>VWZE01015995.1:0-17334 GCA_013396675.1 Eubucco bourcierii
CTTCCAACCTTACCATTCTATGATTCTATAAATAAAAGTGTGACTGTCTCTTCTCGGCACAGGAGACTTTGCAAACATCACTGTCCCAGTTGGAAGTCCAGGAGGCAGACACCTAAGCAAGTCCTGGGGAAACAGACAACTATCAGAGGCAAATGTCTAGCTGGAGACATCATAGCTCACTCTCAACCTGTAGCTCTGTGTCATACTGAGGCCACAAACACTAAAAAGCAGCAAAGGTTAGGATTGTGCACACCACCAAGGCTTCCTGCTTGCCCAGAGATAATGAACACCTGCAAGTTTAGAGAACTTGGCATCTGGAGGCAAACTTGGGAGTGGCTGAGAGCAGTCTGCAGGAGAAGGCCTTGGGGATGACAGTTGATGACAAACTCCCCAGGAGCCAGCACTGGTCACTGGCAGCCCAGCAGGCAGCTGTGTGCTGGCTGCATCCAAAGCAGGGAGAGCAGCAGCACAGGAAGGGGATTCTGCCCCTCTGCTCTGCTCAGACCCCACCTGCAGCACTGCCTTCAGTTCTGGGGCCCCAGCACAAGAAGGAGTTGGAGCTGCTGGAGAGGGTCCAGAGAAGGCCACCAAGATGATCAGAGAGCTGGAGAACCTCCTCTATGGAGACAGGCTGGGAGGTTGGGTCTGTTGAGGCTGGAGAAGAGAAGACTCCAGGGAGCCATTAGAGCAGCCATCCAGTGCCTGAAGGGGCTCCAGGAGAGCTGGGGAGGGACTTTTGACAAGGTCTGGGAGTGCCAGGAAAAAGGACAATGGCATTGAGCTGGGAGAGGGGAGATTGAGACTGGAAATAAGGAAGAAATTCTTAAGAGTGAGGGTTGTTTAGTCTGGAGGAGAATAAGGCAAGACTTCCTTACTGAAAGGAGGCTGGAGACAGGTGGGAGTTGGGCTTTTCTTCTTAGTAACAAGTGATAGGAAGAGAGGAAATGGCCTGAGGTTGCAGCAGGGAAGATTCAGGTTGGACACTAGAATAAGCTTCTTCACTGAAAGAGTTCTCAACCATGGGAGCAGGCTGCCCAGGAAGGTGGTTGAATCCCCATTCCTGGAAGTGTTTCAAAGAGGGAGTGATGTGGTGCTGAGGGACATGAGTTACGGTTAGGTAAGTTAGAAACTGGTTGGACTGGATGATCTGAAAGGGCTTTTCCAATCAAACCCATTCTATGCTTCCAGCATAATGCCCAAGGCAGGTACCAGTTCAGTCCTGTGACATTACAGGCTTAGAACACAGCAACTCCTGAAGCAAACCCCCAACAGCTGACTGCGATGTGTGAGGTTTTTCTCTTTTGCTTTTTCAGATGAACACATGCCCTGATGATCCCATCAGAGGACAATGAGTTCTTCAGAAAGGACACTCCAAAACCAAGCCAGTGAGTGTGGGCAGAGCATGCTGGTACCTACAGCAGGCATGCAGGCTGCGTGATGGTTTGGGAGTTAAGGACTGAAGCTCTATTTTCAGCTCAGCACAATGCACAAGCAGAGATATACACTATAGACAGGAACAGTTACAGACATAGACAAGTTAAAGGTAATACAGAAACACAACTCCCCTCCCAGAAATCAGAGACCCCAGGAGGGGCTCCCAACCACCCTTCCAACTTCTTTCCACCCCTCTACCTTATCCTAGGGTCTGCCTTACATGTAAGGTGAGTTTGGAGGATGGGCAAGGGGGGTTAGAAGCAGAATGATGAGTTAGGTTAACAGCAGAAGGGCAGAAGACACATTGACTCCGGCAGAGAGAGAGACTCTTTGTGTTATCTATGTTTGTGTCCTTGTTTTTATACATCTCAGTAAGCCTATGAGTGAAGCAGACATCAGCATTATCTTCTTTTTACAGCACATATTCTATTTTTTTTCATTAAAATATTCCAATTAGCCTCAAACCAGCACAGCATGGAAAGGCAGCAGGAAACCAGCCTGCACCATGCACTGTGGGCCTTTTGATTGTTTCCTACTGCCACACCAAATCCATAATGTGTGTTTACAACAGCCAGCTTTGTGAGATGTGACAGATCTAGAAGCTACAGGCACAGGTGGCACATGAATACAGCAACCTGCCTAAGGCCAGGGCCAGCCAGAACACAGACAGGAGAGAATCCACCCAACAGGCACCAACAGCTTCAGCATTCCTTTGGAAGGAATCTGTCTTCTAGGGTGATGTGGGTTAGAACTTTCACAAACCCCCACACACCACTGAAAGGCACTGGAAGGCAGCTGCTGATCTCTTTGTTACTTTCTCAGAGGCTCTCAAAGGTGGCCTGACAGACCACAATTACCTCTGCTTTTCACTGCTGATTAAGCACCCAAATACTTAGCAGCTCTAACAAGACTCCTCATGAAGTCAGCGGTGCCCTTTAGTGTGAAGCTCAATTGCAGAAGTTTACACCTGAGCAGTGGCAGTGCCACTTAAGGCTGATAGCTTTTTAGGCAGGGGGGATCAAGAGTCTTTGTGGTGCTGATAAATTAATCCTCTTGACTGTCTCCTCCAGGTGGGGGACAGTAAATAGCTGGGTTGAAGAGCCTGGAATCTGTGGTTGATATGGGTTAGGAACTTTCACACACACACACACAAACACACCCCCCCCACTACTGAAATTCACCAGGTTAGCTCAGAGGGCTTGGAAGTAAGCTGAAGCTCTGTTTACAGCACAGCAAAATGTACAAGCATCTATGCACAATACATTTACAAGTATTTACAGTTCTATACAAGTCAGAAATAATACAGAAATCCAAACTCCCTCCTGGGCAAAGAAACTGCCCAGAAAGGGCTCAAAGCCACCCTTCTCTCTCTCCCTCTACTTTCCCAGACAGGCAAACAAAGCCACCAGCAAAGCTTTCTTTTGGCTGAGATTTGTGGAAAGATACTGGAGCAGAGTGAAGAGGAAGCAAATAGACTCAGCAACACAGACCAGAGTGCCAGAGATTATTTACACTTTGTCTCTTTATCCCTCTCAGCAAACCAATGAATGATAGAGACTTCAGCATTCTTTTCTTTTCACAGCCAATGATCTAGTTTCTCTCATCAAAATTTTCCAATTAGCCTCACACCAGCACACAGGGTTACAGACTAAGTGCAGCTGTAGCAAAGTCCTCTTCCACCCCTCAGCAGGATGCCTGTGAACCATTTGGAACTACAGGAAGTTTCACTAGAGTGTCCTCCAAAAGCAAACTCCCACAGCGCCTCTCTTCCATGTTTTCCTTCCTTACACCAGCAGTAGAGCTCTGAGGTGTGACACAGAGAGTTTCACGTGCCCAGACACCACTTCTTCTGAAGAGTACCCAATGTCCACTTAGGGGAAAGAAGGGAACCATTACTCTGAAGACAAGCAGGTGATAAATCACACTGAAGCAGCTGAACACCACTGGCAAGGTGTTGCCCTTTTATACAGTCCACTGATTTGTAGAACCACAGAATGAGTTGAGTTAGAAGGGACCTTCAAAGAGCATCCAGCCCAACCCCCTGCACGCAGCAGGGACACCCTCCACTACAGCATCTTGCTCACAGCCTTAGCCAGCCACACCTTGGAACACCTCCAGGCATGGAGCCTCAACCACCTCCCTGGGCAACCTGTTGCAGTGTCCCAGCACCCTCCTGCTACAGAACTTGTTCCTCACATCCAATCTCAGTCTGCTCTGCTCTTATCTCAAACCGTTGTCCCTCATCCTGTCTCTGCAGGCCTTTGCAAACAGTCCCTGTGCTGACTTCTTTTAGCCCCTTCAGGTCCTGGCAGGCTGCTCCGAAGTCTGCCTGAGCCTTCTCCAGGCTGCACACCCCCAGCTCCCTCAGCCTGTCTGGAAGAAAACTAAAGAAAAGACAACTGCAGCTCTCCCTGTTTGGGACAGCCATGAATCATGCATAACCCAATCCCAGTTCAAACTCCCACTGACAGCCAGAAAGACCAAAATGCATTTCCAAGGCCCCTGTGATTCACTGGTCACACCTCTGGCTTTTCACCAGAGCCAGGTCTGACTCCCAAGCAGTACTCTGTTTTCCAAGATCAAATTCCAGACAAATGCATTTCTCACATGGTGAGCATGAACGCACCGAAAACGAGAAAGCAGGAATGGTTTAGTCCAAGGCACATCCCTTTGACTCTACAGCACTCCACTGGGGAATTTCTGTTTTATTTTCAATCTGACATCATCCTCCCTGTCCTCTGGCACAACCTTCCTGAGCTTTTCAAGCAAGTCTTGTTTAGTCATCATTCACAAAGTTCCTTTGGAAAGCAAAAGCATTTCTTCCAGAGCAAAACCATACCTTCCCCTTCAGCAAGGGTCACAGGCAGTACTCAAAATCCAGGGTGTAGCCACTTGCTGCAGGGCTTCAGCACTCCCACACCCAACACATATGTACACCATGACCATAGAATGGTTTGGCTTGGAAGGGACCTCCAAAGGGCATCCAGTCCAACCCCCAGCACTCAGCAGGGACATCCTCCACTGCAGCAGGTTGCTCACAGCCTTGGCCAGCCTCACCTTGAACACTTCCAGGCATGTGGCCTCGACCACCTCCCTGGGCAACCTGTTGCAGTGCTCCAGCACCCTCCTGCTGCAGACTTTGTTTCTTACATTGGAACACTATGGAATACAAGCAGGGTGACAGAAGGATATGATCCCATTCAGGCCGAGAACTAATCTAAACCAGTTCTTTGGGTAAGTTAATTGCTGTTTGGATCCTGCAACTCTGTTCCAATAGAGAAAGGCAGCATCAACTGCAGTCATTCAGTTGGCTGAGTGCAGAAGGCAAATGCATCACTTGGTGGCTCAGGATGCTGTTCCACAGGCCTGTCTCATGGGATGCCATGGATAACTCCACTTCTTTTGCTTGCTTTTTCCTGTTTAAAAAAGAGCTGGCACTTGAGCAGTGCTCCCGGCATAAAATCCGCCCAACAGTCTACTATGACAGAAGTTCTTCAGTTCAAGAGAGAATCACAGCATGGAGGGGGTGACCTCTGGAGCTCACTCAGTCCAACTCCCTTGCTAAAGCAGGGCACCCACAGCAGCTTGCCCAATGTCACAAGTGCCAGGTGAGTCTGGAATCTCTCCAGAGAAGCAGACTCTATAGCCTCTTTGGGCAGCCTGCTCTAGGGCTCTAGCACCCTCACACCAAACATGTTTCTTCTCCTGTTCAGATGGAACCTCCTGGTTCCAGTTTGTGCCCACTGCCCCTTGTCCTGTCACTGGGCATCACTGAGAAAACCCCAGTCCTATCCTCAAGACCTCCACCCTTCAGCTCTTGATCAGCACTGATCACATCCCCTTTCAGGCTGCTCTTCTTCAGGATAAACAGCCTCAGGTCTCTCAACCTTTCCTCATGAAGGGATGCTTCACCCTCCTCTGCACCTTTGTAGCTCTACAAACCAACTGTTCAATGTAATAAGTTTTGATTTGAAACAGGCAGTTGCAGAGTGCTCACAGCACCTACAACAACTCCTTGGGTCACTCTTTGCTCTCTGTGTAACTCCTCAAGTTGAAAGAGCTGCTCACCATAAGCTGTCAGTGTAAACTCTGAGTGAGTGAGCCTAAGAAGTGCTGCATGTGAAAGGCAGCAAGATGGAGTTGGTTTGTTAAAAGCAGTGTAATGAGGCCCACTGGAAACATCCAAGGCAACAAATCATCAGCCATACCTGGGCAGGGCTTACACAAGAGGTTACAGCAAGAGAAAAAGGACAAGACTGAAGGAGAAAAGCCAATGGAGTCTGTGGCCACAAAGGGGAAAATGCCTCCTTGGAAAGGCACAAGAGAAAGCACTTCAGAGCTGCGCTGCTATGCATCAGTGGCCAGACAGAAAGGCATTACAGAAATCTCTCACAGCCTAGAAGGTGACATTTCAGTCCTTCAGCATCATCAGAAAGCAGATGAGACAGATATCAGAATTGAGCACAGGAAAAAACGTGCATCCTCACACACCCAGTACAGTTACTTCTCAACAGAAGCATTATTTCAGATGTCATTAGACTTCTAAACAACCTGACTCATTAAACAACCTGAATAATAGTAAAAGCTTCCAAAAAGGCAAATTCCACATCAGCAGTAACACCACACTATTGAAGCACAACTTCAGAAGTTAAGTTCCTCATGATTGACGGAGGCAGGACAGCAGAGGCTGCAGAGGGACTGTTTGCAAAGGTCTGCAGGTACAGGACGAGGGCAATGGTTTGAGATGAGAGCAGAGCAGATTGAGAGTGGATGTGAGGAACAAGTTCTGCACCAGGAGGGTGCTGGGACACTGCAACAGGTTGCCTAGGGAGATGGTTGAGGCCCCAAGCCTGAAGGTGTTCAAGGTGAGGCTGGCCAAGGCTGTGAACAACCTACTCTAGTGAAGGATGTCCCTGCTGAGTGCAGGGGGGTTGGACTGGACGCCCTTTGGAGGTCCCTTCCAACACAAACCAGTCCATGATTCTATGATATCAGTGAACCTGATGGGCTCTGAACTCTCACTGCAGCCTGGGCCAACAGCTGTCTGATCTGATTCTACCACTGTGCTGGTTTGAGGCTAATTGGAAAATTTTGATGAGAGAAACTAGATCATTGGTTGTGAAAAGAAAAGAATGCTGAAGTCTCTATCTAACCTGGTGAATTTCAGTAGTGGGGGGGGGGGGGGGGGTGTTTGTGTGTGTGTGTGTGAAAGTTCCTAACCCATATCAACCACAGATTCCAGGCTCTTCAACCCAGCTATTTACTGTCCCCCACCTGGAGGAGACAGTCAAGAGGATTAATTTATCAGCACCACAAAGACTCTTGATCCCCCCTGCCTAAAAAGCTATCAGCCTTAAGTGGCACTGCCACTGCTCAGGTGTAAACTTCTGCAATTGAGCTTCACACTAAAGGGCACCGCTGACTTCATGAGGAGTCTTGTTAGAGCTGCTAAGTATTTGGGTGCTTAATCAGCAGTGAAAAGCAGAGGTAATTGTGGTCTGTCAGGCCACCTTTGAGAGCCTCTGAGAAAGTAACAAAGAGATCAGCAGCTGCCTTCCAGTGCGTTCCCCTTTGCCGCAGAGGCTTTTTTTGATGCACTGTTCAATATTCAGCTTTGCTTAAGAACTCTGATGGTTGTCACCTACCCACAACAGGCAGTCTTGCTGCACCAGGAGAAGAGAGGAACAAAATGAGGAGACTTAAAAGAACTCAGTTGTGGCAAGTTGTGAACAGAAGCCCAGAACTCTTCCACTGGTTCAACTACTGCAACACCTACAACTACTACAAAGCAGCTTCTAGCTTCCTACTCTGTGTTCTAGTTATTTAGAGAAAGAAAAACAAAAGGTTCATTCATGAGCTGGATACATGAACTGAGCTGAATCTCATGAGGTTCCACAAGGCAAAAAGTGTAATGTCCTGCACCTAGGATGTCCCTCCCAAGCCAAACCAGTCTATGACTCCATTGGCCTTTTACACAAATCATTAGTGGCTCACAAATAAAATCAGCACCACTAAAGCCTGGTGTCTCCACAGCTGGGTGAGGTGGTTGTTTCCACAAGGTCTTGGGAATCCTAGCTGCTCACCCCATTAACACCCAACATCTACTTGGACCTCAGCTTTCCTTGCCATGGTCCTTCTAGAGTCCTTCCTCTGCTAGAACCAACCAGTTTGGGCTGGAAGGGACCTCCGAAGCACATCCAGTCCAGCTCCCGGCACTCAGCAGGGACATCCTCCACTAAAGCAGCTTGCTCACAGCCTTGGCCAGCCTCACCTTGAATAGCTCCAGGAATGGAGCCTCAACTCCCTCCCTGGGTAACCTGTTGCAGTGTTCCAGCATCATCCTGGTGCAGAACTTGTTCCTCAAACCCAAACTCAACCTGCTTGCTCTCCTTTCAAACCAGTGGGATTTGGCCCACTTCTGTCTTTCTAGGAGATGTCAGCTGGTGGAGACAATCCTTTCTGAACTGGGCAGCCACATCTTACTGAAACACTGTGTGAGGAATGCCTCACACATGCGTGTGAGCATGCAGCTCTGCTTCTAGAGTCTGGAGCTCCCTGGGTAAAAGGGCAGCAGCCAGAGCCATCCTGTGCCCTTTGCTCACGAACAGGAAAGCTGCTCATTAGACAGGCTGTGCCCAAGCAGGGCACTTTCAGCTGCAATAGCTGCACAGTCATTAAACAGCTGCGCAGCTCATTGTCTCTACAGGACCTTTTCTCTGCCTCTCTAAGTGGCTACCAGATCTGGTTACTTATTCTGAGGGGTGTGGAAGGCAGAAACTGGGCTGCACTCTCAGCAGAGCATAATGAAAGGTGGGGCCGAACACCTCGGTTCAGGATGTCACCAGAATGAGTTGGGTAGGCAGCAAAGAACAGTACTGGAGAGCAGTTCTGGGGAGAAGGACCTCAGAGTGCTGGTGGACAAGTTCCCCAGGAGGCAGCAATGTGCCCTCACGTACAGAAAGGGCAATGGTTTCTAGGATGCAGAGAAAAGAGTGTGAGCAGCAGGTCAGTGGAGAGTTTCCTCCCCCTTTACACCACCCTAGAGAGGCTGCAACTGGAGTATCATGTCCAGTTCTGGGCTCCCCAGTTCAAGAGGGACAGGGAACTACTGAAGAGAGTCCAAGGGAGGCTGCAAAGACACCTGAGGTGTCTGGAGGATTCTTTAAAGGTTGAGGGCCCTGAGGTTGCTGAGCCTGGAGAAGAGCAGACCCCCGCAGAAGGGATCTGATCAGTGCTCAGCAAGAGCTAAAGGGCCTGCGGCAGGCAAGAGGATGGGGCCAGGCTCTTCTCAGCGCTCTCCAGTGACAGGAAAAAGAGCAGGGGACACAAACTGGAACCCAGGAGGTTTCACTTAAACATAAGGAAAATCTCTGAGGGTGCTGGAGCCCTGGAGCAGGCTGCCCAGAGAGGTTGTAGAGTCTCCTTCTGTGGAGACTCTCCAAATCCACCTGGACATGTTCCTCTGCAGCCTGCTCTGAGAGACCCTTCTTTAGCAGGGGGGTTGGACTGAGGTCCCCTCTGCCCCTAGCATTTGTCATTTATCAGTAAATTCTGTCCATTTTAACTGAGGCACTTACCAAGGGGGAAATATGGTTCCAAAATGTACCTTATTGTACTTGCAGCTCATGATCTTCCTGTGGAGCAGGTTCAGCTCCCATGCAGGGGTAAACTCCAGGACAGTTTTATTTTTTCCAAAGCAGTGAACAGCAGGAAATCTAAAGGCTGCCTTCTGAAGTCTACCCCACATTAAAAGAGGGCAGGACAAGGTAGTCTGCAAGTCCTCATCTGAGGTTTCCAGGCATGTGGAATGAGTTTGAAGGTGGTGCAGACCTCACTGGAATCCTTCCTCCTGCAGTGTAGGGCACTGCACAGCTCTCACTCTCAAGAGCTTCTCCCATGACAAAGCAACTGCCACGACTTGACTTTCAGTGGGTTTGGGAGCTTTTAGTACACACAGTCATTCCAAAACCATCTCTTTTGAGGAAGCTGGATGTAATTAAATCAGCCCAAATGCACCTGAAGAATCAGTCTGAAAATGAAAACCTAACCAGTCTACCTTTGTTCTGCAAGAGTTTCAGTTTCTCAGATGAAAGGAAAAGATTCTTCAGGTCATCGAGGAAAGTCAGGCTGCTAATTGCAGAGTGTGGGTTTCATTTAGCATGCTTCTGAACAGCCTCTTTGTATCTCACCCACAACTCCATCTACGTGCTTCTTACAAAACCAGAATTTCCCACAGGCTCTCCCACAGATCCTCCCCCCCACCGCGAGCACGGTGTAAATCTGTTGCAAGTGAACACCAGAGGGAGCAGGAAACATTTGTCCGGTGGGTAGCTCTGAACTGGGACATGGAACAATGTGATGATGAGATGGAGAGTAGCCCTGCAGAAAAGGACTTGGGGTGCTGCTGGGAGAGAAGCTGGACAGGAGCAGGCAATGGGCACTGGAAGCCCAGAAGGCCAATGGTAGCCTGGGCTGCACCCAAAGCATCATGGCCAGAGATGGAAAGAGGGGATCCTGCCCCTCTGCTCTGCTGAGACCTCACCTGCAGGGCTATGTCCAGCTCTGGAGCCCTCAACACAGAAAGGATATGGACCTGGTGGAGAAGGTCCAGAGGAGGCCATGAAGATGATGATCAGGGAGCTGGAGCAGCTCTGCTAGGAGGACAGGCTGAGGGAGCTGGGGGTGTGCAACCTGGAGAAGAGAAGGCTCCAGGCAGACCTAAGAGCAGAGGATGTGAAGGAGCTATAAGAAGGCTGCAGAGGAGTAGGCCTGTAGGGACAGGATGAGGACAATGATTTGAGATGAGAGCAGAGCAGATTAAGATAGGATGTGAGGAACAAGTTCTGTACCAGGACGGTGCTGGGACACTGCAACAGGTTGCCCAGGGAGGTGGTTGAGGCCCCATGCCTGGAGGTATTGAAGGTGAGGCTGGCCAAGGCTGTGAGCAAGCTGCTCTAATGGAGGATGTCCCTGCTAAGTGCAGGGGCTTGGACTGGATGCCCTTTGGTGGTCACTTCCAACCCAAAGCATTCTATGATTGTAGGATTCTATGCTGAACCACCAAGGGAGCTTCTCTTGGACTTGGTTGCCTGTCTTCTTTTTCTCGAACACAGTGATACAAGGAAGATGATGAAATGATCTTTTTACTGCCTGAGTTCCAGCTGCTCCTGCAGAGGCCAGCCCATGCTAGCCAATGCAGCAGGAGGTTGGCAACACATTCCTGCAGGTCTCACTGATGCCCTCTTGATCAGCTCTACATTCTGCAATCACACAGCATTTAGCACCGACTCAAAAAACAGCTTTACCTTCTTGTTTTTGTTGAATGAGCAACAGCAGCTAGTGGGAACAGAAATGTGAGAGACAGAAGATCCTAAGAGGGAAACACAGCACCCCAAGGCCATCCTTGCACAGGATTCTTCCTAGCCCCCAGCTCTTAGATGGGCACAGCTGATTTGCTGGGTGACATCGGGTGCTCATAGCTGGACACACATATGTGGTGTGGAAGAAACGGCTCTCAGACAAACCAGAAAGGGAAATGCAGAGCTCTGGGTATTTGGTATCTCTGCTTCTGGCTGCTGTCATGCCAGGCACTTAGCAGGGATGATGTGCCATGCTCTGAATCTGCTCCATCTGCTGCTCATTACTTGACAAAGGCAGCAACATGCCATCTCCCTACTAGCTGTGGCTCATTAGCTGACAAAAGCCATCTTCAGCCTTCACACTGTTCCTTCTGGAGTAATCTAATAGAAAGATGCACAAAGAGCGAAGAAAAGAGCAAGCAAAGATGACAGAGCGAACACTGAGCTTCAGAACACCACCAGAGTACTCTGCTCTCAAGGAGAGAGCCCTTCCAGAAGCGGTCTGCAGGTCTTGGCCCCAAAGGACTACATTAGAGGTCAGCACCAAAGGCAAGCCATTACCTCAGTGTTTTCAAACTTGCAAGCACACATTTCTAGGCGCTTTCCATTCAGGTTCTCTTATTCCGTGCCACTTTGGATCTCCCCCATATGATAACAGAGAAGAGTGTGGCTGACAGCACACAGCTCCCACCCTGACCAGTTCAAGCATTAACCTCAGGCACACCTGGTGTACAACCAGAGCTGGAATTAGGAGGCCTTAGAAAGTCCTCGTGGTAAATATGTAATCCATTAGAATCACAGAGTGGTTTTGGTTGGACGAGACCTTTAAGTCCAGCCATCACCTAAGTCTACCAAGTCTGATGCTAAATCATGTCGCCCAGCACCACAGCATCACAAATCATCTGCTAAAGACCAGTACTAGGAGTTGAAAGGCCACTCACATTTAGAAGCAGCCTGCTTGACAGACACTGGACTACACAGGCTGCTGTGCAATCCAGCAGATGAGTGTTCCAGAGCACTCCAAATTCCTTCCTTCTCCCTTGTCCTGTGGGTTTGAGTGGGGAGAAGGTGTGAAAACTGCTTTCCCTGCCCCACCCTGCAGGGTTGAAGAGGGTGCACAGCAGCAGCTGTGCTGTGTGGCACGTGTGCTGAGCTGTGTGGCAGCCCACACTGGGCTTTGGGCTGGTGGCTGGCTGGGTTTTGGTGCCCAGTATAAACTGGCAAAGGGACACTTTGTCTAGAAAAGCATAAACAGAGCAAGGGAGAAGGCACCAGGTGCTCTTCACCTTGAAAGAGTTCCAGCCTTAAGAGCCCCCTGCCTTCACAGAGCTCCCACTTCGGACTGTCCTCGCTTTTGGACAGCTCCTACCTTTTCACACAGCTCTCGGTTCTGCACTGTCCCTGCCTTTTGATGCCTTTCCCCACTTGTGCACCACTCTGTGCACATTTGCAGGCTTGCCAAGCCCTGGGGTCCTTTTGAGAGAGCTGCTGGCGACACCCAGACCCAGCTGCTCTCAGACCTTACTGCAGTCGATTTCCTGTCTGCTATTGCGCCCTGGGCAGACCTGAGCGGTTTGGCTCTCCCCTGCCGCTGCCGAGGCAGTGTCGCTCCCACAACTTGTGGCAGTCTTGTTTGGAGACACTCCTGACTTTGGTAGCTTCTCCACCCGCCTTGGCCTGCTGCTGTGTGGATCCAGACTATTGGATATTGCTTGCAGCATCAGAAGGCAGCTGAGGCACGGAGAAATCCAGCAAGAGATCATCACCCAATACCTATCTCACCTCTGTGAGTAAAGCCTGCTCAGCCTGATTGATAGTGGGGTGAAGCTGTGTTTATAGCTTAGCCTTTTCCATTTCCTGACTTCCTAAATCTCTAAAATTTGTCCATAACATCCTGTTGAAGAATTCCCAATTGAATTAGAACCTGTAAATAAACCTAAACTAATTCTGTATATAGTTTGGGGGTGGGGCTTTCAGGAAAATAAAACAAATCTATTTTTATAATTCCTGACTCGGCCACATTAATTCCCTGCCTCCACGACAATGAGAACCAGCAGAGCCAGCAGGTCTGAACTACAAAAGGCTTCTCTGTGTTGGGAGAAGTCAATGACAACAGCAGATTACTCAAAACTAGAGAGAGCTGCAAATATAAACCAGAAACACTGCTATGCGCATTTTTTTTTTCAATCTCACTTACTGGCTTGGAGGAAAGCCCAAGGGACGTTCTGAGAAGAAAGAGTTCTTATTACAGTAACAAGAAGTCACTGGGTCAGCCTCTTCCCTCCCTCAACCTTCCTCTTCAGATAAAATTGGGTAAAGCTCCTCTGTCATCACATTGCCACGCCAGAAGGCAGGAGTAGGAGAAACTTCTGTGCACTGAGCAGCACCCAGACAGCTGGCATGAGGAGTGCTGAGGCGATCATGGGCCGGAGCACCGAGGCAGCAGGGATGGTGACAGATGGTATAGATGCTGGCAAGCATGGGAGAAGAAGGAAAAGCCCACAAGCAACGTGAGATGGTGAACTGAGATGGGCTTACAAAGAGGAGATAGGAAAGGGACAAAAGGAAGAGGGGACAAGGCAAGACTCAAATGGACAAGCAGCAGGTAATCTGGTTGGCGTCTTATTTCCTCCTCACCCCCAGAGCAGTGCTTCTCACTCACTGCCCACAGAAAGTGGAAAGCAGGTCACGAGCTGTAAGCTTCCCTGACTGAAGGGGGACAGCAGATAGACACAGTTGGACATCCACATTCAACAGGAAGCAATCCAAGTGAGAGAAAAAGACTGCAGACAGCCACAGCCATAGAACCAGGTTCTCCTCAGCCCACCTCTCCAGCTTGGCCAGCTCCCTCTGCATGGATCCTGTCCTGTGGACTTAACAATAGCACCACTCAGCTTGGTGTCACCTTGCTGAGGGTGCTTCCACCATTCCTCACTGACTTTTTTTTAAGAACCCTGCTCAGTTAAAGCTGCCTTTTGCTGACACAGACTGTAAAACATTCACTGTTTAACAGCAGAATCACAGAGTGCCATGTTGGAAGGGACCCCAAAGATCATCTTTCTAGGTGGCAGTGCAGCTGAATTGAGCTGGCCCAGCACCCTGTTCAAGCCGAGTCAAAACTGTCAAGTGTAGGGGACTCCACTGCTTCCCTTGGGAGATGATTCCAGTGTCCCAGGTTGAACAAGTCCAGCTCTCTCAGCCTCTCCTCACAGAGCAGGGCTGCCAGCCCCCTGGTCATTCTCCTGGCTCTGCACATGGCTGTGGAAGCCTGTTCCCAGGTGCTCCATTAAACCTGGGTGGTCAGGAGAACATTAAAGGAGTTTCTAACAACAGTTGAATTAAGCAGCTGGCAATAGCTTTGCTCCTTACCCAAGACACACAACAGGAGGCAGCAGTGGCCCTGGTGACCCAGCCTGCCCCCCAGCCCATGCAGGAGGTAGCAGTGGTGACTTACGGCACTCCCTCTCGTCGCTGTCGTCGAAGCAGTCGGGCAGCCCATCACACTGCCAGGCGCCCGGGATGCAGCGCCCATTGCTGCACATGAAGTTCCCAGGAATGTTGCATTCATTTGTGAAGTTGTTCCCAGGCAGCAGCTGGCTCTCTGTGACAAAGAGAAAGAGAGAGGGAAGTTGACAGGGTATTGCAGAAAAGGGCAGCAACAGCAGGCACTGAGCAAGCTGGTGGCCAGTGGCGGGATGAAGATGCGGCGAAGGGGTGCTGAGCCAGGTTGCTTTGTTGGCAGGCTGACAGTGTGCCAAGCAGGGTGCCTGGCAGCACTTCAGCTTTCCTAAGTCATTGCTTTACTTCTTTCCCATTCAAGGAAGAGAGGGGATCCTGCCCCTCTGCTCTGCTGAGATCTCACCTGCATGGCTATGTCCAGCTCTGGAGCCCTCAACACAGCAAGGACAGGGACCTATGGAGAGGGTCCAAAGGAAGGCCATGAAGATGATCAGCAGGCTGGAGCAGCTCTGCTAGGAGGACAGGCTGAGGAAGATGGGGGTCTGCCTGGAGCTGAAGGTCTGTCTGGAGCCCTCTCTTCAGCCTGGAGAAGAGAAGGCTCCAGGCAGACCTAAGAGAAGCCTGCCAGGACCTAAAGGGGTTACAAGAAGGCTGCAGAGGGACTGTTTGTAAAGGCCTGCTGGGACAGGATGAGGGCAATGGTTTGAAATGAGAGCAGAGCAGACTGAGATTGGATGTGAGGAACAAGTTCTGCAGCAGGAGGGTGCTGGGACACTGCAACAGGTTGCCAAGGGTTGGTTGAGGCCCCATGCCTGGAGGTGTTCAAGGTGAGGCTGGCTAAGGCTGTGAGCAACCTGCTCTAGTGAGGGATGTCTGTGTTGAGTGCAGGCAGTTTGACTAAATAGCCTTTAGAGGTCACTTCCAACCCAATCCATTGCATAATGAACAGTGACCTCCAAAATACTCAGTGGTTCACTGCGCTCTTTTTTCTGAAGCCAGTAACTGACCACATTCAGAGCAATCTTGGTTTTATTGACCTGTAGGGGGTAAGTGATCCCCAAACCCAAGTCACCTCTCTCCAGCAGCTCCAGAGGGTGAAGCTGCCAGCATTACACAATCTCCTGTTAGCAAACAACTCCCAGCATGCCAATGACAACTCTGCCTGTAACTGGAAAGAAGTTCCCACGGGGTCGCACAAGTGCAGCCAACACCAGTTCAGGGTGAAGAGATGATATCCCTGGCCATCCATTGCCATGGAAGGGCACAGCCAGTGTGCCATCTTCTCAAGTTTGGTAGAAAGCTTCAGCAAACAACCACAGCCACGATCCCTGCCTCAGCTGACAGCAACACCCATCACAGACTCCCCAGCCCCAGCCCAGTGCCCAGCCCACAAGATGCCACACCCAAGATGGCACCCAGGGGTGTCCGCCTCAGCTCAGCATCCATTGCCATGGAAGGGAACAGCCAGTGTGCCATCTTCTCAGGTTTGCTAGAAAGCAGCAGGACCTGCCTCCTTTCTCTGCAGTCCCCCCAAAATCCAGCCTTCAGGTGAGAAAGGCAGCACTGGAAGCTTTTCTGGTAGCTGCTGTAACTGCACTTAAAGAGAACCAACAGGATCTGAGACGTGACAGAACCAAAATGTCCTGGCCTAGACTGGTGCCAAAAGGAATTATTCTGAGCTTGACAGGACAAGTAGGAATTACCAAGGCTTTTGCTCTCTCAAAACCTAAGCACCCAGACACTCCTTTTAGGCAGCAGCAGCAGCACTACAGTACCATTCTCAAGAGAGCTCTCTTCCTGAGATACCTTCTTTTCAAACCTTACAACTTCATCTCTGATTCAAACTGCTCCACTTCCACATGCAAGCTGCACCTAGTCAGTATAAGAAATTCTGCTGTCAGCACTGAAGTGAGACCTGTTCTAGATTTGGGCAAGTTCCCAACTAAAAACTGCCACCAGATCTCACATCTACCTGCACAAACTACAGAATTCTCTACTTCCCCCTCAGCATCCCTGTGTTTCTGAGGAGCCATCCTCACTGGAAGTACTTCAAGCACTGTACCATCTCCTATGCAGAACAGCCATGGCTCAGCTCCTGTCACATCTGCTGCTGTCACCTTGGCTGAAAGGCTTTAGCCATGGCCTGCACACTTCTTGAGGAAAAAAATATTTTTAAAAACTTGATCAAACCAAATCACGTAAGAAAATTTGAGAGCTCCAGAAAGAAAAAGAAAAAAAAATCACAAGCCAAGCAACAACCCACCCCAGCCCCTCAAAAGCCAGCAAGCCTCTGCTGCTTCGAACAACTCCTTTAAATAAAGGCTGCACTTCTACCCTACTGCACTGAAGCAACATTCCAGGAATCAAAGACTGGTTTGGGTTGGAAGGGACCTCCAAAGGGCACCCAGTCCAACCCCCTGCACTCAGCAGGGATATCCTCCACTACAGCAGGTTGCTCACAGCCTCACCGTGAACAGCTGCAGGCATGGGGCCTCAACCACCTCCCTGGACAACCTGCTGCAGGATTCCAGTACCCTCCTGGTGCAGAACTTGTTCCTCACATCCCATCTCAATCTGCTCTGCTCTCATTTCAAACTATTGGCCTCACCCTGTCCCTGCAGGCCTTTGCAAACAGCCTGTTAAGGATTACCCCTCTCCTGGGGGTGGTCTGAACCTGACCCCAGGTGCGATGGTTAGCCAACTCCCACTTCCTGTTTGGAGCCTCTATAAAAGCAGAGGAACTTCCAATTTCTCTGCCCTGCTTCCCCTGACACCACCACCCTGATCTGGCTGCTCCTGCTTTGCCACGTGGCCAGTCAACCACGTGGTGGACAAACCACCTCCTGAATCTACCTCCATCCATTTCCATCCATGGGGTTTTGTATGTATTTTGTATTTGTTTCCACTTCCCTAGACATTTTAGCAACTCCCCTTAACTTAAACACCTTTTATTTATTGTTAAAGTTTTCCTTTAAACTTCCAACTTGAAGCAAGACTGTTCTTTGGGTGTTTTACCCCTTTTCACTCTCTATACCTAATTCTTTTCTTTCCAAAGAGGGGAAGGCATTTTACATATATATAT
>VWZE01015995.1:18195-33665 GCA_013396675.1 Eubucco bourcierii
GAGGCCTTGAGTAACCTGTACTAGTGGGAGGTGTCCCTGCCTATGGCAGGGGGTTGGAACTAGATGATCCTTGAGGTCCCTTCCAACCTTACCATTCTATGATTCTATGATTCTATGATCTCCCCACATCAGCCTGCTATCTGAGTGTTTCTCATGGTTGGTGGGTCTCAATATGCCTTTCAGAAAAATAAATTGTCCCTTAACACAGACCTAAAAGGTCAGATGACAAGAGAGCATTGCATTATCAACAGGTGAGTATTTTAGACACAGTAACAATTTTTCGTATAACATCTTACTCAACCTGTATGGTCACTGCTAACCACAAATAATGGAGCTACTGAACCATTTACAAAAGCCACATTGTATTTGAAGGCTTTCAGTATAATCATTGCTGTCCTTCTGTTCACTACTTCCAAAAAATATTCTTCTAAGGCCAAGAATTTCCCTTTCTTCAGAGAATCAAAGACTGGTTTGGGTTGGAAGGGACCTCCAAATGGCACCCAGTCCAACCCCCTGCACTCAGCAGGGATATCCTCCACTACAGCAGGTTGCTCACAGCCTCACCGTGAACAGCTGCAGGCATGGGGCCTCAACCACCTCCCTGGGCAACCTTTTGCAGCATCTCAGTACCCTCCTGGTGCAGAACTTGTTCCTCACATCCCATCTCAATCTGCTCTGCTCTCATTTCAAACTATTGGCCTCACCCTGTCCCTGCAGGCCTTTGCAAACAGCCTGTTAAGGATTACCCCTCTCCTGGGGGTGGTCTGAACCTGACCCCAGGTGCGATGGTTAGCCAACTCCCACTTCCTGTTTGGAGCCTCTATAAAAGCAGAGGAACTTCCAATTTCTCTGCCCTGCTTCCCCTGACACCACCACCCTGATCTGGCTGCTCCTGCTTTGCCACGTGGCCAGTCAACCACGTGGTGGACAAACCACCTCCTGAATCTACCTCCATCCATTTCCATCCATGGGGTTTTGTATGTATTTTGTATTTGTTTCCACTTCCCTAGACATTTTAGCAACTCCCCTTAACTTAAACACCTTTTATTTATTGTTAAAGTTTTCCTTTAAACTTCCAACTTGAAGCAAGACTGTTCTTTGGGTGTTTTACCCCTTTTCACTCTCTATACCTAATTCTTTTCTTTCCAAAGAGGGGAAGGCATTTTACATATATATATGTGTGTGTGTATATGTGTATATATATATACCCTTAAACCAGGACACAGTCCCTTTGCAGCCTTCTTGTAGCCCCTTCACATCCTGGCAGGCTGCTCTTAGGTCTGCCTGGAGCCTTCTCTTCTCCAGGCTGAACAGCCCCTGCTCCTTCAGCCTGTCCTCCTAGCAGAGCTGATCCAGCCCCCTGATCATCTTTGTGGCCTCCTCTGGAGCCTCTCCATCAGGTCCATGTCCTTCCTGTGGTGAGGGCTCCAGCGCTAGACACAGCCCTGCAGGTGAGGTCTCAGCAGAGCAGAACAGAAGAGCAGGACTCCCTCTCTCCCTGCCTGGCCATGGTGCTTTGGATGCAGCCCAGGCTGCCATTGGCCTTCTGGGTTACCAGTGCCCCTTGCTGCTTCTGTTCAGCTCCTCCCCCACCAGCAACCCCAAGTCCTTTTCTGCAGCGCTGCTCTCAATCTCATCACCCTCAGCCTAGACTGATCTCTAGGGCTGCCATGACCTGGGTGGAGGACCTTGCACCTTGCCTTAATAAGTTCACCTCTCCAGCCTGGACTGAGACCCCAAACAAATTCCAAACTTTATTTAGAAAGTCAGTTGTCTGTTCATAGGATTTCCTTTGCCATAGAATGGATACCTCCTCAACGTTCCTCTAAGACAATTATGCCTCCTTCACCTTACCACCAAAAAGGAAAAGCAAAGGCAGTGGCTGATCATGGTCCCTGCTGGTAGCCCCATGGAAGCTTGGCTGCAGCAGTGAATACAAAACTCTGCCACAACCCAATTTCAAAGCAATATTTATTGCTCTTCAAACACCACCTGCAGCAGCTCCCAGAAGAGTTCCAGGTTATAGACACAATTTGAGAGTCACAGTCAGGGCATCTAGAAACCTAGGTGAGGTGAGTTATTCCATCTCAAAAAATGCCACTGGTGGATAAAGAGCTGTCAAGAAATGACACATGTGCAGCTGCTTCAAATCCAGCAGCATTTCCTCCACTTGGCAAGTCCCTATGGCAGGTGAGCAACCCTCAGTGCAGCCACAGAACACAGTTGCTTGGGTTGGACAAGCCCTGTGCTAACCTGTGGCCTTCAGCACTACATCTTCCTCTCTGAAACACTTCGAAATTCAGCTATCTCCCTGGGCAGCCTGTGGCAGTCTTTGTGAATCCTTCCAGTGAAGAAGCTTCTTCTGCTGTCAAACCTGAACCTCCTCTGGAGCAACTTGAGGACATTTCCTCTCCTCCCATCATTTCTCATCTGGAAGACCAACCCCCACCGGCTCCATTCTCCTTTCTGGGAGCTGTAGAGCGCAATGAGGTCTCCCCTCAGCCTCCTCTTCTCCAGACTAAACACCTCCAGCTCCCTCAGCTGCTCCTCCCCAGCCCTGTTCCGGACCCTTCGCCAGCATCCCCAGGTCTTTCTCTGCTGGACAGCTTCCAGCCACTCTGCCCCAACCTTGAGGCCTTGAGTAACCTGTACTAGTGGGAGGTGTCCCTGCCTATGGCAGGGGGTTGGAACTAGATGATCCTTGAGGTCCCTTCTAACCTTACCATTCTATGATTCTAACCCTGCAGTCTTCATGGGGTGGTTGTGACTGACTCAAGTGCCAGCACACAGGATCGAGATGTTCTACCCCTTGGCACCCAATTTGCTGCACAACTAAGGGGGCCCTGTGCACACACATGAGAAAGAGCAGCATCACGGATGTGCACGAGACAGACATGGAAAAGCACCAACTTAGCTCACCCTGCCTGTTTCTCTAATAAGGTTCACACATATGTCAGGGTTTTTGCAGCCAGCCTACAATGCTGCCTGCTGGCAGGGCCAGAAATCCCTTCAGAGAAGCAGAGCTGGCTTCCCAGGAGCTGACATGTTTACCCTGCAGGCTCTTTGACCCCTGCTGAATCCAGCCCAAAGATGAGCCCCAGGGACGTGTTCAGTTAAATACAAGAGAAAGGCGAGGAGGGGAAGGAAA
The DNA here is from genome assembly GCA_013396675.1 of Eubucco bourcierii. Taxonomy (NCBI): domain Eukaryota; kingdom Metazoa; phylum Chordata; class Aves; order Piciformes; family Ramphastidae; genus Eubucco; species Eubucco bourcierii. The sequence continues at coordinate 21,344 of VWZE01015995.1, forward strand.
TGGTTCCTTCTCACTGCCACACTTCGCTCACTTGAAGCAGCAGACCATCTGGGCTGCTTAAAAAAAACAGACTTGTGTTTCACTGCAAAGGGGACTAAGCAAGGAAAGCCAATCTGCTGGAGCAGACACTTCCAAAAACGTCAGTCTCTGAATATTTAATACTCACTGAAAAAGAATGAGGGGAAAGTAAAGCAAAGGAGAGGTCATCCTGAGCAGTCCACAGGGCATTGAGCAAAGCAACTCAAGGATCTCTGTCGCAAAACCCTTGAAAGCACCCCAGAGAACTACACATCACGGAGCAGATCCCCTTGTAACACTGCTGCCTCCTCATCAGAACGTGGAAGCACTGAAAGCAGGAAGTGACTGTGCCCAAGGAGGACTGGAACAAGGCCCTTAAGTGCTCCTCACCCTGATGAGTGATGCCAGTACCTTCAGTCTCTCTGCAAAGAGGTTCCACTGCCAAGGATGAAGTGTTGAGGGCTCCAGAGCTGGACACAGCCCTGCAGGTGAGGTCTCAGCAGAGCAGAGAGGCAGGATTCCCTCTCTCCATCTCTGGCCACACTGCTTTGGATGCAGCCCAAGCTGCCATTGGTCTTCTGTGCTGCCAGTGACTATTGCTGGCTCCTGTCCAGTTTCTCCCCCACCAGCAGCCCCAAGTCCTTCTCTGCAGGGCTACTCTCAATATCAGCATCCCTCAGTCTGGATTGAGACCTAGGATTGCTCTGACCTAGGTACAGGACCTTGCACCCTGCCTTACTGAGCCTCATTACTCTTAGCCTATAAACTTCAGTTTAAGGAGTGCAGGTAGCAGATTCCCTGGCCAACAGGAGGATGCCATCAGCAAGGTGACAGCAGAATTCAGTATGCTTGGCTTAACACCCACAGCACTGAAATACAAGGCAGAGCCCCTTCATGGCTATGAGAGGACATCAGCGTCCTGCAGCCACCTAGGGTCTGTGCCAACAAACTCCCTTTAGCTCTTCACAACATCTTCTCATCTGCAAAACAGAACACAGGGCACTAGTTTTGAAGAGGAAGGTCCCACACTGAATTCCTGGGTGTAGAGCATGACAGGCTGGCCCAATAACGGCAGCAAACAGGTAGGCACACCGTGCCACTGGGGATAAAGTTTACTTTCCATCTCTCAAATAAAGAGCTCTGGCATCACCCAACGCCTTGTTTGCAGCTGCACGTTCAGCAGAGATCTCAAATCCCCATCAATGCTGCTTCCCAGCTTGCTTTGCTTCCCTGTGCAGGACTGCAGCCCTGGCCTGGAACAGCAACACCGTGACCAGCAGCACCAGGGCAGGGATTGTTCCCCTGGACTCATCACCTTAATGTCACACTTTGAGCCCTGGGTTGTTTTGGGGCACTCGCTGCATGGACATTGAGGGGCTGGAGTATGTCCAGGCAAGGACAACCAAGCTGCTGAAGGGTCTGGAGAACATGGCTGGTGAAGAGCAGCTGAGGAACCTGGGGGTGTTTGCTCTGGAGAAAAGGCGTCTGAGGGCAGACCTCATTGCTCTCTCTACAGCTCCCTGAAAGGAGACTGGAGCCAGTGGGGTTGGTTTCTTCTGCCTGGTATCAGGTGACAGAATGAGAGGAAACAGCCTCAGGTCGCATCAGAGGAAGTTCAAGGTGGAGATCAGCAAAAACATCTTTAGTGCAAGAGTGGTCAGGGACTGGCACAGGCTGCCCAGGGAGGGGGTGGAGTCCCCACCCCTGGTGAAACATGTGGCCATGGTGTTGTTGGGCTGATGGTTGGACTGGATGAGCTTAGAGGACCTTTCCAACCCAAACAATTCTGTGTTTCCATGAACAGTGCCATGCCAGCAGAGAGGAAAAGCATTCTCCAGTACACATTGAGGCTGGCTTTGGGTAGCAGAGAACAAAACAAAGCTGTCTCTGACAGCACCTAAGCCATCTGTCACAAGTTAAGGACACCTGCCAGTGATATGTGACAATTTAAATCTCCTTGAACAGTTTTAATCCCCATCATGCCCTATCCTCATTTAGACTGTCTGACGAGTGCATTGCTCCAGCAACATGAGGAATTCTGAGGGTTATTGGTGTGGGCAGACTGACAGCCCCACTGCAACACAAGTGCTCCAAGTGCTTCTTCACTGACACAGCAGGCAAGCCAGCCTTTAGTCCAGGAGCTCCTCACTCTTCAGGTTCCACTCCAGCTTCTTCAGTTCCCCACCTGTGAGCCATGCAATCTGATATATTCAATACCTACCTTATAAAGGCCTGTAGGGATAGGACAACGGACAATGACACCGAGTGAGGTGGCAGTGTTGATCTGCTGGAGGGCAGGGAGGCTCTGCAGAGGGACTCAGACAGGTTGGGTCAATGCACCAAGGTCACTGGGGTGATCCTCAACCAGGTCAAGTGCTGAGTCCTGTACTTGGGCCACAACAACCCTTGAAATGATGCAGGCTTGGGGCAGAGTGGCTGGAAAGTTTTCCAGCAGAAGGGACCTGGAGGTTCTAGTGGACAAGCAGAGCCAGCAGAGTGCCCAGGTGGCACAGAAAGTCAATGGCATCCTGGCCTGGATCAGCAATGGTGTGAGCAGCAGGAGCAGGGCAGGGATGGTCTCCCTGTACTGGGCACTGGTGAGGTCACAGCTCGAGTGCTGGGTTCTGCTTGGGGCACCTCAGCACAAGAAAGACATTGAGGAGCTGGAGAGGATGCAGAGAGGAGCAACTAAGCTGGTGAAAGGCCTAGAGAAGGAGTCTGGTGAGGAGCAGCTGAGGGCACTGGGACTGGTTAGTGTGAGGAAGAGGAGGCTGGTGGAGACCTTATCACCCTCTGCAACTACCTGAGAGCACAACATCAAGAGGTCGGTGCTGGTCTCTTCTCATAGGTCATTGGTGACAGGACAAGAGGGAACAGCCTCAGGCTGCACCAGGGGAGGTTCAGGCTGCACATTAGGGAAACCTTTCCACTGCAGGAGTGGTGAAGCACTGGAACAGACTGCCCAGGGAGGTGGAGGAGTCACCATCCCTGGAGGTGTTTAAAGGTCCTTTAGCTGTGGTGCTTAGAGATGTGGCTTAGGGTTAGTGATCCTGATTATCTCAGGGGTCTTTCCCAGCCTGAATGATTCTGTGAGTCTATAAATAGTATCACAGGAAAATGATCTCTTCTCCTTAATCTTCTGCTCTGATCTCTATCTCCTGCTCTCATCCTGTTATCCTCCCTCTTTCCTAGATACCCTAACTGCATTTCTGCACCTAGCAATGCAAGAGCCTGAATTAAAGCTAATCCCTTCCATCACCCCAGCACCCACCACATGCAGCAGGTCAGCAAGGCACAGGCTCACTTTAATCCCAGAGCCTGCAGCCTATATCTGGGGGACTGGGCAGTTCACTAAAGCCCCCACATTTGCTTGTCTCCAGAGCAGCTGCTTGAGCACACACCAAAAATACACTTCCTAGGTCTGCAGGCTCTCGGTATCGTTAGCAGAGGGGAAGAGAAACAGGCTCTGGGCCATCAAAAGTAGAGAGTGCAGAGGGCTCCATGCTAGCACAAATGCAAACAATAAAGGAGAGGAGGAAGTAATTACTTAGATTACCAAGCTGGTTGCATCTTGGAAGAGAAGCCTTCCCCAGCAAGGTCAAATGGAGATGACACACTACTCTTCCCCAAACTAGAGCCATCCAAGCAGATCCCTTCCTTGCAGAAGCAGCAGAGATAAATATATCTCAATCTTCCTGACTGAGGGATGCATTGCTGCCACAACACCCTGAGGACAGCTTATTTTTGGCTTCACAAAAATAAAAGACTGAAAGAATTATCTGTGATTCTGTGATTCACAAAAATAAAAGACTGGAGGAATTATGCTCAGTGGCACCAAAGATCTGCAAGAGAGATCTTGGGAGAGAAGAGAGATTTCATGATCCCAGGCTCTGTTGCATCCTGAGTTTCAGTCACAACCACTCCATGAAGGCCTGGGGCAGAGGAACTGCAAACTACCCAGTAGAGAAAGACCCAGGGGTGTTAGTCAACAGCCACTTGAAGATGAGCCAGGGTGTGCCCAGGTGGCCAATGCCACCAGCATCCCAGCCTGGATCAGCAAAGGTGTGGCTAAGACGGGGACTGTCCCCCTGCACTCAGCATTGGTGAGGCCTTATCTTGGGTCCTGAATTCAGTTTTGGGGCCCTCACTCCAAGAAGGACATTGAGTGACAGAGAGAAGCTGGCAAAGGTTCTGGAGAACAAGGCTGGGGAGTAGCAGCTGAGAGAACTGAGGTTGTTTAGTCTGGAGAAGAGGAGGCTGAGGGGAGACCTCATTGCTCTCTACAACAGACAACACCAAGTTAGGAGCAGGTGTGGATCTGTTAGAGGGCAGAAGGGCTCTGCAGAGACACCTGGACAGGCTGGATGGGTGAGCACAGTCCAGTGCCATGAGTTTTTAACAAGGCCATGTGCCAGTTTCTGCACTTTGGCCACAACAACCCCCAAGTAGCGATACAGGCTGGGGACAGAGTGGCTGGAGAGCAGCCAGGCAGAGAGGGACCTGGGGGTGCTGGTAGAGAGTAGCTGAACATGAGGCAGCAGTGTGCCCAGGTGGGTAGGAGAGCCAATGGCACCCTGGCCTGGGTCAGGAACAGTGTGGCCAGCAGGACAAGGAAGGTTATTCTGCCNCCTGGATCAGGAACAGTGTGGCCAGCAGGGCAAGGAAGGTTATTCTGCCCCTGCACTCAGCACTGCTCAGGACATACCTTGAGTGCTGTGTCCAGTTCTGGGCCCCTCAGTTTAAGGAAGACGTTGGAGGGCTGGAAGGTGTCCAGAGAAGGGCAGCAAGGCTGGTGAGGGGCCTGGAGCACAGCCCTGTGAGGAGAGGCTGAGGGAGCTGGGGGTGTGCAGCCTGCATAAGAGGAGGCTCAGGGCAGACCTCATTGCTCTCTACAGCTACCTGAAGGGAAGTTGTAGCCAGGTGGGGTTGGTCTCTTCTGCCAGGCACCCAGGGACAGAACAAGAGGACACAGCCTCAAGTTGCACCAGGGCAGGTTCAGGCTGGATGTTAGGAAGAAGTTCTTCACAGCAAGAGTGATTACCATTGGAATGGGCTGCCCAGGGAGGTGGTGGAGTCCCCATCCCTGGAGGTGTTCAAAAGGAGGCTGGATGAGGCACTTGGTGCCATGGGTTAGTTGATTAGAAGATGTGATAGGCTGGACTCAATCGTGAAGGTATTTTCCAACCTGGTTAATTCTGTGATACAGCTCCCTGAAAGGAAGCTGTAGAGGTTGAAGCCAGATAAGGCTTGGTCTCTTCTCCTGCAGGAACAAGTGATAGGAGAGAAAATGGCCTCACATTGCCCCAGGGGAAGTTCAGGTTGGACATTAGAAGAAACTTCTGGATTGAAAGGGTTCTCAAAGCCCCATCCCTGGAGGTGTTTCCAAGAGGCAGAGATGTGATGCTGAAGGCCATGGGCTAGCACCAGCCTGGGCAGAGCTAGAGAATGGTTGGACTGCATGTTCTTTTGCAGCCAAAGTGACTCTCTGAACATCCCTGCAGCTCCTTGCCAACAGCAGCTGCACCTAACAAGAAATTAACCGTGGGTAGGGGTGAACGGGGAAAAAAAACTCCTGCATCTTACCACACTGCTGCAGCTTCCTGAGCAGGCCAAGCTGACACTAACTGGAGAATGCAGAGCTCATGCTGGAACTGCAGCAATAACAGGAATGAGGCTGGTTCCTTCCCTTATGGATGCAAGCAGCTAGCTCCAAGAAGTGCATGCCCTGCTCCATGGAAGGACAAAGGCCTGTTGGAGCTGAGCCCCTTTTACTCCCTAGGGAGGGATGTTCTAGGATTCTTCACAAGGCAGTGAAGTCATCCCCTAGTTTTGGCAAGTGCAAGACTCATGGCAAAACCCAACCTCTTCCTTTTGACTAGAATGGCCACATCAATGGTCAGCTTTGAGAACAGCTTCCCCCTCCTGCTTGCCCTCATCCCTCCAAGATCACTCCTAGCAGAAGACCAACTCACATGGATTCATCCACCCAACTCCTACAGCAAGAACGGGACTCCAAAAGCAGAAGAGTTTTGTTCCTCCCCTCTCAGTGAGTCTAGGGAAAGCATGGACAGCTTTGCTGTGTTCTGACAAGGAGCAGGCACTGCCACAGAGCTGCCAGCTATGAACAGCCCCTGGGATGGAAACATTCTCCCTGACTGCATGTCCCTCACAGAAGAGCTGAGCTTCTACTCATGTGCTCCAATAAAAAATTAATGCAGTCCAGAATGAAGATCTGAAATACAAACACCACATCTCACAGCTGTCATTGGCAGGTTATTGAGCAGTGCCTCTGCTCTAATCATTTTGTCTGACCCGATGGCTCTCTTCCAAAAGAGCAGAAGACACCAACGCAAACTCACAAGCCCCAGAATCCACAGGACTGCAACTGAAGAAAGCAGGCAGCCCCCTCACCACCACCACCCTGACCCCCTGGAGCCACCACAGAGGAAAGCTGACCAGTTGTTGTCTCCCCATCAGCTCTACAGTAAGATTCTTCATCACCTTAGCTCCTGTGCAGCTACAAGTCAGGGACACCTTTGAGAGTCTCAGTAAGCAGGGTGAGGAGAGAAACAGAAGGGGCTGCTGCATGGTTGTTAGGCAAGCCACAGGTTCATAGAATGGGTTGGAAGTGACCTCCAAAGCACATCCAGTCCAACCACCTGGACTCAGCAGGGACATCCTCCACTACAGCAGCTTGCTCAGAGCCTTGGCCAGCCTCACCTTGAATGTCTCCAGGCATGGGGCCTTAACTCGCTCCCTGAGCAACCTGCTGCAGTGTCCCAGCAGCCTCCTGGTGCAGAACTTGTTCCTAACATCCAATCTCAATCTGCTCTGCTCTCACTTCAAACCATTACTCACTCACAGCTAGCAAAGAGAAGTGAAAAGTTTAAGCAGCAGACTTTGGGACATTCTGTTAGTTTGGGGTGCACCAAGAGAAGCTCACAGCACAGATTTGGCCATGGCAGCAAGCACACTTATTTACAGAGCACTAAAGCTTTCAAACAGCAGTCAGTCAGTGACATGGACCTGTGGCTCAGTCCTCAAAACACATCTCCTTTAGCACAGAGTTTTGTGTCATAGGGCACGGGCATTCCTAGTCCTTTATCAGCTCTACTCTGGACACCAGCAGGTGAAGAGGACTCAGGGCCATCCCATGCCTTAGGAGAAGGCTTCTGACACCACCACCCCATGTTATAAAGGGTTAATCTTCTGGGGGGAGGGAGGGGAGTGGTCTGAACTTGACTCCAGGTCCTCCTGACTCCTCCCTGGGGTGCTCTGCCTGCCCCCAGGTGCAGTGGTTAGCTCACTGCCACTGCCTGTCTGGACCCCTTATATAAACAGAGGAACTGCCTGTTCCTCTCTCTCCTGGCATGCCTGATAGCAGCACCACCTTGTTCCTGCTGCTCCTTTCTTACCATGTGACCATTTTCTACCACATGGTGGACAGCCCTTCCTGAACCTACCTCCTTCCATTGCCAACAGTCTGGTTGTATATGTATTTTTTTGCATCTTGTTTTTTTCCCCTCCCTATACCTCTTTGTAACTCCCTTACCTTAAATATCTTTTATTATTGTTAAAAGTTTTGTGGTGTTTTTGTTTAACTTCCAGATCAAAGCAAGATTCTTCCTTGGGTGTTTTACCCCTTCTCTCTCTACATCTATTTCCTTTCTTTCCAAAGTGGGGGGAGAGGGGAAGGAATCCTATTATTACTGTATTGGTTTCTGTTAGATATACTTTGAGTCCCCAGGGAAGCTTAAACTCAAACCAATACATATGTTCAGACAGATTCAGCTTCAGCATCTTCACAGGCTCTGAGACAGACCTATCCAACCCTGAAATGGAACTGGCCCTTCTGTTCAGCCCAGTGCCTCCAGTTTGGCTTTGACCATCACAGAGCAGCACAGCACTGCTCCCAAGGCAAGACACTCTGCTTGGAGCAGGACCAGGTTGTGTCTGATGGTTAATCCTTTTCCAGATGTCCCCTGACTAGAAATGGATACTTTTGGAATTGATGGGAGAACATTAGAGCACTGGTGGCAGAACAACAAGCAAGAAAAAGACATCAAGAAATGCAGCTGAGTGTCCTAACAGGGGCAGCAGAAAAAACAGCCAAAAAAAGGACCCAAAGCTACAGATGTCATTTCTGGATTAAAATGGGATAAAAGCAAAGCGAATCCTGTCGATTTAAAACCCTCTGGACTCAGCAACTGCCAACACACTTCTAAATACAAGGTGGAACCTGCGCTGCAGGGTTGTGTCCTGCTCTGGAGCTCTCAACACAGCAAGGACAGGGACCTGACACAGAGGGTCCAGAGGAGGCCACAGAGATGATCAGGGAGCTGGAGCAGCTCTGCTAGGAGGACAGGCTGAGGGAGCTGTGGGTGTGCAGCCTGGAGAAGAGAAGGCTCCAGGCAGACCTCAGAGCAGCCTGCCAGGACCTGAAATGGGCTATAAGCAGGGTGCAGAGGGACTGTTCGCAAAGGTCTGCAGGGACAGGATGAAGGCAATGGTTTGAGATGAGAGATGATTGAGATTGGATGCGAGGAACAAGTTCTGCCCAGGAGAGTGGTGGGTTACTGCCACAGGTTGCCCAGGGAGGTGGTTGAGGCTCCATACCTGGAGGTGTTCAAGGTGAGGCTGGCACCAACCTGCCGTAGTGGGGGAATGACCCTGCTGAGTGCAGGGGGTTGGACTGGATGCCCTTTGGAGGTCCCTTCCAACCCAATCTATTCCTCCTCCAAAATACTCAGTGGTATGAAGGCCTGACTGGTCTAAAGGCTGCACTGTGGCTTGTCATGTTTTCAGTACCGGGTGGAGGAAAACTGGCTGATTTTAACCCAATTTGGGGAGCCTTACACTTCAAGGCTTCTTGAAATTGGCTTTCCTACAGTTGTGCTCTGTCCAGGTCTTCATCACTGTGGCTTTTCCACTTGAAAATTCAGAGGTGTTCAGAGTCTGCTCTGCACCATGTTTCACCACCAAGCTCAGGGGCTCTTTGGATCTCTTTGCTCTGCAGCCTCACTCTGACATCATCTTTGGGTTTGTCTTCCAGTTTGAGGAGACTATCACCATTTCCAGGCAGTGCTCCTGCTGAGCAGGACCACACTTTCACTGCTTGCATGCTTTCACTACCACCAGTACAGTTGCTCTGATCCTCTCCAACCACTGCCCATCCTAGGCTCTGATTGTCTTCTGTTAATTCTTCTAATTTTAACTGTTGATTCAGTTTATTGTTTGGAAAAACATTCCTGTTCCTCTTCCAGTTGGGTTTGTTTTTCTGTTTGGTTTTGGTTTTTTGGTTTTGGTTTTTTTTTTTTTTGAGCCTCAGGAGAGAGGTTTCAGGGCTTGTTTTCTGTTCCTAGTGCAAGACTTCAAAGCAGGAGCTGAACTGCCTTCCTGGGGTAGGGAAGTCTGCAGACATGCCTGGTTCTGTCCAGATTAAAATCATAGTTATCCGTCAGCGATCTCCTCACACTTGGGAATCAGCTCAGTGCTGTGAAGTGAGAGGTTAGCAGGTTTTTCTTTATTGTTCAGGACATTGCTGCTGTTTTCCTTTGTTCCTCTGGTCTGTGCCCTGGCATTTCTTGGACTTGGCCCCTCTGCAGAGCCTCACATCCCAGCTGTGTTTTGCTGGCTCTTTCCGAGGTGTGGCCTTTTCAGGTAGGCAGAGAGCCCAAGCTGTCCCCTTGTTTCCAACACCACAGCTTGCTTTCCTCTCCTGAGGTGCTGTACCCACATGCAGTCAGCCCTAGGTGCAGAACTTATTCTTCAACTCTCCTCAAGAGGAATTTGTTAGCTCCTCTTGTTCTGCTCTCTCTGCAGTGCTGCTGCACGCTGCCAGAAGCCCTGCACCTTCTGTCTCCAGCACACCTTGCCAGTGGGCAGTCAGGGGCAAGACTTCCATCCATGTGGGACACAAGTCCTTACCACCTAGATGCTGGCTGGGCCACTGCATGGCTGGCTCTGACAGTTTCTGTTGCTGGGGACAACTGATATGCAGTGCCAAGACAACTGCTACTCTTGAAAACTTCCCTTTGCTGCTTGAAGGAGGAATTGTGGCACAGCTGTTAAGGACAAGCAGCTTTGTTAGACTAAGTGATGTCTGTTGGAGGTGAAGGTGGCAGGAGTGCTTGCGGTTCAGCTTATGTGGTTGAATGGTATAATCACAGACTGGTTTGGGTTGGAAGGGACATCCAAAGGTCACCCAGTCCAACCCCCTGCACTCAGCAAGGACATCCTCCACTACAGCAGCTTGCTCACAGACTTGGCCAGCCTCACCTTGAACACCTCCAGGCATGAGGCCTCATCCACCTCCCTGGGCAACCTGCTGCAGAGTTCCAGCACCCTCCTGGTGCAGAACATGTTCCTAACATCCAGTCTCAATCTACTCTGCCTTCATCTCAAACCACTGTCCTCGTCCTGTCCTTATAGGCCTACAGTTCCTCTGCAGCCTTCTTGTAGCCCCTTCAGGTCCTGGTAGGCTGCTTTTAGGTCTTTCTGAAGCCTTCTCTTCTCCAGGATGAACAACTCCAGCTCCTTTAGCCTGTCCTCCTAGCAGAGCTGCTCCAGCCCCTTGATCATCTTTGTGGCCTCCTCTGGACCCTCTGCATCAGGTCCATGTCCTTGCAGTGCTGAGGGCTCCAAAGCTGAAGGAAGGCTGTATTTCTTTTCTTCCCTCTCCATCAATGGGCCATGCAAGAGTAGTTGTTGTGATTTGAGGGGTTCCAGGTTATCTCAGAGTCCTTAAAAAAAAAGGCAGAGACCAAGATCCATCTCAGGGGATAAACTGGTTGCCCCTGGATATCCCAATTTTGTTATATAATTCCATAATCCTAGAACAGTAAGGTTGGAAGGAACCTCAAGGATCATCTAGTTCCAACCCCCTGCCATAGGCAGGGACACCTCCCACTAGTACAGGTCACACAAGGCCTCATCCAATCTGGCCTTGAACACCTCCAGGGAGGGAGCATCCACAACCTCCCTGGGCAACCTGTTCCAGTGCCTCACCACCCTTACTGTAAAGAACTTCCTCCTAACATCCAGTCTAAATCTCCCCTCTGCCAGTTTAAACCCATTGCCCCTTGTCCTGTCATTACAAGACCTTGTAAATAATCCCTCCCCAGCCTTCCTGTAGGCCCCCTTCAGATACTGGAAGGCTACTCTAAGGTCTCCTCAAAGCCTTCTCTTCTCCAGGCTGCAGAGCCCCAACTTTCTCAGCCTGTGCTCACAGCAGAGCTGCTCCAGCCCTCTGAGCATCTTTGTGGCCCTCCTCTGGACCCGCTCCAACACTTCCATGTCCTTCCTGTGCTGAGGGCTCCAGAACTGCACACAGTACTCCAGGTGGAGTCTGACAAGAGCAGAGCAAAGGGGCAGAATCCCCTCCCTTGCCCTGCTGGCCACACTGCTCTTGATGCAGCCCAGGACTCGGTTGCTGTCTGGGCTGCATGTGCACACTGCAGGCTCATGTTGAGCTTTTCATCAACCCAGACCCTCAGGTCCTTTTCCTCAGGGCTGCTCTCCAGCCATTCACCACCCAGTCTGGAGTTGTGCTTGGGATTGTGCCTACCCAGGTGCAGGACCTTACACTTGGCCTTGTTGAATCTCATGAGGTTGGCCTGGGCCCACCTCTCCAGCCTGTCCAGGTCCCTCTGGATGGATCCCTGCCCTCTAGCAAGTCGACTGTGCCACACAACTTGGTGTCATCTGCAAACTCGTTGAGGGTGCACTGATTCCTCTATCCATGTCACTGACAATCCTGCTAACACTTTAAAGGTAAGCACCAAGGTCAGTTTGCTCTATTTTCTCCCTGCCTCTCCAGCGGGATCCTTATCTTAGTAACTATGTAAGCATACCCTGGAGACTGTCGCCTTTAAGTCTGTGGGCTGCAATGAATCTGGCCTGCTGGGGCCTAATGGGAGGCAATGGGGGGGTGGGAGAAAACGAGCACTGGGGTTTTGGTGGATTTGGTTTGCTTAGAGGGAAGGTTTTGGGGGAATTCTTATGTATCCTATATCTGTATCAGGTGAGAAGGATTCATATATGTCATATCTTCTCTTGCGCATCTTTAAATACAACCTTTCTGTATTTTCATCTCCAACTCAGCAAGAGCCTTATTATCACAGTATCACCAAGGTTGGAAGAGACCTCAAATATCAACAAGTCCAACCCATTACCACAGACCTCAAGACTAGACCATGGCACCAAGTGCCACGTCCAAACCCACCTTGAACACCTCCAGGGACGGTGACTCCACCGCCTCCCTGGGCAGCCCATTCCAGTAGCCAATGACTCTCTCACTGAAGAA
>VWZE01015997.1:2387-12823 GCA_013396675.1 Eubucco bourcierii
CCAGCTGTGCACCCCCACCGTGTGCTTCTGCACACCCATCCAGCTTTGCACCACTCCCCACCTCTGTGCTGCTGTACACACCTGCAGCTGTTGAGGATATCACATCACTACCATGACTTCAGTGAGGCTCCCCAGGACCACTCCCCCAGCCAGCATCACCACCCAGGACAGGACCAGTATGGCACCAACACCTTGCCAAGGCTCCCCTGGCATCTCCCTGTAAATCCCGACTCAGATCTAGGTCTCTCTCCACCCACTTGGCTCAGGCAGTTACTTTTCAGCTCATCACAATCACACAGCTCTCACCCAGCATTTCCACTGCAGCATCCCACCTCGGATAGAGCCCTGAGCCCACCTGGGGCACACAATATGCCCGACACATGCCCTCCACGCACACAACCTGCCCCACACATGCCAGATCACCTCCCTCACTCCAGCACTAATAGCCCAAATGTGGTCCAGCGCTCACTGATTTAGCCACCAGGGCATCAGCTTGCCTGAGCCTCAGCCACCTGAGGAAGAGTAAGGTTCTTCCTCTTGGATAGAGCCATGAAGGATATTGCCCCACTTGAGTTGAGGAAGAGGAGGGTTGTGGGGAAGCATGCCTAGAAAAGAGGTGCCCATAGCACTGGAATCTAGCAGCCCTGGGAATGGCAAAGGCAGTGGTGGGGCAGGGGAAGGCTCCCAGCAAGGTTGTGTGGATGGGGGAAGGTCTTAAAAATAAAACCAAGCTCCCTGAACTCCATCCCTTCAGGGAACGCTGCAAAGGGTGAGGACAGAGCTGGGGAGGAAGATGATGATCCGGAGCAGGTGAAGGATAAAAGGGAGTAGGGTGAGGAGCAACTGTCGGGCAGGAAGGAGCTGGGACACAAGTTCCTGCTCAGAACCTGAGCGAAATTTTCCATCCGAGTTTATGGGATATCAGGCTGGAGGTTCTCTTTGGCCTTTAAATAACCCAAAGGGCAGGAAAAAACCCGAACCAGCTCAAGTCCTGGTGCCTATTGAATGGGAGGAGGAACTCATCTGCCCCAGGTTTTCCCAGACTCTGTCGTGTTTGTGCAAAAATCCATCCTGAAATCGCTCTGCCAAAGCACTCACTGCTGTACACGGCGGTTTCCCACTGCAAGTCCCATTTCTGTGCAGGAAAGGTCTGGTTTCCATCCAGAAATTCTGCTGCTCATGAGAAGGGAGATGAAAAAAAGACAGAGGGGGGAAGAACTCCCCTTGGGCATCTCCAAACCCTCAGTCTCAAGGCCATTGTTTTGCACCCAAAGCAGAGGAAAGCATCATCTGAGGCCAGTTCTGTCTCGCAGTCGTGGCCAGAGCCAGTCTTGGCACTTCCAAACTTCCTGATTTTATTCTCACAGGGACTCAATATCCTCTGGCACACCTCCTGGGCACCTGGCGCATCTGTGACAGCCTCAGCACCCACATGGAGCAAACCAAGGCCAGGGAGACAAACCCAGCTTCTGCCAGCCCCAAGTTCTCTGCTCAGAGCAGCGACTGGCACAGCACGAGCAGCTTCTCCGGTGCTTATGTTAAAGTCAGGAAGCAGCTTGCTCAGAGAGGCTTGGGATCCTGGGATCCTTCCCCAGGAATGGTGACAGTTGCCCATGAGGCCACAGCACACACAGAATCACAGCACCTTAGAGGTTAAAAGGACCTCCAGAGATTATCAAGTCCAACCTCCCTGCCAAGGCAGGATCCCCGAGGGTAGTTTGCACAGGAATGCATCCAGGTAGGGCTCAGGAAGGTGCATTTAACATTTTGGGTGCTCCGGAAAAGAACGAAGCTCAGTGGAGAGGCACAGAGCATCCATCTAGCTGGGGAGAGGGAAGCCCCACACAGACTCTGAGCTGAGGGCAAAAGATCCCACCCATGACCTGGATAAGCCACACCCAGCTGCCACGTCCCCTTCCCAGCAAAGCACCCCTCCTCTCCAGTACCCTTCACTGGGAAATTCAGGAGGTGACGCTTTAGCCACGGCTGTGGATGCAGCAGGAGCTGCTCTGCTCCGTTCTTGGTGGGATGGCTGCCATCTCCATGGCTTCAGCATCCCTCTGGGTCACTGCCAAAGGTGGGAACACAGGAAGGTGATCTGGTCCCACAGCCTCACTATGGTGGCACCCATGGCATTCCTGGGTCATGCCAACCCATCCAGGCTCCCTGAACTCTGTGCATCGTCAGAGCTCAGCCCTTACCACACCACACTGTAGTACACAGCAGGTTCCCAAACCCCAGCAGAACATTCCTGCTTTTCGGATTGGGAGAGCGCTACAGAAGGATGGAGTGGATGGGTGGTGACCGGCAAGGGCTGCATCCCTGCTCAGCCTCGGCAGCAGGTGACGCTCCCTGCTGGGGACAGTGGAGATCCCCAGCTCAGGGTGCAATGACTCCGAGGAGCAGCACGCACAGGTGGCTGCTGATGCTCCAGGTCAGCAGTGACCATGCTGCAGTGCCCCAGGAAGCCACTGGTAAGGGACAGACAGCACCGTGCAAATCCAGGGCGTTATTGCCATTAAGGTGGTGTTGGCACCACCCCTGCTGCAAAGCACACTGGAAAATCTGTGCCTTTCCTCCTCCCTCCACCTCTCTTAAAAATATTCCTCTTTCCTTAACATATTCATTTAGGATTCACCATCCTGCACCTTGCCCAGGCCCTCAGCTGCCAAGTCCTAAGGACCCTCCCTGTGAGCATCCATGGGTGCTGGGACAGAAGTGAGCTCAAGGTAGTCAAGGCTCCCAATGTGTGTCCCCTGCCTAGAGAGGACTCACTGATGGGAAAAGCAGCAGCTTGGGCATCACAAACTGCTTCCTTCAGTGGGCCACCCAGAACTCCTCCAGCCCAGGGCACCATGTAACTGGGCACACACAGAGTGGCAGGCAACAATGCCCAACTCAAGCTGGATGCCCAGATAGGAAACCTCAGTGCAAGCTCCACCATGGCTGCACCACAAGTCCTGGCTCCGCGGGCAGCACAACCAGGTCACATCGTGTTCCCGTGGCTCCTTCTGAGGCAGGGTCACACAAAGCCCCCTCCCACTGTACTCCCCTAAAATGCATCCACCTGGGTGCTCTGTGATCACTGGTCATGGTATCATGGGGACATCAGCAGCCACCCCACACAGGGACATCAACCCAGGGGATGTTCCCCTTCCTTCTCAGATGAAAACTCATCCTGTGGTGGTGATGGAAGGGAGCAGTGTTGGGACAGCATCAAGCAAGACACAAAGCAGACAGTCTGGGTCATCAACCCCTGCAGGGACACAACCCACCTCCTTGCCCAGTCAACAGGGTCTTGGCATGTGCCCACGTTGGCAGCCCCAGAAACCAGATTATTATTTTAAACCTCCAGCTAAACCCAGCAGCTCTCTGCTCATTCCCAGCCCCAGGGCGATTCCCAGAGTATCTGCAACAGCGAGGAGCAGCGCAGATCTCTGCTGCGGTGAGAAAGCACCAACCCTGCAACGGAAGGAAGTGCAGAGGACAGGGGTCCATCTGTCTGTCCCTCTCTCTGACACACAGGCACAGCTGCCAGGCCCCCCTGCAGCAGCCCAAATCTACAGCTGGAAATGCAGTGGCACCAACGCTTCACCACTGCGGCATCTCCCGCTCCAGTACGGTAGCGGCAAGCAACGGTGGCAGGACTGGATGGTCTTAGACCTTCCCCAACCAAAGCAACCCCAAGATTCTGCAAGTGACCAGATGTCAGCAACCTTCCCCACATCCAACAGCAAGCCCCAAACGAGCCCCCCCGCCTGCTCCACTTCATCTCCCACAGCTCTCCAGGGACAGACCTTTTAACGAGAGGCTCACTCATTGAGGGGCGAAAACCACTCACTCTGGCACACTCAGAAGGGCGATGTAAAAGATCTGGAGCCTGTCCTGCCAGATCTACCCCTCACTGCTCCCTGGGGCAGCACTCAGCATGGAAACTCCTCCATGAGAGTAAACCCAAACTGGAATTGTTTTTATTTTCCCCTTTCTCTCACTTTTTTCCCCAAGGCCAAGCCACCCAAACCCCACCACGCATCCGCACCTGTGCGGTGCAACCAGCTCTCCAGAAAGGCACTTCTCATCCCAGGATGTTTTAACACCACCAGCTCCATAACCAAGGGGAAATTGCCCTGGGATTGCTTTTGCCCAGCTGGCAATGCCAGTGCCAGCACTGGTATTATCCCACGCTGTTGGTACCTGTGTGGTGTGGGAACAAGGCAGCATCTGATCTGCAGACAGAGTTGCTCCGACAGCCCCGAAGTTTGACCCAGATCTGGAGCTGTGACTCCACTTCCCAGGGACAAAAAGACGTTTGGTCAAGACTTCAGCCTGGCAGCATCAAGGGAAAGACTTCAAGGGAGTTGGAAACAGACCTCAAAAGCAGAGCCTGCTTTAAATAAAACTTGGGTTTAAAAGGGGAAATGGGAACAACTCAAACAGAGCTGTGAGCAGGGAACGACCCTGACTGCCTGCTGCGTTCGGAGAGCCTCCAGCAGGCTTCCAGGCAGCCAGAGACCCTTTAAGAGGAGCCAGACTGCTCCCTGCAGCACCCAGCACTGCTGCCGGGGCCAGCAGAGAAGCCAGGCAAATTTAGACCCTTATTCCAGCACAAATCTTCTGTCTGTCACTGCGGTGAAAGAGGGATGAAAAGATCCACACGAGCAGAGTTCAGTCAGAAATCCCTTCCCGGGGTTTCTCCAGCGTGCTCTAATCCCTACCCCTCACCAGGATGGATTTTAGGGCATTTTCCTCCTTTTTGTTTCTCTTGGAGAGCCATTGACTGGGCATCTCCTCTCACCAAAATACACAACAACCCCCAAACCTGCGGAGATTTTCCCAAGGCTGCAGACACTGGCTGTCGCTCACCTGCTCTGCACAAAGCGGTGATATCCCACACTCTGCAGCCCCCATGTCCCTGCCCCAGCCAAAACCCAGGTCCCACTGCACCCAGTGCATGCCAGGGACCTTTGCTCTCCCATTGCCAACCCTCTCAAGGTGTTTCATCAGCTAGGTGTGACACACAAACGCATCCCTTGAGCCCCCAGCTGATGTACCACAGGATCTGTTGGAGTTCTGCAACCATCTTCTCTTGTCCTTCTCCCAGGAGGTGATTGAGCCCAACTCCGAGGACAGAGAGGACACCACACCTTCAGGTAAAGTTCCAGCACCTTCCCTGCATGCTTTTAGTGCTGTTATCCCTATCCATTGGGGTCTGCTCCAGAAACCAGGATAGCTCTGAGCCCAGACAGCTTTGCAGTGGTATAGGACCTGCCTCACTCTCTTCTTCACCTGCTCCTTACCTCCCATCTGCACCGTGGAGCAACAGCTCCACTGTCAATCCCAGACCCCCCCACTAGAGACAAGCAGCACCCTACAAACGCACCACATACAGTGCCAGAGTAGGGTTAGAGAGGTGGGAATGGGCCCTGCTGGGGGGAGACAGGAGCAAGGCACGAGTGCCTTGGACCATGTGTGCCGAGAAGCTGAGATCGATGGGGAGCAATGGCACACACAGCAGCTCCCTTCTCCTCCCCCTAGCCCCAGTGGCCCCCAGAGGGCAGGGAACAAACACCCCTTTTGTCTCCCAGCTAAGAAAACCAGGCTGATTTTTGAGGTTTTAGTTCATTAAAGGTGAACATCCGTGGCAGGCGGAGCAGTCACAGTCTGGCTCCCCAAACCCTGCTGCCCTCAGCACAGCAGCAGGAGCCAGGGCAGGGAGTGGGACACCAAACCACATCCCACTGGGGAAATGCAGAATGGAAGTGGCATCACTCTGGTCAGGAAGCAGTTTCTCTGCAAGGAAAGCAGGTTGGGAGCAGGAGAGGAAAACAGAAATAGTTTGGGAACCTCCCTGGAGAAGGGCAAAGCTGGAGGGGACACTTGGCAAAAAATGTCTTTGCCCCCAGGGACAGAGGGGACACCAGGGACAGAGGGGACACCACATCCTCAGGTTAAGTTCCATCACCTTCCCTGAGTGCTTTCAGTGTTTTTATCCCTATCCAGGATAAAACCTGGATAGCTTTGGGCCCAGACAGCTCTGCACAGGGGCAGAACATACCTCCTCCTCTCCTTCATCTACCTCACCTCCTTCACCAGAATCCATCCTGGGGGGTTCTGCAGCTATGTTTGTCACAGCACATTTCCAAACTCCACACTTCCTACCACAAAAGTTCTGGGACACTTTTCCTCAACCCTCCTCAACCCTCACCTTTAGTTTCTTTCCTTCTTCCTTAAGCCCAGTGACTTCATATTTGCATCCCAGATCCCAGCTATCCTGCTCCAGGGAGTTTCCCTCCTGCCATAAGGTCTGCCCATATCCAGGAGGGATCAGCCAGGGGACTTTGGACTCTAGAGGAGACCCCTGGGAAACCCTCCGTGTGGCACAAAACATTTCATCTGCCCCTCCTAGCATGAAACTGGGGCAGGGATATGAGGTCACAGGATGCTCAGCACCACTAACCCTTGCTGGGTGCATGGAGATCCCCCAGAAAAAGTCAGGGGGTTCATGCCCAAGAAAAAAGAAAGGGGGGAAAAACCCAACAACAACAATTTGTGATTTATTTTGGGGCACTTTGGTTTTGTTCAAGGCACTGAGTTTCTCCACTGCTTCCACACTGGGCTTAGGAATGATGATTTTGAGTTGTGCCTGGAGCAACTCAAACCCAAAGTCCTTGTGAAAGGGTTCCTGGTGCTGTGCAGATCCACAGCAAGGTGGCTGCCAGGACACTGCCTGGCAAGTGGCACCCAGAAGGGACACGACACCATATGGGAAGCCCCAAGCCACAGAAGAGGGTTTTTGCTCCCCAGTCCAAGGTCTCTGCCCATCATCCCTGCCCAAGCCTTGCTCCAGTTCAACCTAAAACTCTCAAAGCTCAACAAGAAACTTTACCCCTGACAGGTATTTCTTGACTTTAGTTGTGCCCCACCCTGCCCCCAGCTGACTTCTCCAACACCTTTGTGACCACCCCAAGCCACAAACAGCCTTTTGCCAGTGCTGCAGTCTGGCACCTCACCCTTGACCCCAGGTGGCAGTAAAATGTCCCCTGCCATTCCTCACCATCCCAGCCAAGCATTTCCATCCCTTAAGAGCCAGGGATGAAGCCAGCAGAGAAGCCAGAAGCCAAGGCACTTCTGAGGGCCTATGTCCCAGCGGGGTTTGGGGACAGTGCTGCAGCCACCAGCATCCTCCCAGCAGCACCCAGGACTGCATGGTCAAACCTAGATTATTCATGCTGGAAACCCCATCCCACAGTGGCCAACTCAATCACCATGTTGGTATGTGGCAGGTGGCACTGCACCGAAGCACAAGGCCACTGCAAAGTTCCAGCACACCAGAAACTGCTCCCTGGGCAGTGGCAGAAAGTCACTGGGCAAACACATCCCCACTAATGGGCCCACAGTGGACAACCTGCGGGCAGAGAACCAAAGCCGAGGGAGCACCAGGAGGAGGAGATGTTCCTAGGTAGGTGAGATCCCAGCACATCCTTCACCCAGGAGCACAAGTCCTGGCTTTATGTTTTGCAGCAAGCAACCTACCTCAAGCCTCCTTCTGCTTCCCTTTCCTAAGGCTGAAGACAACTTTCACCAAGCCTGGGACAGCTTCCCCTGAGTGGTCCCAGTCCAAATCAGGCTACAAGCAACCAAATCCAGGACCGTCCCTGGCTCACAGATTCACAATAAGCAGGCTAAAAGAAAATCACTCACCTAAAATCTACACTTTAAACCAAGACCTGAAGGAAGCAAGCAAATGGTTAGAGGGCTTGGGGTCAGGGCTTTGATGGCCCCTGACCCCTGAGGCCACTCTTCAGCATGACCTTCAGCTCGCCCTGCCCAAGCACTCGCTGCCCCGCTGGTGTTTTATGCCTTTATTAGCCTCGGAGCAGTTAAATCCCACCAGATAAACCCAGCTCCGCCAGCCACCTGCCAAAGGTGTGTTGAAATCAGTTGTTTCCACACCTCCTGCTCCAGGAGAGCAGCTCATCCCAGCAGCTTCCCTGTGTACCAACGGGACCATCAGTGTCTGAGTGCGAACACCTCCAGGGATGGCATCTCCTCGAGCTCCTGGAGCAGCCACACAGCCCAAGCGACACACAGAGCACATACCCATCACACAAGGGTCTTCCTCATCCTCCTCCTCCCTGGGAGGCTGTAGCTCCCCACCAACCTCATCCACATTTCCCGGGCGGTTGGTGCCAGCTCCCCGCTGAAGCCGGTCACGTGGAGGACATTTGCCAGTGAAGCAGAATAAACAGTTTCCAAACCACCTCCAAACCAGGGCCCCCCACAGGATCTTTTTCCTACTCTGGCACCTTAAAACGTAATATTTTTTCCTGCACCTTTCCATGGTTTTGAGAATAATCTTCCTCGGAAAAGTGGGGGGGAAAAAAAAAAAGAGTTGGTTTCTGGTATCTTCTGCTAAACATCACCAGGAACCTCGGGAGAAGTTGAGAGCAGGGGAAATGTCCTCCCACAGCCACCCTCCACTCTGTCTTGCTAAGAAAGAAGCAGCTCTGTGCTGCTAACAGGGAGCTGGGGATATGCAGCTCAGGGGGAAGGTTTCCCCCAGCACACGCCGCAAAAGGCTTTTGGCCAACTTGCGAGGGCACGAGAGCCGGTGGCAAGCAGCACCTGGAGCTGGCAAACACCGAGCCCAGCTTGCTCTACCCGAGCTCAGCAGATGGCAAACTTGTGTGTGTGCAATTTTGCCTTTAAATTAAAGAAGAAAAAAAAAGAAAAACAGAAAAAACCCAACCACCCAAAGGGAGAGGATCTTGATTTTGTGCCAAGCACTTCACTGACGCAGGGCTCGCCTGCCCGGGTACCCCAGTACCGTTACCGCCAGCCCCATGTCCACATCCGCGCTGCCGGAGCAAGGCATCGTAATCCCTTAATGACTTCCCTCCAGCTCCAGCCCCAGATTTAATCTCTCCTCCAGGAGAATCTTTACGGAACAAACGTGGCAGACAGACAGACAGACAGACAGGTTGTGTTTTCCCACGCAGCACCGCGCTGCCGACCTCCGAAAGGCGCAGCTCTCCTCCTCCGCTGCCTCTGCCTCTTCATTCTTCCCTTTTCCCCAGTGCTGTCCCACTTCCAAAAAACATTTTTATCCCGGGCAGGCTGATTACCAACACCACATTTGATCATGGAGACTGACCTTTGAGATTGCCAAAAAGGGTTTAAATTAGGAAAAGTTTAAAAGAAAACACCAACAAAACCCAAACAAACAACCCTCGAGCAGCCTCTTTGCTGCAATTCATACAACACACGCTTGCAGAAAAGGAAATTTTAAAAAACAAATTGAGAAGTTTTTCAAGCTGTTCCCAGCCCCATCTTGATCCAGAGGTTGGATTTCAGTTTGAAAGGTGCAGCAAAAGGTCAGGTGATAAAATGGGTGCCCCCCTCCGCTGCTCTCCCAGCCGTTGGCAGAGGAGCCAGCTTCACCAGCCAAAGCTTCGGGGCCAGCCCCACAGTCACAAGCTGGATGGCACCTTGCTGCCGAACTGGTATCAGGGCCCCTGGTTTTATTTTCCAGTGAGCAGCTACTGCTGTGCTTCTCTCAGGTGCACTGGGGCCTCCCGAGGTGGCACGGGGAAGATTTTTTACTTTGCCGAAGCAGGAGCATGGCATCCCCAGCTCCTAGCGCTCTGCCGCTTTGATTTCTCCCCTTCCTTCTCCCTTCCCTCTCTTGCTAACAGAGAGTTTGTCTCTCCAAGAGGAGGATGCTCATGGTGCACCCCGTCTGGGGCAGGGTTGAAGCCCCACCAGCCCCACAGAACCCCCACAGCCAAGACGCTGAGGCTGGAAATCAAAGAGTACGGGACAGGAAATTTCAACTTTCCACTCCCGGCAGTGGCAGGTGATGCAGTGGAGGTATCAGGGTAATTCTGGAAGCCTTGGTGCAAAGCGAGGGATAAACCCAGCACGGCCCTGGAAGAAGAGGTGGGAGCCCCCCTGCACCCCGAGAAGACGCTGGGATGGGAGCAGCAGGGAAATCAACCCCGTAAGACCTCCACAAACCACCTGCCAGCCATAATCCAGGGCTTTTCCCAGGCGTCCAAACCACCACAGGCAAGCCGGACAGAGTGGAGAAGTCTTCCCCACCTCTCCCCTCCATGAATATGAGAATTTCCCTTGACACTTCAGGCCACCAAACCTCACTCTGCAGCAGGAGCCGTGCCGCAAAGAGCCATAAATTACAGCCTATTACTTTTAAACGAGCAAAAGAAAAGCCTGGGCTGGAGGTGGTGGTAGGGAAATCTCCAGGCTCTCCCGCCTTTCTCCATCGGGAAGAATGAGCCCCATTCCCAACTGGGGGCACAGCTCACCCCCCACCTTGCTGCTACAAAAGGAAAACCCAGCACCGCACCTCTCCTCCTCCAACTCCTTCCCCTCCACCCCCCTTTCACCCTCCCCGCCGGCTCAACCCGCGACAAAAC
>VWZE01015997.1:17336-32274 GCA_013396675.1 Eubucco bourcierii
CGGCTCAGCTCCGGTCCGGCTCCGGCTCAGCGGCGGCGGCAGCGCGGGCGCGGCGGCGCGGGGCGGGCACCGGCCCTACCATAGTTCCTCTAAAGCAGGTGCAGTCGCTTTCCCCGCCTGGGTCCCCCCCCAGCATGTTCCTCCTCCAGGGGGTGGGTGGGTGCACACCCCCCTGCCCGCCCTGTTCTGTTTTGAGGAGGGGGGACACGGACACGCACCCCCAGCCCAGTAAGACGTGCCCCAGGCTCTTCCCCTCTCCCCATCCCATGTTTTGCTCATTAACGCTCGTGCTAATTGGTTTCTGCTGAGGTTGGTCCCCCCGCCCCGGGCACGGTGAAGCTGTGAGGACGGCGGGGAGTGGGAGGGAAACTGAGGTATGGGGGTCGGGGGGGTGAGTGGGGCACACCTCCACCCACCTTGGTAGAGGCAGGACGGGCACTGATGCCAATTTAAAGACGGGAACAATGAGGTGCTGAGCTGGTGACCCCAGCAACCTACAACCCAGCTTTGTCACATCCCCACATCCCACCCCACTGCCGTGGAGACGGTTCTCAGAGTCCCCGGGGCAGCAGAACCCCTGTTGGGGTGCCCAAACCACCCCCTGGCTGCTGCTGGACCTAAATATATCTTCCAGCCAGAGGCCCCAAACCTTGGTGAGGATGTGGGACCCAAAACATCACACAGATGTGGGACTCCAAATCATTATCCAGATGCAGGACCACAAGCCAGCCCTCAGATGCTGGATCTGGACCATCACCTTGATTCTGAACCCAAACTCTCACTCAGGTGCTGGACCCAGAGTATCACCCAGAAGCAAGTTTTCATTTTATGGACAGATAAAAGAGTTTTAAAAGGTGAAATGGGAATGAAAAATATTTCAATCCACCTGGATTATTTTTTTTCCCCTGTAATTTAATTTTTACAGGAAAACTGTCTTTAAAAAATTCGATGTGTTCTTGACTGAAAAGTCTGTATCTGGGAGTTTAGAAGTGATGGAAAAGCTCCTCCCTCCCCTCAACTACAAGCTCTGGTGGCCCCAGAAGACATCATGGTGAACCCAATGGGTTTGTCCACCCCAAAAATTTCCCCTCTAGGGGACAAACAGGACAAGGGTGAGGTCAGGGCTGACTCCTGGCCTGCTCAGCCTTCAGCCCTGGTTCCAGCTCAACACTCTGGAAGCCTGGGATTTCCAGGAGGGTTCAGCTCCTCCTGGGGCAGATCTGGGGCTCCCATTGGATGAGTGGTTGCTGCACATCCATTTCTCCAGAATCAGGTCCCAAATTTCTTGGAAGAGGCCCCTCCCTGCCCCACCCCAGATGGGTTTCTTGGAATTGGGGTGCATGGGTTCCATGGTTCTGTGGGCAGGAGAAGATTCTGCTTCCTGTCAGCTCATTGCTCCTTTGAGAGGGGACAGTTCTGTCCTCTGCCTTGCAACAGAGCAGCAGATAGACAATCCCTAGCCAGCCCTCCCTGGCTTCAGGAGCAGGTTATCCATCACAGGCAGAGGACTTGTGGCCTTTCAGTGCTTAAAGAGGGCTGCAGGAAAGCTGGAGACAGACCTTTGAGGAGGACCTGTTGTGGCAGGACAAGAGGTGATGGTTTGAGACTAAAAGAGGGAGCTTTATATTGGATAGAAGAAAGAAATTGTTTAACCTGAGAGTAGTGAGACCTTAGGCCAGGTTACCCAGAGAGATGGGAGAACCCCTTCCAGGTCAGGCTGTCTGGGGCTCTGAGCAACCTGCTTTAGTTGCAGATGTCCCTGCTGACTGCAAGGGGGATGGACAAGATGCCCTTTGAGGGTCCCTTCCAACCCAATGTAATCTAAGACACGATGAAAGCTGATGGCTGTGGGGACATCAGGGAACCTGGGGGGACAGCCAGAAGATTCCCAGGAGGGCAACATAGAATCATAGAATGGTTTTAGTTGGAAAAACCCTTTAAGACCATCAAGTCCAAACACCAACCTAAGGCCATCACACCCATTAAACCGTGTCCTGAAGTGAAGATGTGATCAGATGTCACAGGTGCTCCAGCTATGGTACTGAACTCCCAAAAGAGAGAGAGAGAAGCAGGGGGAAAAGGGAAAAACTTCCTTTTGTTCTGCAACAGGCAAAGCTTCGGGCATACATCAACTCCACAAGGAGAGGCAGCAGGATTTATAGCTCTTGGATGAAACGTTTTGCATAATGTCTGGTCATAAAGCACTGAGACACGTGGCTGGAGGAGAAGGAGCTGCTGTGGGGTGAGGGACAGGTCCCAAAGTTAGTATCTGTCGTTTCTCCTAGGGAAGTTACACATTCCTGCTTTTCCAAGCTCATCCTCACTCTCCTGCTTCTGGGAGTGATCCCTGAGCACTTATCTCTGGGAAATTGGTTTTCCTGTCAATGTGCTTCTTTCCTTCCCCCAGACAGTGTCTGTTCTTCTAATCAGAGTATCAAAAATCCATAAAAGGTGACAATTTTCAACCAGAAGTTTTTGGTCCCCTTCTTGCCTGCTATGCAATTGTGCTCAGAGAAAGCTGAAATCTCTTGTAGGAAAGGTCAGGATGGGTTTGTCCTGCTCAAAGCAGAGCAGCTCCAGACCAGGCAGCACCCTCAGCCTTCCAGGAAAGACCTCCCCCAGGGATTCAAAGCCTGTTTGCTGCAGGTTACAGTTTGGCCATTCTTGGCAAATGGCTCATGGAAAACATCTCCTTTGTTTTCTATTTTTTTCTCTCCTCTGATTCAGAAAGAAAAGCCTGACTGAAAAAAAAACAACAACAATGTGCTTGATGATGTGAGTCCCCTGGACTCCTCAAAGTTTTGCCTCCCTTGGTTTCTCTCCCTCCTCCTTCTTCCAAGGCAAAATAAAGAAAACTGTGAATGGGAAAATAGGGAGAACAAGGAAGAAAGTTACTTTTCCTTCCTCCTAGTTTGCCTCTCCTTGAGTAATGTTTTGGAGAAGGAGCTCTACATTGACACAGCTAAGCCCCAAATTCCTGTTCATTCTGAGATGAAGCATAAAAGCTGAGTTTGAACCTAAAATACACCAAAATTTCACACCCTTCTTGCAGCACCCTCTGAAGCTGTGATGCCTGGAAGTACCCAGAACCCACCCCTCTGGGAGTCTAGACCTGAACCACCCCGGGGTTCATCTTGGCAGTGTTTGCCCCCAGATGTCCTCCCGGGCATCCCCACAGGGTGCACTGACCCACAGGCAATTGGAGAAGGGTGCAGGATCAGTCCTCCTGGCATACACCCACAGCTCTGGGTACCACATCGACAGCCAGCACAGGGTGTCAAAGCTGGGGGCCCCAAGGAGACTCCCCAAGACCTTGAGGGAGGTTGCTGGTGTGGCCACAGGCTCACAGGTCACCAAGCAGCCAGAGGATTCCAGCTCTGTCTGGCCGTGCTGGTGGGGCCGTGGCCAATGCTGAGCTCTTGGACCCCGCTCGCCTCTTGCGTAAGGCAAAGAAATGATGCAGGAGTTACTGTAAGTGATGAGAGGCTCCTGGCTCACTTTTAAAGCCACAGGCTTTGTCTGTCTGGGGTCCAGCATCTCTCCCCTCTGCCCTGGCCAGAAAACCCCTTGGTGTGACCACAGCAGAGCAGCCCCCCAAGAATGAGGGCCCC
The DNA here is from genome assembly GCA_013396675.1 of Eubucco bourcierii. NCBI lineage: Eukaryota > Metazoa > Chordata > Aves > Piciformes > Ramphastidae > Eubucco > Eubucco bourcierii. Next base: position 20,948 of record VWZE01015997.1, read on the forward strand.
TGGCATCTATGGGGGGACTCAGAGTGAAGATGTAGGGGGAAATGGGGGTGTGTGGTGTGTGGTGTGTGCAGCAACCAGAGTCCAAGCAAGGGTTTGGCAGCCCCTTTGGCTTGCAGTTGTGTTGTGCCTCAGTTTCCCCTCCTTGCACAGGCAGAGGAGCTTCAGCTGGATGGGGCTTGTCTGGGTTTTAGTGAGCTGAAGGTAACGGTGAAAGGAGGCAGAGCAGAGAGGTGAAAGCCCTGGCGCCTGGGTCTGCTGCTCCCACACACAGAGAAAAGGATGTGGCTTGGGGGGTCTCCAGACAGTGACCAATTTTCCTCTGCGCCTGCAAAACCTCACCACAGGAGGGGAAGGAGCCTGTGAGCGGTGAGCCTGCAGATCACCCTGCTGCAGCCTGCCGTGGCGTTGCCAGCCAAGCCATCATACCCGCTGCTTGGCAGGCAGATGTGCCATGCAGTGCCATGCCACCAGCACATCAAGACACTCCACACCTGGTTTCTCTCTCGCCATGGTTTGGGGTTTTCCATTTTTTTTTTTTTTTCCCTTTCCTTTCCCCTCCTCTCTGAGTTTCTGCCTTGATCTGCTTTTCCAATAAGGTTACTCATCGGAGCAGGACGTCTGCATTCCCTGCTCCCCGTGTTTGTCTGCATTGTTTCCTTCAGGGAGAAGCCTCCCTGCACGTGGTGACTCCTCAGTCTGAGTCGTCAGGGTGCCGAGCAGTGGGGATTACTCATGGTGTAAGGTTTGAGAAGGGAGGGGGGGAAAGGCCAGATTCGGTGCTTTGTCTCCAGTTGTTAGTTTCTCACTCTTTTGTATTTTTTTTTCCTCTCCCCTCCTCTCTTTCTCCCCCTGCCAGTGCTTTCCATCCTGGCTCTCCCAACTCACTCCTCCCTGCTCCTACACCGGGGGCAGAGCATCTGGTGGAATCCCTGAGGGATGGAAAACATCTCCTGCCCTGCTGAGTCATGGGTGGAAAGGAGTCCCCTGTCCCCATGGACCTAGCCAGGAGAACCAGTTCTTTGGAACCCCTCTCTGCTAACCACTTCCAGCTCTGCCTGCTCTCCAGTTCCCCAGTTCCACTCACTTTTGGCCCAGCTTCCCCTCCCCTCTCCCGTTTGCCACAATGTTCTCACATGGCACTGAGCCCCTACAGACCAGAGCCAACCTCAACATCTCCCCATAGCTTCCCCCAAAGAATCTCAGAAGGCTCAGGGGTTGGAAGCAACCTCTGGAGATCATCAGGTCCAACCCTGCCTGCCAGAGCAGGGTCACCTAGAGCAGGTTGCACAGGATGGCATCCAGGAAGGTTTTGAATGACTCCGGAGGTGGAGACTCCACCATCTCTCTGGGCAGCCTGTTCCAGGGTTCTACCAATTTCAAAGTAAAGAAATTCCTCTTTGTATTCAGATGGAACTTCCTATATTCAAGTTTGTGCCCATTACCTCTTGTCCTGTCACTGAGAAAAAAAGCCTGGCCCCATCCTCCTGCCACTCACACTTCGAGTATTGATCAGCATTGATCAGGTCCCCCCCTTAGGCTAAAAAATCCCAAGTCCCTCAGCATTTCTTCATAAGGGATAAAATCAAAGAATCATAGAATCACAGATTCACAGGATCATAGAATTACAGCATCACAGAATCACAGAATCACAGAGTCATAGACTCATAATCACAGAATCACAGAATCATAAAATCAGGATCACAGAATCATAGAATCACAGAATCACAGAATCACAGAATCATAGAATCACAGAGTCACAGAATCACAGAATCATAGAATCACAGAATCACAGAATCACAGAATCATAGAATCACAATCATAGAATCACAGAAGCACAATCATAAAATCATAGAATCATAATCATAGAATCACAGAATCACAGAATGGCTGGAAGGGACATCAAGGATCACCGAGTTCCAACCCCCCCTGCCATGGGCAGGGACACTTCCCCTCAGCATGTTTACAGCTATGTAAAACCTCAGTCACCATGAGAGTAGGTGGGGAAGAACCAGCACCCAGAACACACCAAATCCCTGTTTCAGCCTGGCAGGCTCAGCTGGGCTCCCCAAAAGGCCCATGCCAAGGGCTGCCATGGGAGTTGCCACGTGTGCAGTGCCAGGGCACAACCTGCTGTTCCAAGAGCATGCTTGGGAAGACTCAACAGAGAAGCATTTGGGCCATGTCCTTCCCTGCCGCCATGCACAACTGCGGCAGATCAATGAATATCTTAACAAAGAAATATTTCATTAAGAGTTGATTGCTTAATGAACTGTCCCTGTGAGCCATCAAAATGCAATGGGCTTGGTTGGTTTGTTGGGTTTTTGGTTTTTTTTTTTACTTCCCCCCCTCCCTTTAACGAAGGCAAAGATTCATATCACGGAGAACTGCCTTATCAAATTACCGTAATAGCCTGTGTAGACCAAGCCTGTGGAGCTGGGTGGGGAGGCTGGGGGCTGCCTCACACCAGGCACATGACTCCAAGCACCCCCTCACCTGGAATACTGGGTCCAGTTCTGGTGTTCCCAGCAGAACAAGGACACAGAGCTGCTGGGGTGAGGCCAGAGGAAGCCACAAAGATGAGCCAAGGGCTGGAGCAGCTCTGCTGTGAGCACAGGCTGAAGGAGCTTGGGGTGTGCAGCCTGGAGAAGGGAAGGACTCCAGGGGAACCTTAGAGCAGCCTACCAGTGCCTGAAGGGATCCTGCAGGAAGGCTGCAGAGAGACTTTTGCTGAGGGTGTCTAGACACAGGCCAAGGGGGAATGGTTTGGAGATGAGGCAGAGTAGGGTTAGAGTGGAGCTGAGGAAGAAGTTCTTCAGTAGGAGGGTGGTGAGACTCTGGAAGAGGTTGCCCAAGGAGGCTGTGGATGCCTCTTCCCTAGAGGTGCTCAAGGCCAGGTTGAGTGAGGCCTTGAGCAGCTGAGTCTAGTTGAGAGGTGTCCCTGCCCATGGCAGGGAGGTTGGAACAGATAAGGTCTGAGGTCCTTTCCAATCTGAGGCATTCTATGACTCCCCAGATGTATTTAGATGAAACAAGATGGGACCAAGGCAGGGTCCATGGGCACTATTGCAATATGACCCTTAAAAAACAGTGGTTGGGATAGTGTGGGAGATCCAGAGACTCAAACAATCTTTGTGAAGGGAAAGAAAGAGATCCATCTTTTCTTTCCCATCCCAAGAACATCATGATAAAGGGACAATGTCTTGCTCATTAAAAGCCAGTTCTGATGTCTGAGTCTGCTGGATTTGCACCAGGGCTCCACTCTCCTTTCCCAGACTCTCATCTTGGGTGATTAAACCAGAAATGCACCCAAAAATCTAATCGAGCCTCTCTTCTTGCCACTCTTTGCTTGCTTGTGTGCCCTGAGGAGCACAGCTCAGTGCTTCCCATCGCTCCTGCTGCTTCCCCCGGGGCTGCCGGGAAGGACATGGACTCATCTTCCTCGCTCCAAGTTTCCACTGCATGGCTTTTTGAAAGTTTAATAATGAAAATATTCCTCTTGAGCTCAGGACTCTGCTGGGGCCGTGATGCTCGTCCAGCTCCAGGGCTGGGCACGGCTGGTGGGAGCAGAGTCATTAGCAGGCAGGAAATGAACAATAACCTGACAAGAAGCGACCAATTTTCCATCAATTAGAGCGAAGCCTCTTTTTGTCTTTTTGTAAAATTAAGTTTTGCTGACTGGTGATTACTTTGGTCTGATGACAATTCATTAACATTTACACGGGGAGGATGCTAATGGTGTGGCCAGGAGGAGGAGGAGGAGAAGAAGGAGGAGGGGGGAGAAAGGCAGTGAGGTGCTGGGGTTGAGATGCGCTTGGATGGAAATGTGGGTTTGATGAAGGCTCCGGAGGTCAGGATCTGGCCTTCAGCAGTAGGATAGGAGATGGAGAAGGAGGGAAGCAACCTCCAAAAGCAGGGCAGCAGGAAGCCATCCCTGCTCGTGCTCCAGTGCTTTGTTTGGGACTGGAGTTTGGTTTCTCATGTTGCTTCCTGCACCGAGGGGTCCTCCACCACCTCATCCCAGTTTAGCAATGCTGTAGCATCCCTGGGTGCAGCACCAAGCCGGGATCCTGACTGGGGCCACAGAGCAGCTCTTGTGAGACACATGCCATGAGCCCTTGTGTCTGTGCTTGCTGTGCCCTTGGGCCAGCTGCTCAACCCCTGCAGAGGTGCCCATGGATGGGGATGGGATGGCAGCAGGGCTTTAGATTCAGCACGTGTAGGACCAGGGATGGGGAGCAGCAGGAGTGATCTGGTGCTGCAAGAGAGCAGGGGGGGAGGTCACGACCAGCACCTTGAGCAACCATCCAAACTAGATACAGTAAAGACCCAGCTCCTGCTAAGGAGTGAGGTGCAAGTGCTCGCTGAGGTTTGTGCTTGCAGACATGGTTACCTCATGTCTGAGCAGCCCCGTGGGAAGGGTTATCCCCCCGCAGTGTGAGCACACAGGCACAGGAACCTGGGAAAATCGAGTCAAACTAGGTCTCAGAGCAGCCTTGGTGGTAAGATCAGGCCTTCTCCTCCCCAGCTCCTTCCCCAAACCAAAGGCAGAAATTCTTCAGGACGTTCACACCTTGGCCCTGCCGGAGTGGGTGTTAGGGGGTGTTCTAATCTTACAAACTTCCCCGAGCAAGCCTCACTTCAAACCTTCACTTCCCCCCCTTCTTTGTAGAGGTTTCCTCAAGATTCCAAAGCTGCCACTCATCCATGCCGGTTTTCTGCAGAAAGGAACTGCCCCTGCAATCCCTTCCCAGGGCAATGGGTCGGGATTAGCTCATCAGCCGGTGATTGGGAAAGCAAAGAGAGTATTTACTGTAAGAGAGCTTTGATTCAGCTAGGCGGCTGCTTAAGTGCTAAGTCAATGGGCTGGGAGGATGCTCTCCTGTGCTGGGCTGAATCAGAGGCACAGCCCAACCCGCCCTACCCACACCCCTGAGCAAACTGGGGACTTACACCCAAATCCTCGCCCTGCACCGGCCAGGTTTGAAGGACACGAAGGGGAAAATAAAACGCAAAGCAATAAAGTCGAGTTCTCATCAAGTATTTTTCCGCCCCCCTATTTATTCCCCAAACTTAATCCAAGTTCAGAAGGACTGAAACCAGAAGGGAGTTTACAGAATCACAGAATGCTAGGGGTTGGAAGGAACCTCTGGAGATCACCCAGTCCAACCCTCCTGCCAGGGCAGGGTCACTTGGAGCAGGTTGCACATGATGGCATCCAGAAGGGTTTTGAATGACTCCAGAGATGGAGGCTCTGGGCAGCCTGGTCGAGTGCTCCACCATCCTCAAAGTAAAGAAGTTTCTCCTCACGTTCAGATGGGACTTCTATGTTCAGCTTTGTGTCCTTTGTCTCTTGTCCCGTCACTAGGTGCCGCTGACAAAAGATTGGCCCCATCCTCCTACCACTCACCCTTTATGTATCGTCAGCATTGATCAGATCCTCCCTCAATCTTCTCCAGGCTAAAAAAATCAAAGTCCCTCAGCCTTTAAGGTCAGGCTGGGTGAGGCTGTGAACAGCCTAATCTAGTGTGAGGTGTCTCTGCCCATGGCAGGGGGGTTGGAATTGGATGATCCTTGTGGTGCCTTCCAACCCTGACTGATTCTATGATTCAGTCCCCTCATCAGGTTCAAGCTGGATTTATTCCCAGCACTCAGCAGAGCCCACTGGGTGAACAGGACCCATTGGTTGTTTTGCTCCCTGGCTCCTTTTTGTCACCCTGTTTACAACCATCTTTGGGAGGGGATTTCCACAATAGGCCATAAAACCTGGGGGTTCCCACCGAAAAGCTTTTCACGTTCTTTCATGACCTTTGTTCTACAACGACCTAATTTCCCTCCAGCTCTGGCACAGACCGTTCCTGAGGTGGGAGGAGAAAGTGGCAACTCGAAATTGGGTCAGTTTTCATTAAAAACGCTTCCGTTTACTAATAGTTTTTCATTTGTCTGCAGGACTCGGATCGGCTCCGAACGCCGCCTGGCGCAGAGGGGCCGGCTGCTGCTCCTGGCTCCAGAAATGGGTTAATCTTCATGGGAAATCACTTGTCACTGCTGTAGGTGCTCAAGGACTTTCTGGCTCTTGGCTAAGACCTTTCTCCGCCCCCAAAAGGCTCAGATGGATGCGGTGCCTCGGTGCTACTCGGTGCACTTGATGGCTGCGCTGTCCCGCAGGGGTCCTGTGCTGAGTGTTGAGTGCAAGGACAGGGAGGGGCAGGGGCTGCTGGAAGCTGGGTTTTGGTAGTCGTGCCCACGTTGTGGATGTAACTGTCCCTTTGGTTCAAGGGCACAAAGTGTGTGTTGGTCAGGATGGCTCCTGTTCAGCCAGACCCCTGGGGAGGTTTAGATTAGACATTAGGAAAAAGTTTTTCACTGAGAGAGTGGTGAGGGACTAGAAGGAGCTGCCCAGGAAGGTGGTTCAGTCACTGCCCCTGGATGTGTTTAAGGGTCATTTGGATGTGGTGCTTGGGGATGTGGTTTAAGGTGAATCTTGTAGAGCAGGGTTCAAGGTTGGGTTTGGTGATCCTGAGGGGCTTTGCCAACCTGGGTGTTTCTGTGATTCTGTGAAAGATGCAGGAGGAAAAGCAACTGGGAGGCTGAAGCATCCCTTATCCTGACCTAATTCAGAGCCTAATCCAAAGCTTGCCCTAATCAGGGGGATCTGAATCTTAAAGCCTGATCCCCCCTCCCCGGTAAAGTAAATGGGAAAATGCAGTGGGACTGGGTAGATGGGGGCCAGCTGCTGTGCATCCACAGAGGCTCCTCACTGCTCTCCCAGGAATAGACCAAATACTGAAGCAGACTGCCTGGAGAGGTGGGGGAGTCTCTATCTCTGGAGACTTCCAAGGCCTGCCTGGATGCGTTCCTATGTGACCTGCCCTGGGTGATCCTGCTCTGGCAGGTGGTTTGGTGATCTTCAGAGGTCCCTTCCAGTCCTCAGCGTCCTGTGATTCTGCGACCAGAGCTTGGGGTTCAGGAAGGGACCATGGTCTCTGGTCTTGGTCACCAGAGAGCTGCAAAATCGTCACTTTTTGGAGCTGCTCAAGAAGGGACGGGAGGGAGAATACACCAGGAAACAGGCGGTACCCACGGACCCTGCTACGAAATCCCGTGAGAGCCGCGGGGTGGGCGACAGCCTGGGGCTGGAGAGCGAGCGAGGTGGGGAGGGACGCGAAGCAAAGCGAAGCGAAGCAGAGCAAAGCAAAGCACCCTGCTCGCAGCTCGGTTCCTGCTGCTGCTTCCCAAATGTGCAAATTATGCAGCCATTTCACGGGACACTTAGGAGTCAATTTGCAAGGCGGCTCAGGGGGGAAATCGGGCACATAATTCCCCCGAACAATAACCGGCAGCCGCTCGCTTAATTTAACTCCGAACCTGCATCTGCTTAGCCCTGGGCGGATGCTGCGGGTGCCGAGGCCACGAGTCCTCATCCCGCTGGAGCTTGGGGTGCTGGTGGCGAGGTCACGAAGCTCGGAGTGGCACGGAGGTGAGCTCGGGGGGTGGGGGGTTTGGCACCTCGGGGAGGGCAGCGAGCGGTGCGTGGCGCAGGGGCAGGCTCGCACACGCCGTCGGGCTGCAGCAGCCCGGAGCACAGTGGCAGCAGCAGGCTGTTCTCATTACAGCCCAATGAGGCTGTTTACTCACCCAGCTGGAGACAGTTAGAGAGTGATAAATAATGAAAGAGAAAACATGATTTTCCCCTCTGTGGTTTCTATTTGTGTAACCATATGTCACAGCTCAATACGGCAGCGTTTTGGTTGGTTTGGTGGTTTTTTTTTTTTCCTGGTGGCATTCAGGAAAAAGTGGGTTTTGTAAGCTGCCCCCCCAGCAGCTACTTTTTTTTCCCAACTGTTTTTCGATTTTTAATTTTTTTTTTTTCTTCCCACACACACACACCCCCACATCCCCTCTCTGGTGCAGGGACAAAAGTGTCGCTGTGAAACTTGCTCGTGTTTTGTCTCCTTTAAGTCTGGCTTGTCCCAGTATCTGCGAAGATTTGATGGGATGAGTCTCGGCGTCTTTGCAAATCACAGAGTGGGAGGAGTTGGAAGTGACCTCTGGAGATCATCGAGAAGACTCTGAGGTGACCTTATTGTGAACTTCCAGTATCTTAAGGGGGGTACAAGAAAGTTGGGAAGGGACTTTTTAGGCTGTCAGGTAGTGATAGGACTGGGAGGAATGGAACAAAGCTGGAAATGGGGAGATTCAGATTGGATGTTAGGAAGAAGTTCTTCACTGTGAGGGCAGTGAGAGCCTGGCAGGGGTTGCCCAGGGAGGTGGTGGAAGCCTCATCCCTGGAGGTGTTTAAGGCCAGGCTGGATGAGGCTGTGGGCAGCCTGATCTAGTATGAGGTGTCCCTGGGCATGGCAGGGGGGTTGGAACTGGATGATCCTTGTGGTCCCTTCCAACCCTGACTGATTCTATGGTTCTATGATTCCAACCCCCTCTGCCAGAGAAGGGTCACCTAAGACAGGTCATACAGGAAAGCACCCAGGTGGGTTTGGAAACTCTCCAGAGGAGACTCTACAACTGCTCTGGGCAGCATTGTTCAGTGCTCCATCACCCTTCCAGGGTGGTTCCAGGGATGGAGCATTTCCAACCTCTGTGAGCAACCTGAGCCAGCCTTAGCACCCTCAGGGTAAGCAACTTCTTTCTCTCCAGCCTGAATCTCCCTCTTTCAGTTTCAAACCCTCACTCCTGTCCTGTCACAACAGTCCCTGCTCAAAAGTCTGTCCCCAGTTTTCGTATTGGCCACTCTAAGTGCTGAAAGGACACCAGAAGGTCTCCCTGGAGCCTCCTCTTCAGGCTGAACAACCCCAACTCTTCCATCCTGGCCTCACATCAGAGGGCTTTCAGCCCTTGGATCATCTCCATGGCCTCTGGCCCTGCTCCAACAGGTCCCTGTCTCCTCTGCACTGAGGGCTCCAGAGCTGGGCCCAGTGCTGCAAGAGTGGGGAGGGTCTCAGCAGAGCAGAGGGGCAGAATCACCCCCACCTTGACCCAGCAGCCACATTTCAGACTAAGGTGGCTTTCCCTGATGACAAGCCCTTGCAGCACTGCTTGGTGTCAGGGAGATCTCAGCCTGTGTACCCTCTCCTGCCTGCCTGCCACGTGTGCCCTGGGGAGGGCAGGTCCCTGCAAGGCCTCTCTCCCACCCTGCCAGGCACCCACATCTTCCTCCTGCAAATCTTCCTCCTGCAATCATCCCCCTGGCTTCCCCCAGCGCTGCATCTCGCCTGCCAGTGTCTCTCTTCTCCTGCCATGCCCCCGGAGCCTGCAGCCCGTTGTTTGGAGGCCTTGGCACCCCCTGCTGATGAGCTTCCCTCCAGAGTGCTCCCGGCCAGGGGCGTGCAATGGATTTTTTTTTTGCCCTAGCAAGTTCCCCGGCTCCATAACATCCTCTTCCCGCAAGACACATCGTTTGGGGGGAGCAATTATCCCAGTGACCTCATCCATGTCTGTAGCATGAGGTCACCAACGTTCAGGGAGGTGCACACCTAGCCTGGTCCAAACAGGGTGTGCCAAGGAGGTCGGCTCAACCCGATCCAGGGCTTGGGATTGATCCAGAGCCCCATCCCATCACTGAGGAATCCTGGGCTGCAGCAAGAGCAGTGTGGGCAGCAGGGCAAGGGAGGGGATTGTGCCCCTTGGCTCTGCTCTCCTCAGACCCCACCTGCAGTCCTGTGTGCAGTTCTGGAGCCCCCAGCACAGGAAGGACATGGAAGTGTTGGAGTGGGTCCAGAGGAGGCCACAAGGATGCTGAGAGTGCTGCAGCAGCTCTGCTGTGAGGACAGGCTGAGAGAGTTGGGGCTCTGCAGCCTGGAGAAGAGAAGGCTTTGAGGGGAGCTGATAGTAGCCTTCCAGTATCTGAAGGGGGCCTACAGGAAGGCTGGGGAGGGATTATTTACAAGGTCCTGGAATGCCAGGACAAGGGGCAATGGGTTTGAACTGGCAGAGGGGAGATTGAGACTGGATGTTAGGAGGATGTTGTTTGGAGTGAGGGTGGTGAGACACTGGCACAGGTTGCCCAGGGAGGTTGTGGCTGCTCCCTCCCTGGAGGTGTTCAAGGCCAGGTTGGAGGAGGCCTTGAGTGAGCTGTGCTAGTGGGAGGTGTCCCTGCCTATGGCAGGGGGTTGGAACTGGCTGATCCTTGAGGTCCCTTCCAACCTTACCATTCTGTGATTCCCAGAGGCCAAATCAGGTATCTGAGAGTTGGATGGTAGCAGTTGAGCCTGAGGAAGAGGAGGCTGAGAGGAGGCCTCATTGCTCTCTACAGCTGGGTGAAAGGAGGCTGCAGTAAGGCTGGGGTTGGCCTCTTCTCCTAAGTAACTAATGATAGAACAAGAGGAAATGGCCTCAAGCTGCTTCAGGGGAGGTTTAGGTTGGATATTAAGGGGAATTTCTTGACTGAAAGAGTGGTCAGGTATTGGAACAGGCTGCCCAGGGAGGAGGTGAAGTCACCATCCCTGGAAGTGCTAAAAAATCAAATAGATGTGGCACTTGGGGGACATGGTTTAGTGGTCACGGTGGTGTTGGGTAGAAGGTTGAACCTGATGAACTTCTCCAACCTTAGGGATTCCATGAGGCTGTGATTAGTGGTTGGTCATTGCAAGAGCCCAAGTAGCACCAACATCCAATATCCCTGCCTGCTGCCCTGCTGTGGGCTTGGGGAGCAGCTGTGCTGGGGCTGAGTCACGGAATCACAGAGACATCCAAGTTGGCAAAGCCCCTCAGGATCACCAAGTCCAACCTAGAGTTCTACTCTACAAGATTCACCTTAAACCATCTCCCTCAGCACCACATCCAAATGACCCTTTAATACATCCAGGGTGGGTGACTGAATCACCTCCCTGGGCAGCTCATTCCAGTCCCTGACCACTCTCTCAGTGAACAATTTTTTCCTGATATCTAACCTAAACTTGCCCAGTCTCAGCTTGTTCTGTCCCCAACTACCTGTGAGAAGAGCTCAGCAGCAACCTCTCCACAATGCCCCTTCAGGCAGCTGTAGACAGCAATGAGGTCTGCCCTCAGCCTCCTCTTTTTCAAACTAAACAGCTTCAGCTCCTTCAGTCGTTTGTGTCCCTTTGTGTCCCTTTGTGCCGGAGCAGCATCGAGTATCACCTTTCCCTCACACAGCCCCCCTGAAATAAGACCCAGTGACCCACTCCTCCTCCTGCCTCTGACTGGGTGCTGGTCTCATTGCTCCATGTGTCCACCACATCACCCACCAGACCTAATTTCTGCAGCCAGGATCCTCCAAGCCTTTAGCTCTGTTTGGATTGCCTCAATTAAATTCAGCAAACACTTCCCCCCTTTCCCCCAGCCTCCCCCCCCCC
>VWZE01015997.1:36179-47299 GCA_013396675.1 Eubucco bourcierii
TTTTTTTTTTTTTTTTCTTTTTTTTTTTTTTTCTTTCCTCCCCTTCTCTCTCTCTCTCTCTTTTTTTTTTTTTTATTATTTTATTTAAGTTTTTCTTTCAACTTTCAAGGTCAACACGGACAGACAATGCCACCAGTGCCTGTTTGATATGTGAGCGCTATTGGCGTCCATTGCCACGGTTTCCCTGGTAACACAGTAACCATTAATTTTCAATTAAAGTAGACAAAAAGCCCGATGACAGCTCCAGGTCTGCTGAAGATGTCAAGAATCCGTATTAATATACAGCAAGAGAGCATAATTGTGTGTCCATCTTCCCCAGCAACGAAAATGGAGGGATAATTACCAGCTAGAAAGCCACTCTGTAATTTTGTTCTTACTGTCACCACAACCCTACATATTAGCATAAATTAAAAGCAGGGTTTATTGTTACCAAAGTGCATTGATATTTCCCAGCCCTATTTTCTTCCTTTTTAACTGTTTGTTGTTGATGAGTGACTCCTGGACACACGGTGGGTGAGCCCCCAGGAGCAATCGAGGTGCCAGAAAGTAATGGATGAAGCCTTCACGATGCCACCCAGGTGGAAGGCAGGCAAGGAGGAAAAGCCTGCAGGCTGGGCAGAGAAACCTCAGAGAGGTTTCCTCTGGAGCTCCCATCTTCAGGGGGGTCCATCCCACCTCAGCTCCTCCACGGGGAGGGGGATGTGTTGAGGGCTCTGCCACACGTCTCTGCCACCACCACCACCACCTTGGAGCTGGAAGGGGAGTGAAGGCCCTGAGTGCTGCACGCTTGGTGACAGCCCCTGAATTCATGAATTTGAGTGAATGGGAAAAAAGCAGGTTCCTTGTATCATATCCAGGGAAAGCTGTCCTTCAAAAGGAAATTTGGTGTAATTACCCTTAAGGGAGCGATCCTCACTCAGTCAGTCACAACACTGACCTGCTGCTAGCATCTGACAGGCAAATTACAGGCTGTGTACTCAACAAAAGGGGCTTCCTTCCTTCTGAGAGGGAAGATGAAATGCTGAGGTTTTGAAAAGAAAAGTATTGGCTTCTGGCTTTTAAATCAGTAGCTCCACGCAAGGCTTTCCTTCTGCACAGAAATTAAAGGGGGTAGAGGAGAACCAAGCCAGGGAGGGGAATGGGTGGGTTATGGACTGGAAAAAAGAACTGAGAAGCTCCAAATTCCCACTGAGCAAGGGAATTGGCTTCTCAGGATCTGCTTTCATGATGCACGGCGAGGAAACAGACTTGGCAAATCACAGGATCATTAGTGTTGGGAAATGATCTAAGATATAGCAAGTCTAACCTTCAACCCAACCCCACCACAGCCATTAAACCATGCCCCCAACTGCCATGGCCACACCTTTCTTGAACACCTCCAGGGATGGGGAACTCCACCACCGCCCTGGGCAGCCTGTTCCAATCCCTGACCACTCTTGCAGCAAAGAAATTGTTCCTCATAGAACGGTAAGATTGGAAGGTACCTCAAGGATCAGCCAGTTCCAACCCCCTGCCATAGGCAGGGACACCTCCCACTAGCACAGCTCACTCAAGGCCTGCTCCAGCCTGGCCTTGAACACCTCATCTCCAACCTGAACTTTCCGTGGTGCAACCTGAAGCCAGAAGTGAGCTGGCCTTGCAGGGAGGTGTGCTGCAAGCAGGGCTGGGACACCTCTGGCAGCAGCAGTGCCACGCACTGAAGGCAAGACCAACCCTGTGCCTCCATGGCTGCCACTGCCCCAGTGTCTAACCCAGAGCCCCGAAGCTGGGGTGGGTCACAAACTACCTCTCAGATGCTGTCACCACTCCAAGTGGGAATGAGCTTGGAGAAACCTCTGTGGTTGTCTCTCACACGTAAGGAGGGACTAAAGCCCTCTCTGATCACTGGTTTGCATCTACAGGAACCCAGATGGTGAGGCTTGGAAGACAACCATAACATCAGTGATAAAAGGAGTGTGGGGGCTAGACAAAATAAACTGATACTCAGGAAAACACACCAATAGATTGCCAAGAATCAGTTTGTAAGAAGCTCAAAGCCATTGTCCCTTGTCCTGGCACTCCCAGCCCTTGTTAAAAGTCCCTCCCCAGCTCTCCTGGAGATCTTTCAGGTCATGGAAGGCTGCTCTGAGGTCTCCCTGGAGCCTTCTCTTCTCCAGGCTGAACAGCCCCAACAAGCCAACCAAGCTCAGAGAGTAAAACTGTGGAATCCTAGAATAGCTTTGGTTGGGAAAGACCTTTAATGAGGGCAAACACAACAGAACTTGCTGGTTTAGCCAAAGAGAACCATTTCAAAAGCAGGTTGGCTTGAGGAATCAGGGGAGAGGAACAGGCTGAGAGCAGCTCATCTCTGCAGGTCAGAGCTGGACAGGGGAGTTGCTGTCCTGAAAGGATTTGTTTGGAGACCACTGAGTGCTTCTAACACTTTGAAGTGTGACAAGAGTTTAAAAGGTTCCAACCAAGATTTTCTGTAAACAAAAGCCTCCAGCAGCTGAAGGGGTTTGGTTTTGTTTTTCCTTCCAAACTCCAGCTCAGGCTAACTGAGAAAAGTTTCTTTTCTATCCATGGATGGAATTTTCCTTTCAGGCTCTGGGATCGGCACTGGTTATGGATCTATATCATGTCTGCAAGAGCCTGAGGCCCCAGCAGCCTGACTACTCAAAACACAGCAGGTTAAGAGAGCAGCCTCTACAGTTCTCTGCTACCAAACCCCCCATGCAATAGGACTTGTTAGCCAAGTCAAGACTCACCTGGCAGATCAAATGCTCCTGTGATGCTCACAGGAACCTCAGCCATGGAATTAAAGAAGCACACAGTGCCAGCACACTGCCCTGGAGGGTAAAAATAACCACTGCAGGGAGAGACACTGCATCTGCCTGAGGAAGCAGAGCCTCAGCATCGAGCTCCTTTCATCTGGTGCCCCTGGGCTGCCCGTGCTGGGAGCTGCTGGAGTTGCAAACACTGGGGGCTAAATCAGCTGGTGTCAGTCAGTGCTGCTCCACCAGCACCGGTGTCAAGATGCTGATCTAAATCAGCTGAGCAATTTGCTCTTAGGGTTTTGCTTCCACCTGCCAGAGTCAGCTGCTTGCAGCATTTCTCCTTCACTTCCCATGTCTGGGGTGTGTGTAGGACACACTGATCCTGACCTCAGGCTCTGTCCTAGAAGTGGTAGAATGAGCACTGAGCTCACCTGGAAGATTTCTATGTGCTGTTGGGGTCCCTCAGGATGAGGAGAGATGCTATAAGTGTTATCCACATGCCCAGCTCAGCTGATGGGTGTTGCACACTCTCCCAGCCCAGGAAACAGGCCAAATGCTGCTTTTTGTTACACAAAGGTAAATCTAGAGCAAGTCCCTTCTGATTGCACCTCCCTCCCAGAAACAGGCTGCAAAGCATCCACCTCTTGTTTAGCTTAGTGGGGGTGAGGGAAGCCATCCAGATGATCCACAGGGACAGGTCTGAAAGGCAAGGTGACAGAACCAACTTGTCACCAGGAAGGTGCCAGTCCCTTTTTCGCAGGAGTGCTCCAGGACAGACTGGTCCTCCCCACCAAAACTCTTTCTTGAAGAAGGGATCCTACTGTGGGACCCCACAGACTCTGAGTGGTGGTGCTTGGGTGCAGAGGTGGCCAGGGCAGGCTGCAGGCAAAGCTGGCTCTCAGGTATAGATGGGGCCAGTCTCCAACACAAGAAGGACATGGAACTGTTGGACCCAGTCCAGAGGAGGCCATGAAGATGCTCAGAGGGCTGCAGCAGCTCTTCTATGAGGACAGGCTGAGAGAGTTGGGGCTCTGCAGCCTGGAGAAGAGAAGGCTTCCAGGAGAGCTTGGAGTGGCCTTCCAGGATCTGAAGGGGGCTACAGGAGGGCTGGGGAGGGACTACTGACAAGGACTTGTGATGACAGGATGAGGAGGAATGGGTTTAAACTGGCAGAGGGGAGACTGAAACTGGATGTCAGGAAGAGGTTTACAGTGAGGGTGGTGAGACACTGGCACAGGTTGCCCAGGGAGGTTGTGGAGCACAGAAATCACAGAACACGATTGAAGATCACATTTTGTGCTTCTGTGCTCCACAACATCCATGGAGGTGTTCAAGGCCAGGTTGGATGAGGCCTTGAGTGACCTGTACTAGCAGGAGGTGTCCCTGCCTATGGTGGGGGTTTGGAACTGGCTGAGCTTTGAGGTCCCTTCCAACCTAAACCGTTCTGTGATTATGTGATCGGAGTCTAGGTTGGAGATTAGGAAGAATTTCTTTCCTGAAACAGTGGTCAGGGATTGGCACAGGCTGCCCAGGGCAGGTGATGGAGTCCCCATTCCTGGAGATGTTTAAGAAAAGTGTGGCCACGGCACTTGGGGACTCGGATTAGTGCCCATGGTGGGGTTGGGTTGAAGGTTGGACTGGGTGATCTTTGAGGTCGTTTCCAACCTTAACGAATTTGTGATTCTCTGAAAGCACAAAGAGAGGGAGGCAATTCTCCAGCCTGGTGTTGCTGCTCTCCTGGGGCCGTGCAGGATCCTCTGCCACTTCTCCCAGCATGGGCCCATCTCTGAGACTGCCAGCATGGTACTAACCAGCTCCAGCTCTGTCACCCTGCAGCCACTGTCCCCTGCAACACAACACAGCTTTACTCGGCCGGCCTCAGCCTCCAAAAGGCTGCTTCCAGCTGCAGCTGGAGGCACAGGACAGGGCTGGGGTGATGATTTTGAGCTCCCAGATCAGCCCCAGAATGCCCTTACAGCCAAGGACAGCTCAGGCTGAGCTTCACCCACCTGCTCCTCAAGGGCTGTGCATCCTCCCTTCCTCCCCTTCCTTGCCTGGGGTTTTTTTAACTTGCTGGCTGTCCCAGGCAGGGAATCCCTCCCCATTTATCTCCCCAGTGCCTGGCACAGGGAGCTCAGCCAGGACCTCAGCACACTAGAGAAATGTTGACTCTCACTCAAAGCCCTCACACCCCCGCCTGGCTTTGTCCTCAGCTGCAGCTAAAGGGGTCCCAGCCTGGACACCCAGCCTGGACCCAACCTCTCAAAACACCCCAGTTCAGGCAGCTATAAGCTAGCAAAGGGTCAAAAAAAGCTCCTAGCCCTCCTTTCCACCCCCCCACCCCCGATATAAATCCCAGCCTACCAGTGGACACAGAGTACATACATCTTAAACAAACACTTGGCTGGGCTGTTTATCTCCACAGCCTTTAAACAAACTCTTTCAAAGGTTTCTGCTGATATGAGAGATTTACTGAAAACCATTCGCCCTTCTTAAAAGCCTCTCAGTTTATGCTGCTCTGGGTGAAACGAATGGTGTTTGAGCCTGGAGTTTTCTGTCTCCTGACCACATGTTTATCCTAGGGGCCACTGCTGGCTTTGATAGGAGAGCAGCAGGGACACAAATCTTTACGAGGGAAAATATAAAATAAACCCAGGGACCGCGCGAGTGCTGCGTGTGGCAGGGGCGGAGGGGAGCTGGCAGGCGGGAGGGGAAGGTTTTGTCCTTGTTGGTGCCCTGCTCCAGCATCCCACGTTGCTCCAGCATCCCAGGATTGTTTGGAGTCATGGATTGAAGGGACCCTCCAAGGTTGTTTTGTCCAATCCTCCCGTGGTGAGCAGGGACACCTCCAACTAGAGCAGGTTGTTCAGGGCCACATTGAGTTTGACCTTGAATGATTCCATCACCTCTCTGGGAAACCTGTTCCAGTGCTTCACTACCCTTCTAGAAAAGAACTTCCTCCTAAAGCTCATGCTGGAAAAGACCTTTAAGGTCATCCAGTCCAAGCATTAACCCAACTCTACCAAGTCCAATGCTAAACCATGTCCCTCAGCACCACATCTACATTTCACTGAAACCCCTCCAGGCATCACCGAATGGTTTGGGAGCTGCCTCAGCTCCCTCATGCTGGGCAAACTCTGGATAAAGACAGGCCTTGGCCCAAAGACCCTGAGGCTAAAGTAGTTTCTCTCTCTCTCTCTCTCTCTCTCTCTCTGTGTCTTTTTTTTTTTTTTCTCCCAAGCAGTTTGCATCATAGAATCTTTGAATTATAGAATGGTCAGGGCTGAAAGGGACCTCAAAGATCATCCAGCTCCAACTCCCCTGCCATGGGCAGGGACACAGCATCACAAAATCACAGAATCACAGAATGGTTTAGGTTGGAAGGGACCTCAAAGATCATCTAGTTCCAGCCACCCCTGCCATGTCCAGGGACACCTCACACTAGAGCAGGTTGCTCAGAGCCGCATCCAGCCTGGCCTTACAAACCTCCAGGGATGAGGCTTCTACCACCTCCCTGGGCAACCTGTGCCAGTGTCTCATTACCCTCATGCTGAAGAACTTCATCCTGACGGTTCCTTCTGAATCTCCCCACTTCTAGTTTTGCTCCATTGCCCCCAGTCCTATCACTGCCTGCCACCCTAAGAAGGTCCCTCCCCAGCTTTCCTGTAGCTCCCCTCAGATACTGCAAGGCCACAATAAGATCTCCTTGGAACCTTCTCTTCTCCAGACTGAACAACCCCAACTCTCTCAGCCTGTTTCCCAAGGAGATGACCCCAGCCTTCGATTTGCTTCTGCTGCAACGTGCCAGGCAGGGGAAGACTCTGTTCCCTGCTTTGCAGCAGCCCTGAGCTCTGCAGCATTACGTGTCATTGCTTATTTACCATCCTCCCTCGCTTATGACACACTCAGGTAGGGAACTGTTTGTTGTCAGTATGACACCCACGTTGGTAAACAAGGTGAGTTTACCCAGCCGTCAGTCAGGGAGTCATCGATAGCAGGCACAGCTTCCCACCAGCAACCACAGCCTGGGGCTGGGGAGGGACTCAGAGCCAGCACAGGCACTGCTCTGTCACCCAGGATGCTTGGGGGCTCTGTCACCCAGGATCCTTGGGAGCTCTGTCACCTGGGATCCCTGGGGGCTCTGTCACCCAATATCCTTGGGGGTTCTGTCACCCAGGATCCTTGGGAGCTCTGTCACTCTGGATCCCTGGGAGCTCTGTCACTGGGGATCCTTGAGGGCTTTGCCAACCAATATCCTTGGGGGCTCTGTCACTGGGGATCCTTGAGGGCTTTGCCAACCAATATCCTTGGGGGCTCTGTCACTGGGGATCCTTGAGGGCTTTGCCAACCAATATCCTTGGGGGCTCTGTCACTGGGGATCCTTGAGGGCTTTGCCAACCAATATCCTTGGGGGCTCTGTCACTGGGGATCCTTGAGGGCTTTGCCAACCAATATCCTTGGGGGCTCTGTCACTGGGGATCCTTGAGGGCTTTGCCAACCAATATCCTTGGGGGCTCTGTCACTGGGGATCCTTGAGGGCTTTGCCAACCAATATCCTTGGGGGCTCTGTCACTGGGGATCCTTGAGGGCTTTGCCAACCAATATCCTTGGGGGCTCTGTCACTGGGGATCCTTGAGGGCTTTGCCAACCAATATCCTTGGGGGCTCTGTCACTGGGGATCCTTGAGGGCTTTGCCAACCAATATCCTTGGGGGCTCTGTCACTGGGGATCCTTGAGGGCTTTGCCAACCAATATCCTTGGGGGCTCTGTCACTGGGGATCCTTGAGGGCTTTGCCAACCAATATCCTTGGGGGCTCTGTCACTGGGGATCCTTGGGGGCTCTGTCACTCAATATCCTTGGGGGCTCTGTCACTCAATATCCTTGGGGGCTCTGTCACTAGGGATCCTTGGGGGCTCTGTCACTGGGGATCCTTGGGGGCTCTGTCAACCAATATCCTTGGGGGCTCTGTCACTGGGGATCCTTGGGGGCTCTGTCACTCAATATCCTTGGGAGCTCTGTCACTCAGAATCCTTGGGAGCTCTGTCACTGGGGATCCTTGGGGGCTCTGTCACTCAATATCCTTGGGAGCTCTGTCACTCAGAATCCTTGGGAGCTCTGTCACTGGGGATCCTTGGGGGCTCTGTCACCCAGGATCCTTGAAGGCTCTGTCATCACCCAGCCAGAGGACCATGGACTCATAGAAGCATTTAGGTTGGAAAAGACCTTCAAGATCACAGAGTCCAGCCATTAACCATACTCTACCAAGTCTACCACTAAGCCATATCCCCAAGCACCACATCTTACATGGCTTTGAAACTCCTCCAGGGGTAATGACTCAACCCCCTCCCTGACTCAGCCACCTCCCTTGGCAGCCTGTTCCAATGCCTGACAACCCTTCCAGTGAAAACAATTCATCCTCATGTCCCAGCCTAAAGTTCCTCTGGTGCAGCTTGAGGCCATTCCCTTCTGTTCCATCACTTGTTAATTGACCAACCCCCACCTCATGGCAGGTTATAGAGATGAGGATCTGCTCTTGCACTCCCTGTGATGCAGGGAGAGGTTTCAAGTGGGTCTAGGCTCCTAGAAGTTTGATTTTATTGCTCTGTGAATCATTTTTTCTCCCCTGTGTCTCTCTAGCTCCCTGGATCTGCCTGGGTCTTTACAAACTGGAGTTAGCAAAGCCATACAACAGGTCTCAAAGTCAGCAGTGGCTGTCATGAGACTCTTGACACTACTGCAAAAGCCTGGAGAGGTGACCTCACCACCCTGGCAAGCCTGGAAAGTAGAAGGCAAATAAAGTTCAACAAATGGGCTGGGGGCACAGGGGTCCCAGCCCACTTTGGAACAAGCTGGAGGCCCTACATGGGGTTTGTGAATGCTGGCATCAATGGACCTGCTGCTCCAGACCTTCTCTGGCCTCCTCAGCTCAAGGCAGGAAAGCTTTAGGTTTGTAGATTTGAGTTGGAAGGGACCATGAAGATCATCCAGTTCCAACCCCCTGCCATGGGCAGGGACACCTCCCACCAGCACAGGTTGCTCAAGGTCTCACCCAGCCTGGCCTTGAACACTTCCAGGGAGGGGGCAGATGCAGCCTCCCTGGGCAACCTGTGCCAGTGTCCCCCCACCCTCCTAAAGAATCTCTTCCTGTTGTCTACTCTCATCTGCCCTCCTCAAGCTTCAATCCATCTCCCCTCATGCTGTCACCCTTGTCCAAAGTCCCTCCTCAGCTCTCCTGGAGCCCCTTCAGCTACTGGAAGGCTTCTTTGAGGTCTGCCTGGAGCCTTCTCTTCTCTAGACTGAACAGCCCCAACTCTCCCAGCCTGTCCCCACAGAGGAGGTTCTCCAGCCCTCTGATCATCTTCATGGCCTCCTCTGGACCCTCTCCAGCAGTTCCATGTCCATCTTATGCTTCTGGCTCTCCTGCAAGCCCAAAGTGCAAGGCTGCAGGGAGGGAGGATGATGAAGAAGACAGTTGCCAGATGTCTCTCCTGCAGCACCATACACCAGGAGACATGGAGACAGGGTGAGTGAGGCTCCTCTGGAAATGAGAGGCAGTTTCATGTGCTCTGCATTTAGGAGAAACCCGGCAAAAGAGCAAAGGTCAGGAGAGAAATGCTGGTATTTATTTATCCAGGAGAGCTTTGTGCACAACAAGCATTCGGCAGCCTTTCGAAACAACAAAAACTCGCCCTGCAGAGCTGCTAAACCTGTTTGGTAGCGAGGCTCCGGCACAGGCACTGGCACCGGGGACTCCCGGGAGAGCCTCCTGCAAGGGTAGCTGGAAAAGCAGCAAACCCACCTCAAACCCACCTCACAAACTCCCCTGGAATCCTGGGGGAAGCCACCGCCTGCTCCCTGGGACACACTTCCCCCCCACCTTCCCCAGATTTGTTTCCAGCCCCATTTTGGGATACTGGTTAAGCTGAAATGAGCAAAGGACAAGTAAAGCAGCCTGAGCCTGGGGTGAGGGGCAGGATAAGCTTAAATCTGGGGCAAGATAAGCTTAAATTAAGGTGGAAACCAAGGGAAAAAGTCAAAGAGCTGCCTTCCCAGAGGGGAAACCTGGGAGTGCTGCCCCAGGCTTTTCAGCCCCTGGACTGATGGCTCTGTGGGGTGGGGTGGGTGTTTCTCCAGGGCAATCTGCATGCCTGGGGAGCTCAGGAGCTCTGCACCAAACCTGGATTCTGCTCCAGCCACTCAGATCAGGAGCGACTTCTGAAATCTGCTGGCTCTAATGTGGAGCAGCCTTTGCACTACTGTAGGGAGAGCAGGGGCCAGAACAAGTCCAGGTGGCAGTGGGGCCCCATAACAGTCACCCCCCTGCAGATGGAAACTTTATTTTATCACCATTTAACTACCCGGAGCCAGCGCCCAGATGGATTCTGCAAAGCAGAGGGACAGGAGCAGGAGCTGGGCAAGGTGCTGCTGGCTGGCTTGTGCTGATGTTTCTGGTAGCTTGGAGAGAGGTTGGTTGTTGTCAAAAAGGCTTTTCCTGAAGCCTCTCTCCCTGCTGTGTTGGTCCTGCAGGCGGGTGAGATGTGCACCCATCCTGGTGGGCTCACCCAGCAGCGCTTCGGAGAGCAAGGTGCAGCAGCGTGGCGGAGCAGCGACAGGGTGAGAGATGAAGAGGCACAGACTGGAACATCTAAGCGTGAAGAGGAACTTCTTCACTTTGAGAGTGGTAGAGAGCGCTGCAACAGCCTGCTCAGAGAGGTGGTGGAGTCTCTGGAGACATTCAGAACACCATCCTGTGGAACCTGCTCTGGGTGACCCTCCTTTAGCAGGAGGATTAGAGCAGATGTCCCCAAAGGTCCTTTCCAGCCTTCACCGTGCCGGGATTCTGTGACCATGCTGTTGTGGTGGCTGCATTGGTGCCACCCAGGCATCAGCTCCTGGGTTAGCCTTGCTCTGTCTGCCCTGCCTCCTGGGATGGCCAAACCACACTGCTGGGGGCTCAGGGTGGGGGGTTTTGGGCACTGTGTGAACAAACAGTGTGGTCAGTGACTTTTCCTCAGCTGTGTCTACAAAAGCTCAGATTTGCTCTCCCCATCCCTATTTACATTTAATTTTTTGGGGGGGAAGGTGGTGGAGATCCTGCCTGCTGCATTATGACCAACACCCCAACAGCTCAGCCACAGCCAGGGGTTTGGAGGGAAGGAATGAATGAAAGGAAGGAATAAATGGAGGGAAGGAATGAATGGAGGGAAGGAATGAATGGAGGGAAGGAATAAATGAGGGGAAGGAGTAAATGAAGGGAAGGAATGAATGGGGGGAAGGAATAAATGGAGGGAAGGAATAAATGAAGGGAAAGAATGAATGGGGGGAAGGAGTAAATGAAGGGAAAGAATGGATGGGGGGAGGAA
>VWZE01015997.1:81240-100043 GCA_013396675.1 Eubucco bourcierii
CCCAATCTTTATGGTGCAAAATGACAGCTTTGGGACATGAAGGACTCGTGTCCCTCTCTTCCTGCACAGACAGGCTTGCTGTGATAAAATCCACATCAGGATTTCTGACACCCCAGGTGCCAAGGGGGTCTGATATTTGCAGCTCAGATGATCATAATGGTTCTTCCTGGCTTTAAAAGCCAGTGAGAAGGAAAATACAGCTCTGGAGTCAGCTCTGGTTTGCAGCCCCTGGGAGGCAGCTGTGCAGAACCTGACCCGGCTCTGCTGGGAGCTGTGGGACCTGTGTGCAGGTCTGAGTCCCACCAGACTGTGAGGGCTGGGGATGTATTTGGGCTCATCTCTAACCATTACCCAAAGTCTGGGGATAAAGGCAGACAGCAGAGTGACCCAGCTGCTGTTTTATGGTTTCTACCCAAATCACAGAACCATAGAATGTCAGGGCCTGGAAGGGACCTCCAAAGCTCATCCAGCCCAACCCCACTGCCAGGGCAGGATAACCTGCAGCAGGTCACACAGGAACATGTCCAGGCAGGTCTTGAATATGTTCAGAGAGGGAGACTCCACAACCGCACTGGGCAGTCTGTCCCAGTGCTCCATCTCTCTCACAGTGAAAACATTCTCCCCTTTTCCATGAAACAAATAACCTCTTGACCCTAGCCACAGGCAGGAGCTGGCAGCAGGGTACTGCACATCAGGTCACACCAGCACCAACTCAGGCTGCAGAGGCAGAGATCCCAGCTGGTGGCAGATCCGTGCCAAGGCTCCTGCCCAAACACTGTGGCACTGCAGACAATGGCAAAAAACCCCCTCTGGCTTCACACCACTGCCTGCCAGGAGCTCGCCCCAGCTCGGACACCCTGCTTGATCTTTTCTTTTTTTTTTTTCCCTTTCCCTTTGTCCCAAGGACATCGGGGACATCACGTCCGCAGTGCTCTGCGTAGCAGGATAATAATAATTAATAACCATTAGCAACAATAAGGAGAATACCAGCGCCAGGCCGGCCTGCCTGTGCAGAAGAGACACTTCTTTTCCTTCTCCCCCCGACCCCCCCTCACTTTAATGAAAACAATGATTTGACTTTGAAGAAAGTGACTTTTTCCCCCCCCCCCTTTCCTTTTCCTTTTTTTTTTAAGTGAAAGCTGAATCCTTTCCCTCCCCCCCCTCCTTCCCCTGCTCCTAACTCCTTCTTCACCCCCCTCCCTTTTTTTTTCCTTCTTCTTCTTCTTCTTCTTCTTCTTTTTTTTTTTTAACTCTCCTTTTTTTCTTTTTCTTTTAATACTCTGCGTTCTATCATGCAAATCCCCTTTCAAATTATGAGAGTATTAGAGCCATCAGCGGTAATGTCACCGCCACAAAATGAGAGCAGGGACTTAAGCACCTAACGAACAATGAAATGTGCGAGCCCTGGGACAGGACAATTAAGAACTGGGCTTAGCCAGCCAGGGAAATTTATTGCTATCAAATCCATATTTCTATTTTCCCCCTGAACAGTAACCTATTTGAATATGATTAAAGGGTTTCATTAGAGCTGAGAGAAAGGCCCCGTGTCCCGTCGTTCCCTGTGAGCTCACAAACACGCTGCCGAGCGCGCTTCGGGCAAGAGGAGGAGGAGGAAGAGGACGAGGAAGGAGGGGAGATGAAGGTGGGATGGCTGGTTGGGGTCACCTGTTCTGCAGAGGGATGAGGGTGCTCGCTGGTGGCTCTTCCTCCTTCCCTCCTGTGTCTGAACAGCCCTTCAGGAGGTGCAGGGGAAGAGAATAAGCTTTGCTCAGCTGTTAGCAAGTGTCAAGGAACAGCTGAAACCAAAAATGATTCCCCAGTGGCTTCTCTGTCCCTCACAGGGGGACAATTTCTGTCCTGGGCTGTCCAGAGAGGCTGTGGAGTCTCCTTTTCTGGAGGCTTTTAAAACTCACCTGGATGCATTCCTGTGCGGACTACCTTAGGCGGCCCTGCTTTGGCAGGGGGCTTGGGATGGATGTCAGGGAGTGGTAGGAGTAGGGGGAATGGAACAAAGCTGGGAATGGGGAGGTTCAGACTGGATGTTAGGAAGAAGTTCTTCAGCATGAGGGTGCTGAGACCCTGGAAGGGGTTGCCCAGGGAGGTGGTGGAAGCCTCACCCCTGGAGGTGTTTAAGGCCAGGCTGGATGAGGGCTGTGGGCAGCCTGATCTAGTGTGAGGTGTCCCTAGGTATGGTAGGGGGGTTGGAACTGGATGATCCTTGTGGTGCCTACCAACCCTGACTGATTCTGTGATTCTGTGTTTCTGTGATTCTGTGATTCTGTGATTCTGTGGTTCTATGATTTTGTGATTCTATGATTCTGTGATCTCTGGAGGCCCCTCCCAACCTCTAACATTCTGTGATTCTGAGCAAACCCAACCACCATGCAGAACCCCAAGTTAGGACACTGAGGTGCTGGAGTTTGCCCAAAGACCAACCATGCTGGTGAAGGACCTTGAACACAAGTCTCAGATGGAATAGCTGAAGGGACTTCAGAGAAGTCTCTTTTCATATGCAGTGAGTGACAGGATAAGAGGAAACAGCCTCAAGTTGTGCTAGGGGAGGTTCAGGTTTAATGTTAGGAAGTTTTTCTTCTTAGAAAGGGTTCTCAGGCATTGGCACAGCCTGCCCAGGGAGGTGGTGGCATCACTGTCCCTGGAGGTGTTTAAAGGATGAGTGGATGTGGTGCTGAAGGAGTTCACTGGATCACAGGATCACAGGATGCTAGGGATGGAAAGGACCTCCATAGATCGTCAAGTCTAACCCCTCCTGCCAGAGCAGGACCATAGAATCTAGCTCAGGTCACACAGGGACAGGCTCACAGGATGTTAGGGGTTGGAGGGGACCCAAAGAGATCATCTAGTCCATCCCCCCTGCCAGAGCAGGACCAGACAATCTAGCTCAGGGCACACAGGAACACATCCAGACAGCCTGTGGAGAAAGAGACTCCACAACCATTCTGGGGAACCTGTGCCAGTTAGTTTAGTGGTGGTGGCTGAGCAGCAGTAGTGGGGTTGTGAGTCCAAGACCACCAAAATGTCACTCCAACCTCAACAGTTCTGTGATTCTGACTCCACAAATGCACAACCACCAGAGCCTGCAGCCTAATCCCCCATCCTGCTGTTCAGCTGGAGCTCACTGTTCCCAGCATTGAAGTTCTCCATCACTTCAGAGCTTCAGCACCACTGATGCTCACTGGTTTTGCCCTGGGGGCAGCCTCACCCTCTGCCAGGCTGTTTATTTACTCTCCATGCCCACACTAGAGCATATTCACCCCAAGAGCCAGGTCTTGCCTCATCAGATCCTTTTCCCAACCAAACCACATTCTCAGGCATTTGCAGGCTCCCTTGAGCTGCTCATTTCTTGCACCTTAGCTTATTTTTGTTGCTTCTGATATGCAGAGACCATATCACAGGAGCAGAGAGGGGAGCTGGGATGGATAGGAGAGAGGTGGAAAGAGCACAGGGGATGCTGTGCTGCCTTCTTCAGCTTAGCCAAGCCAAGAAAACAAAGCACAAGAACTTTGGGAGAGAAAGAAGGGAAGAGAATGGGCCTGAGCCCTTGGGCAGCAGTTTGACTCCTTCAGCTCTCTCGATCTTGGCCACTGCTATTTTGCTTGAAATTAGTCCAGAGTTTGACAACAATAGAAGGGTTTGTAGGGCTGCTTCACCGCTGTTATTTCTGGAAAGGTTTGGTCCATAAGTGTGCATTTCCCACCTTTCTCAGGCAGTTTATCCCCAAGTCACTGTTCTGCCAAGGCTCCCTGAAAAATCCCTGGCTGCCTCCTTCCCCTCTCCCTGCAGATCTGCCAGTTTAACACGCAGGTATTTAATTCCAGGCTCCTGAGTGATCTGGAGTGCCAGCATCACTTTCCATCTGTTTATATCATGTGCTTTTAAAAGAACAGGGAGGATTTGAACTCAAATGAGAATTTCTCTCTCTCTCTCTCCCTGACTTTATTTATTTATTTATTTATTTAGTTAGTTAGTTAGTTAGTTACTTAGTTACTTAGTTAGTTAGTTAAAGCAAATGTGGATTATTTTCTCCCTGGTATTTCTCACACAATCCTACCCCCCATCACCCTCAGCATGTGCAAGTCATGGTGGGTGTTAGAGCTAGGCCTGGCATGGAGTAAGATGATCCCATTCTTTCGCTTTGGGTGTGCCAGAGGAACCTGAGGGAGGCATGGGGCTGAGGATGAAGAGCAGACAAATGTTCTCCCCTATGCCTTTGATACTGGAGGTGGTTAAGACCAGGCTGGATGGGGCATTGAGCAATCCAGGCTAGTGGGAGGTGTCTCTGCTCATGGCAGGGGATTTGGAACTGGATGAGCTTTAAGGCCCCTTCCAACCCAACACATTCTATGGTTCTATGATCTCTAAGGTCCCTTCCAACTCACAGAATCACAGAATCACAGAAGCATTCAGGTTGGAAAAGCCCCTCAAGATCAGCAAGTCCAACCCAGAATCCTAATCTACAAGGTGCACTCTAAACCACATCTCCAAGCACCACATTTTTAAACACCTCTAGGATTGGTAGACTCCACCACCTCCTTGGGCAGCCTGTGCCAATGTCTGACCACTCTTGCTGGGAAAAATCTTTCCTAATGTCCAGTCTAAACTTACCAAGTGCCAGCTTGAGGCCATTGCCTCTTGTTCTATCACTGTTTAACTGTGAGAAGAGACCAGAAGCAGCATCTCCGAAAGGTCTTTTCAGGCAGCAGTAGACAGCAATGAGGTCTACCCTCAGCCTCCTCTGTTTCACACTAACCATTCCCAGCTCCTTCAGTTGCTCCTCATCAGATTTATTCCCCAGGCCCTTCTTTGCCCTCCTCTGCACTGGCTCCAGCACCTCCACAGCCCTCTTGTAATGAGGTGCCCAAAACTGAACACAGTACTTGACCTGTGGCCTCACCAGAGACAAGTACAAGGTGACAATTACCTCTCTACTCCTCCTGGACACAGCATTTCTAATCCAAACCAGGATTCCATTTTATGATTCTGTGACTCCATGATCCACCCCATGCAGAAGCCAGACCTGCACTTAGGAAGGTGCAGATGTGCTGCTGCCACAGGGTTCTGTGCTCCACAACCTCCCTGGAGGTGTTCAAGTCCAGGTTGGATGAGGCCTTGAGTGACCTGTTCTAGTGGGAGGTGTCCCTGCCTATGGTGGGGGTTTGGAACTGGCTGAGCTTTGAGATCCCTTCCAACCTAAACCATTCCCTGATTCTGTGTTCTTGGGTTCTTTTCCAACCAGGCACTTCTACAGTTCCATGGTTCCACAGAAGCATGCAGGTCCTTCCTCCCATGTCCACATCAGCTGATCCTCAACCTCATCTCCCCGGTACTCCCCATCTGCAGTCCTGGGTGCAGTTCTGGAGCCCCCAGCACAGGAAGGACATGGAAGTGTTGGAGTGGGTCCAGAGGAGGTCACCAAGATGCTGAGAGGGCTGCAGCAGCTCTGCTATGAGGACAGGCTGAGAGAGTTGGGGCTCTGCAGCCTGGAGAAGGCTTCCAGGAGACCTTAGAGTAGCCTTCCAGGATCTGAAAGGGGCTACAGGAAGGCTGGGGAGGGACTATTGACAAGGTCTGGCAATGACAGGACAAGGGGAATGGGTTTGAAGTGGCAGAGGGGAGATTTAGACTGGATGTTAGGAGGAAGTTGTTTGCAGTGAGGGTGGTGAGACACTGGCACAGGTTGCCCAGGGAGGTTGTGGCTGCTCCCTGCCTGGAGGTGTTCAAGGCCAGGTTGGAGGAGGCCTTGAGTGAGCTGTGCTAGTGGGAGGTGTCCCTGCCTATGGCAGGGGGTTGGAACTGGCTGATCCTTGAGGTCCCTTCCAACCTTCCCATTTTATGATTCTATGATCTCCTCTGGAGAGAGAAAAACACTCTCCTCTTTCCTTGGAGCTCCATCCCAACCTCAGCCACCCCAGCTGGCTCTCTGTGATGGGTGCCAAGCAGCAGGGAAGGCTCAGAGCCTTGCAGTCCACCAGGAGCTGAGGCAGCTTTTTTTTTTTCTGCTGCAGGTTGCCCTATGCTGGGGCCCTCCTAGAGCTGCCTCCCCCTGCCCACCCCCCACCTCAGCAAGGCATCACAGCTCCTAACGAAACGGAACTGCTGCCAGATGAAATATATTACTATTAAATACTTAATTCTTCTAGTGAGCGGAGAGCAGCCAGTATGAATACGATTATTAAAGAAAATTACTTTGGCTGATCAGATATTTCTGCATACTAATTTCTGACCCTTCTTTCCTCTCTGCTTGCTTCTCATCCCTTAGAGACCAGGACAGATAAAATTCCATCACAAATAGCTGATTACTGGGGCTTGCATTAAAATCAAATTTTTTTTTCTCCCCTCCTGGCGCTAATGTCCTTGCCTAAAGTAGAGGCAGTAGCTGTCAGGAAAAAAAAAAAAAAAAAGACCTAGAGATTGGTCTAGATCTGAATAGCTCTCAACTTGGAGCCTGCTCTCTTATCATCTGGATCCCAGTGTTGAAGTTGTCTCTCTAACAGGCAGGCTGGCAGGTTTCGAGTGGCAGGGCCAGTGGGAGGGATGCCCACAGCTCGCTGTGATGCTGCAGGGCAGCAGCAGGTTCCCATAGCCTCTGTGCCTGCCCTGTTCCTGCTCCAGCTCTACTTCTCACCTGCCCAGGGCAACAAAGATGGGGAAAGGTCTGGAGAACAGGGCTGGTGGGGAGCAGATGAGGATGCTGGGGTTTTACTCTGGAGAAGGGGAGGCTGAGGGGAGACCTCATTGCTCTCTACAGCTCCCTGAAAGGAGACAGGTGGGGGTTGGGCTCTGTTCCCAGGTAACAAGTGACAGGATAAGAGAA
The DNA here is from genome assembly GCA_013396675.1 of Eubucco bourcierii. Taxonomy (NCBI): domain Eukaryota; kingdom Metazoa; phylum Chordata; class Aves; order Piciformes; family Ramphastidae; genus Eubucco; species Eubucco bourcierii. The sequence continues at coordinate 88,073 of VWZE01015997.1, forward strand.
AATGGCCCCAGACTGCATCAGGGCAGGATTAGGTTGGATTTTGGGAACAGTTTCTTCCCTGGGAGAGTGGTTAAGCTGTGGAACAATCTCCTCAGGGCAGTGGCAGAATGAGCAGCGCTGAAAGTGTTCAAAACACCTGGAGAGGTGGTGCTGAGGGCTATGGTTTAGTGCTGGGCTTGGCAGTGTTGGGTTAATGGTTGGAGTGGATGATCTTGGAGGGCTTTTCCAACTTCACTGATTCTCTGATTCTCTTCTCTGATTCTACTTGTGGGGCTGATTCCCACTCTGTTTCAGTCAACATTGTCTGGTCACCAGAAGCTAAACAGTGCTGATAGAAGTGGGTGGGTTGAAGGGGGCAGGCAATGGGATGAGCCTTGGCGCTTTGTGGGGGTCCAGACCCACATAGCTTCACTGTTTTCCTGCTCTCCCATGCAGCCACTTCCACACACAGACAGAATTCCTCTCCCTTTCCACTGTGTCCAACCAACTTCCTTCAAGCTCCTGCATCTCCCACCCATCACCCAGGTCGCAGCTAAGCTGCTGTCACAGCATGAGGATGCCATTGAAAATAAGTCACTGCTTTCTCATCCCTTCCCCATCATCATCATCATCATCATCATCATCATCATCATCATCATCATCATCATCATCATCATCATCATCATCATCACACCTCCCCCTGCTAACGCACCTAACCTGGAAGCCCCCAATTTACCTGCTTTTAAATAAAGGCACTTGAAAAGGTGTCACGGTGCTGAAGCCCTAATTACAGCCTGAGGATGTTAATTCCCTGCTCGGGCTCTGCAAGCTCTGCTCACAGTGGGGCTTCTGCCTGCCCTCTCCCTCTCCTCCTGCCTTGGGGAAGTTCACGTGGGAGTGGGAAGGGAGCGTGAGCCTGCGTGATCTAAAGGTGATGAGGGGATTCAAAGCTCAACTTAGCAACCTCCAGAGCTTGCTGCAAAAAAGTCTCCTTGGGAGGTGAATTCCAAGAGGTCTGAGTTCCACCCTGACCTTACTGGACACCCTATGAAGAATGGGTGCCTTAAGAAGTGTGGCCAGCAGGTCAAGGGAGGTTTTCCTCCCCCTCCACTTTGCTGTAGGGAGGCCACAGATGGAGTCCAGGGTCCAGTTCTGTGCTCCCCAGTTTGAGAGACAGGGAACTACTGGAGAGAGCCCAGTAGAGGCGGAGAGCCCTGGAGCTGCTGAACCTGGAGAAGAGCAGCACCAGGGGGGATCTGAGCAATGTTCAGGAAGAGCCAAAGACCAGTGGGCAAGAGGTTGGGGCCAGACTTGTGTCAGTGGTGCCCAGGGATAACGCAAGGGACAGTAGGCACAAAGTGGAACGCAGGAGGTTCCATCTGAACAGGAGGAGAAAACTCTCTGGTGTGAGGGTGCTGGAGGCCTGCAGCAGGCTGCCCAGAGAGGTTGTGGAGTCTTCTCTGGGGACCTTCCAACTCACCCTGGCCATTGTGACCCTGGGCAAATTGCTTTAGCAGGAGGGGTTGGACTGGATGATCTCCAGATCTCCCTTTCACCCTGACCCCAGGCTGGGATCCTGTGCCGTGAAATTTGCAGAGGTGATGTGTCCTCCTTGGCTTCCCTAAAGCAAGGCTTGGGGCTGTGCCCACCAGTCTTGGCTTTGGGCACCATCTGGGAGCCCCTGGCTGGGCATGCACAGCAGACCAGCAGCGAGGCCTGTGTGTGCTCAGGGACAGGAATGTTTGTTTTTCCTTATTGACTTCCTCCGGATAAACGTGGGGCGGGCAGAGGGGCTCCGGCGGCAGCTGTTTGCCAAGAATTGGTGATAAAAAACCTTCTCCATAGGAACAGGTGGCACTGGGACTGTCCCCAGGAAGTGCCCAGAGAGGCCTCTGCAGCCTCCTGCAGGCAACTTTTTAGTGAAAAGGAGAAAAGATTTTCTTTTTTTTGGGCATTCTTTTTTTTTGTTGTTTGGTTTGTTTTGTTTTGTTTTGTTCCGTTTCGGTTTGGTTTGGTCTGGTTTGGTCTGGTTTGGTCTGATTCGGTTTGGTTAGGTTTGGTTTGGTCTGTTTCAGTTTGGTTTGGTTTGGTCTGTTTTGGTTTTGGTTTGGCTTGGTTTGGTTTGGTTTGGTTAGGTTTGGTTTGGTTTTGGTTTGGCTTGGTTTGGTTAGGTTTGGTTTTAGTTTGGTTTGGTTTGGTCTGTTTTGGTTTGGTTTGGTCTGTTTTGATGTGGTTTGGTCCAATTTGGTCCATTTTGTTTCATTTTGTTTCATTTTGTTTTGTATTGGTTTGGTTAGGTTAGGTTTGGTTTGGTTTGGTGTGGTTTGGTGTGGTGTGGTTTAGGGTGGTTTGGTGTGGTTTGATGTGGTTTGGTGTGGTTTGGTGTGGTTTAGGGTGGTTTAGTGTGGTTTGATGTGGTTTGGTGTGGTTTAGTCTGTTTTGGTTTGGTTTGGTTTGGTTTGGTTTGGTTTGGTGTGGTGTGGTTTGGTTTGGTTTGGTTTAGTTTGGTTNGTGTGGTGTGGTTTGGTGTGGTTTGGTTTGGTTTGGTTTGGTTTGGTTTGGTGTGGTTTGGTGTGGTTTAGGGTGGTTTAGTGTGGTTTGATGTGGTTTGGTGTGGTTTGGTGTGGTGTGGTTTAGGGTGGTTTGGTCCGTTTTGTATTGGTTTGGTTTGGTTTGGTGTGGTGTGGTGTGGTTTGGTGTGGTTTAGGGTGGTTTAGTGTGGTTTGATGTGGTTTGGTGTGGTTTAGTCTGTTTTGTTTTGTTTTGGTGTGGTTTGGTGTGGTGCGGTGTGGTGTGGTTTGGTGTGGTTTGGTGTGGTGTGGTTTGGTGTGGCTTGGTCCATTTTGTATTGGTTTGGTTAGGTTTGGTTTGGTTTGGTCTGGTTTGGTTTGGTCCATTTTGTATTGATTTGGTTTGGTTTGGTTGGTTGGTTTGGTTTTATACAGCTCTCTGGATGCAGCCAGACCTGGAGTTAAGGCTCAGGGGGTGCAGCTGAGCCAGGGAGAAATATTGCTGGAGACAAATGAGGGCTCAGAGCTGTGCCCAGGACGAGGGAGCCCTGCTCAGACACAACCTTGTCACAGCCACACTGGTGGCACTCTCCCTTCTTGCATGTTTTTCCCTTCTAATGGTGCACAAGCACAATGAGCTCTCCTCTAAGGGACCTTCCCCTGGGTGAAGGGCTTGGTCCCCAGCTGGGAATGCTATGACCCAGAGGATCCCAGAATCCCAGCTCAGCAGGGCACCGGTGTGTGAGCTGGCAGGGATGCGTGCAGGAGCAGCTCAGCAGTGGCTGTGCTCAGGCTGGTTTTGCCAGGCAGGGTTTGGACTTTGACGAGGCAGGCTGAAGGCTGATTTCAGAGGGAGCAAGGTGCTGTGAGAGGGTTCCAGCACACTAATGCCAGCAGCTCAGCTGGCTGACAGCACAAGAAGGAGCTGGTGGAAGCTGATGAGGCCAGAGCTGTTCCAAAATTAGCCCAGCAGGACTAATGTCCCTTCCTGGGTGCAGACACATCCATCCTCCTCCAAGGATCCTACCTAACGTGGGCAGGCAGAGTCTGGCACCAGCGTCACTCCATTCCAGCAAGCTACAAACCCCAGCTCAGCACAGCCAGACCTAAAAAATCACTTGGAGCAAGATTCTGGCTCTTCTTCCATTCAGAGAAGCTTCACTTAGCACAGAGCCCTGGAGCAGGCTACCCAGAGAGGTTATGGAGTCTCCTCCTCTGGAGAGACTCCATAACTCCACAACTCTGGTCGTTGTGACACTGGGCAAGCTGCTGTGGGTGCCTTGCTTTAGCAGATGGGGTGGGGGGTGGGGGGACGGGGGACTGGATGATCCCCAAGAGATCCCTCCCAGCCCCACTGTGCTGGGATTCTGTGGTGATCAACAGCAATTCCAGGTGTACCTAAATCTGAACAGCCCCAAGGGTGTTGCTGTTATGTACAGATGCTGGCAGCATTGGGGACTCATCTCTTTGTTCAGTTTCCTGTTCCATCTTGCTGAATGTTCTTTGGTGTGAGGGTGTTGGAGGTCTGGAGCAGGCTGCCTGGAGAGGTTCTGGAGTCTCCTTCTTTGGAGCTTCCAATCCTGCCCTGGCCATCATGATCCTGGGCAAGCTGCTGAGCTTCTCCTCCCCCTCTATTCTGCCCTGGTGAGACCTCACCTGGAATATTGCGTTTAGGACTCCCCAGTTCATCAGGGACAGAGATCTACTGCAGAGAGTCCAAGGGAGGGCTAAGATGATGCTGAAGGGGCTGAGCAGCGCCCTGTGAGGAGAGGCTAAGGGACCTGGGGCTGCCTGGCCTGATGAAGAGAAGACTTAGAGGGGATCTGATCAATGTTTATAAATATCTGAGGGCTGGAGGTCAGGAGGGAGGGGACAAATTCTACTCACTTGTGCCCTGGGATAGGACAAGGAGCAACAGATGGAAACTACAGCATAGGAAATTCCACCTCAACATAAGGAAGAACTTCTTGACTGTAAGTGTCCCAGAGCACTGCTACAGGCTCCCCAGAGAGGTTATGGAGTCTCCTTCCCTGCAGACTTTCCATCCCTGTCTGGATGTGTTTCTCTGTGATAACAACCCTGCTCCAGCAGGGGGGCTGGACTGGAAGATCTCTTCCAACCCCTAACATCCTGTGATCCTGTGATCCTCAAAAACTCCTGAGCTGGTGTAAAAAAGTACAACCCCTCCCAGCCTTTTTTTTGCTGTTAAGAGCTGCCGAGGCTTGGGTTTCCATCTCTTCTGTCTCTGCACCGCTGTCTCTACACTTCTGTCTCCAGCCTCCTTCCAGGGAGCTGTAGAGAGCAATGAGCTCCCCCCTCAGCCTCCTTTTCCCCAGCCTGACCAACCTCAGGTCCCTCAGCTGCTCCTCAGAAGCCCTCTTCCACAGATCCTTCCTCAGCTGAACAGCCCCTGGTGCTGCCAGCCCTGTGTGATGCTGCCAGCCCCTGTGTGATGCTGCCAGCCCCTGTGCGTCGTGACCGTAGGGAAGGTTTTTCCCAAGGCCCCTTCCCCATGCGCCTGTGCTGACAGAGGTTCAACCTGTCACCTGCTTCCCTGCCAGGCAGCAGGACTCTTCACTTCTGCTGACAGGGGCAGGGAGCAGCCCCTCCCCAGCCCTGATACCTCATGGCAGCAACACTTGCACAAATCTTTAATTGTTTAGTTTAAAGAATTGTGTTTTGACCACGAGGGGATTTTGGCTGGAGCTCAAGAACTGATAATGATATTTTGCTGCCAAGACATCTTCTTGGCTCTGCCTGTGTTAATGTTCACTTACAAGAAGCTCCAATTAACTGCATCAGCTCTCACAGAGCGAGAGCAAGCGAGAGTGGGAGAGAGAGATGATGTCTTTTTGGGGAAGAAAGGGACAGAGAGAGAGACAGAGAGAGAGAAAGCAAGAAAGAGGAAAGAAAAATGAATTAAAAACAGGACAGAGAAAGAAAGGAAGGAAGAAAAGCAAAGCACAAGCACCAACACAAACAGCTTTCCTGTACCACCTGCCCTATGGCAGATGACTTCCAAGACACTGGTCCATGGAATCTCAGCTCTGCCTCTTCCCACCCTTTAGGTATTGCTGAGGGTCAGGGACCTCCCTGAGGCATTGAGTCAGAGAACTGTTTTGGCTGGAACAGACCTTTCAGAGTCCAACCCTTAAGCCGGCACTGCCAGGTCACCATAGCCTGTGGCCCTCAGCACCACATCTCCATGACTTTGAAACCACTCCAGAGATGGGGACTCCACCACTGCCCTGCGCAGCCTGTTCCAGGGCTTAATCACTCCCCCAGGGAAGAAACCATTCCCAAAAATCTAACCTAAACCTCCCCTGGTGCAGCTTGGGGCCATTTTCTCTTATCCTATCACTTGTTACCTGGGAGTAGAGCTCAACCCCCACCTGTCTCCAACCTCCTTTCAGGGAGCTGTAGAGAGCAATGAGGTCTCCCCTCAGCCTCCTTTCCTCCGGGCTGAACACCCCCAGCTCCCTCACTTCTTTTTCCAGTCCAGCATGAGGACACAAATGGTTGGGCAGAGAAATGCCTTTGGGCTGCCTCCTCTGAGCAGAGCTCAAGTAACTGGGGTGCAGCAAAGTGAAGAGGCCTAGAGGTTTCCAGAGCATCCTCCATCAGGGGGGTGGAGGTGGGAGCAGTCCCCAGCCTCGTGCAGGCAGCTGGGCTGCAAAGTGGGGCAGTGTTTGCCTGCAGCCTGCAGAGCTGCTCCTCTGCCACCACCACCCTTTGCTTTGAGGGTGCTGGCTCTGAACCCAACGGTTCGAAGCTGATCCCTGAGGATCAGTCTTGAGGCTCAGAGGCTCCAGCAGTGCTCTGGACCAGGTGCTTCTCCCAGGAGGACAGGTTTGGACTTGTCGAGGAGCTTTGGGAGATCCAACCGGGAGATTTCTCAGCAGAGCCGAGGCTGTGCCCTGGCCGGCTGGGTGAGAGGGTCAGATCCTGCCCCCATGGCTCACGTTACACGGAGCCGAAGACAGGAAGATTTAGGAGTGGAGATGCCACACAGTGCAGCGCCTTGTTTGTCTGCCTTTGAAATCCGAGTTAGTGAGAGTGGGGAGGAGGGAGGCAGGGAGGGGGGCACCAGCCTGTTCCTCTGCCTTGCAGTTCCTTTCTGGCATAGAGGGGTTTTGCATTGACTCTCTCCTGCCTCTGTTGCTTCAGGTGCAGCTCTGTTTTCTTACATGTTAATTTTTTCCTGGTTTATTATCCTGTCCCTCAGTCGCTACCAGAAACCCTCCACCAGCCCAGGGAATGTTTCCCTCAGCCAACAGCTGGGATGCGTTTGGCCAGGGAGAGCCCTGCCACTGGAGCTGGAGGGGTGGGTGCTCCTTGGGGTGCAGAGATGGGTGGTGACTGCTCTCACCAGCCCCAACACAAAGCAGATCCCTTCCCTGAGATGATCTTGGGTTGGCTCTGCCCCCAGAGCACTGCTGTGAAGAAGGATTTGCCCTGGAGCCTGTGGTGCTCTCTGATAGGAGAACATCCCTTGGCGAGATGCCCTTCACCCTGGTGATCTGGCCAAACCACCACGAACCACAAGCAGGATGCTGCCACTTGAGAGGACCCTCACACCCTCAGCTATTTGTCCTGTGAGCTGCTTGCACTGTCAGAACAGGTTGGAAGCTGTGGTTGAGAGCAGAGCTGGATGAGCCAGGAGCAGGTCCACTTGGGCTGCCCCCTGACATCCAGGATGTCACTGTCCCCTAGACCCACCATGCCACTCCTCTCCTGCTCCCATGGGTGCTCTGCATTGCTTTTGGAAAGAAAAAAAACCAAACCAAAACCCAAACCACTTCTCTCTATTCATTGACTACAGGAGGATCATAAGCAGATTAAAGTTGAGTGCTACCAATATCCCCCAGTGGGAAACTCGCGGCAATTTATTCCTTCTCTGCACGGCTCAGCTTCCCGGGAAGCAGGAGCCCTTTCCTTCCCCTCAGCCTTTCCTGCCCAGGTCACCAATTCTCCAGGGCAGAGCCTCTCTGGGAGCAGATGGAGGTGCAGAGGAGGAAGAGACAGATTTGGGGCAATTCCCTGAGGCTGGGATAGAGCTGGGATGGAGCTGAACTTGCTACCTGCCACCAGACACGGATCCAGCTGGAGGCAGAAATGGAGCGTGAGACAAATCTTCCATTTACATTTTAATTTCAATAAAATGGTTTTATTTTGTGTTTTATTAGAGTGCTGGTGCAATAAAAGCATCCATTAGCCCTGGGGAGCCTCTCTTTACATGAGAAGGTTTCTCAATCAGGGGTTGGGGCAGGACAGCCACGCGGCCTCCTGCTTTATCACCAAACCTGCTCAGCACTCCTCAAGAAAAAGAGAAGAGGTCTCCTTGATGTACACTCAATGCATGAGGGCAGCTACAAGCCCTAAAATGCAGCTTGGGTTCCTTTATTGAAATAAACCACAAGGATAAACCTCCTGCAGGTAAGGACTGGGTGTTCCCTGCCTGTTAGAGCTCCCTACCCTCCCTTCAGCATCCAAACCCATGAGTCAGATCCAGCCCAAACCCAGGGACTGGCTTTTTTTAAAGTCTGAGGGTGTTGATTCTGTGGTTTGGGTTTTTTTTCCTCCCCACCTTCTTTATCTATTTAATTTTTTATTTATTTATTTTCTCTCCCTCTCTCTCTCTTTTTTTTTTTNATGGGAAACTTCTGGCTGCACTTTTTTCCCCCAAGCTTCCCTCTCCTTATTTTAATGGAAGATGCTCTCCTTCTGAGTCAATAAAGGCACCCAGGACACAGATTAGCATTTGGCCCTCTGCTCGTCTGCTGGATTAATTTCAACTAAATTATAGGTAAGGAATGATTGATTATTGTGGTGATTAAGAATTTATCCTCATATACTACCTTTCATCTGCAAGGCACACCAGATATTACAGCAATAGGTGCAGGGGAAATTCAAAGGCTGATTCAAATCACAAGCCCCAGGGATGGAGGTTGGATATCCTGGTTCTGCTTCAGAGGGGAAAAAGCCAGGGGCAGAGGCCCACGTGGTGGAGGGAGGGAGCAAGGATTTCTTGGGAGTCAGTGTCAAGGCAGCAATGAAGCAGGCACCACAGTCCCAACCAAGGCTTGGAGTCATTTTTGAAGGTGTATAAATCCTCCATTTGGTCATGCTCAAGGATAAAAGCTGTGGTTTCTCCACGCTGCCCTTGCATGCACATCTCTACCCAGCTGGACCACGCACCCATGCATGCCCAGACCACCCTGGCAGCCCCCCCCAGACACAAATATTCCAATCTACCAAGCAATGGGATGTCTGAATCACAGACACACCCAGGCTGGCAAAGCCCCTCAGGAGCACCAAGTCCAACCTAGAACCTTGCTCTACAAGATTCATCTGAAACCATGTCCCCAAGCACCACATCCAAGCCAGCCTTAAACACCTCCAGGGTGGGTGACTCCACCACCCCCCTGGGCAGCTCATTCCAGTCCCTGACCACTCGCTCCCTGAGAAACTTTTTCCTAATGTCCAATCTAATCCAGCTCCAGCTGGCAGATCTTCACTGGCCAACTCAACCCGGAGGCTGTGGTTAATCACAGAATCACAAACACACCCAGGTTGGCNAGCAGGCAGGCAGTTTCCAGTTGGGCTTTCACAAAACGCCTCTGAGAGCGGCGCAGTAGGACAGGAAGATCCCACCCGTGGGGCCAGGCGGGGCCAGGCAGCTCCCCGCAGCTCCCCGAGCCACCCTCCCTCTCCATCCCCAGCCCACCACCACCCCTTCCCTGGCCTCAGACAGTCCTCAAACAACAACTGTCTGCCTGCCCGGCTAATCCCTCACAGGTGACCTCAAGACAGCCGACGCCTCTCGCTAAACTCTCACATTCCTGCGCTCCGCGTTAACCCCTCCGGCACCGCATCCTGGCCCCCGCAGNCAAGCACCACATCCAAATGACCCTTAAACACATCCAGGGTTGGTGACTTAACCACCAGCGGGGGCTTCACTTGGGAACCCACCAGCGAGGAGTAGCTGATCTCCTGGCCCTCACTGGAGCCAGCTCTGCTGTGATCCCTGTCTTGGAAGGAGCCCACACATGGACAGCCCTGATAGATGTCGGCCATGCCTGCAACATTTCAATTCCTCCTCAGCATCTCTGCTGCCCACCTGGGGTCTGGCAGGGCTTCGGTGGGGAGCGAGGGGATATTCCATCNATCCCCAGCCCACCACCACCCCTTCCCTGGCCTCAGACAGTCCTCAAACAACAACTGTCTGCCTGCCCGGCTAATCCCTCACAGGTGACCTCAAGACAGCCGACGCCTCTCGCTAAACTCTCACATTCCTGCGCTCCGCGTTAACCCCTCCGGCACCGCATCCTGGCCCCCGCAGCGCTGCTTCTGCTGGGGGTCTCATTCGGAGGGGACCCCTCCCCACCCTTTCCCCTTGCTCCCAGAGCTGAGAGCTGCCCAGCGCTGCCTGGATCAGCCCCTTCCCAGAGCTGCTGGTCAGAGGTTAAAAGCCTAATGTATGATTATAAAGCCCCACAGAAAAAGCCTCCCCCTTCTGCCCTATAAATCTTCCTAACAACCTCGGCACATGTGGGAGCCAGACGATGCCCCAGCCTCTCCCCACGATTTTGCTCCTGTACCCCCCCCACCCCCCGAGGTGTGCTTCATTTCATCACTGCAGCCCTGGGATGGGAGTGAGGAATGGTCCCACCAGCACAGCGAGCACAGCTCTGCCCTCTGCCACCCTGATCCTTCTCCCCACTGTCACAGAACCATAGAATGGTGAAAGGTGGAAAGGACCTCTGAAGATCATCCAGTCCTACCCCACTGCCAAAGCAGGGTCATGTAGAGTGGGTCACGCAGGAACACGTCCAGGTGGGTCTTGAAAGACTCCAGGGAAGGAGACTCCACAACCTTTCTGGGCAGCCTGTCCTCACATCTGCTCCTTGCCCCTTAACGTGGAGGAGGGAATGAGGCTTTCACCTCTTTGGCCACCACTAGGTCTCCCCCTGTGTCCTCCCTCAGTGGGATGTCCTGGGCCAGGCAGGTCCCTTAGCACAGCTCCCTGATGCACCAGTCCCAGGGCAGTGGGGCTGTGGGAGTTGCCAGGCTGGGCAAAGCAAGGGAGGTGAATATTTTCAGAGCACTCACAGAGGAGGAAGCAGGGCAGGCACACCCCAGGACTTCACAGCACTGCACAGAGCTGCAGCCCTGCTCACAGCCTTCAGCCTGCCTGGCCAGAGCTGTCCTGTGCCACGCCAGGTCCCTCCACATTGATTGTAGGGGGTCAGCATCTCTTCCACCTCTGCTCTCTGCTGCTTTATGCTTTTATTTGATTAGTCTTTAACTCAAGCAAGACCTCAGGAACCAAATTCTTTCTGGTGTAAATAACCTGGCTGCAGCAGGTCTGTGCTGGTACCACCGGACCACCGACTGTTGGATCAATGGTGAGCATTTAATACCTGTGTGGAGATTTGCTACAGCATGACAACAGCTGTGGGGAACAAAGGCTCAGCTTTTCTTCTCCTTCCCACCACCCCCCCTCCCCCCCTTNGGGGCTGGTTTCCCCCTACCCCCCCCCCTTTTTTTTTTTTTTTCCTCATACACACATATAGCTTTTAGGAGTGATGCCAAAGTTTCCCGAGATCAAAGTGAAAGCAGTGTCCAGAGATGATGGAGACAATAAAACAGCAGAAAGAGAGGAGGGAAGAAGAGAGGATTGAGTCTGGAGAGCTGAGCTGGGAGCTGGGATGCTGCAGGCTGCACCGTGCCCTCTGCTGGCTGAGGGGATGGGGCCCGATCCAGATCCGACCCCTGGGATCCTGGGGAAAGGGCCTCAGCTAGACCTCAGCACCCTGCACCTCATCCTGCTCATAGAATCCTAGCCTGGTTTCGATGGGAAGGGACCTTGAAAGCTCATCCAGTCGAATCTTCCTGCAGTCAGCAGGGACATCTGCAACTAGAGCAAGTTGCTGTGAGCCCCAGACAACCTGACCTGGAATGATTCCACAGATAGGGCACCTCTGTGGACAACTTGGGACGGGGTCTCACCACCTTCAGGGTAAAACAATTCTTCTTTCTCCAGCCTAAATATCCCTTTTCTAGTTTCAGACCATCACAACAGGTTCTGCTCTGGTGGGCAACGGCAGATCCCACACCATCACGACCAGGACACCCTAGCCACAGAGTCTGAGGGGGGTGAGGAGTTTCCCTTCTTATCCTAACCTGTTCTGCAAGGGGCTGTGACTCCTGCTTGTGCCTCCTCTACACCATCTGTACAGTCCTACCTGGGATTAAAGGGACCTCAAGGCTGCAGCCCCAGCCTCTCCCCACTGATGCCAACCTGGGGTCCAGCCCATAGAAAATGATTATACCATAGAATGGGAAGGTTGGAAGGGACCTCAAGGATCATCCAGTTCCAACCCCCTGCCATAGGCAGGGACACCTCCCACTAGTACAGCTCACTCAAGGCCTCCTCCAGCCTGGCCTTGAACACCTCCAGGCAGGGAGCAGCCACAACC
>VWZE01015997.1:100121-111457 GCA_013396675.1 Eubucco bourcierii
GTGGCCTCCTCTGGACCCACTCCAACACTTCCATGTCCTTCCTGTGCTGGGGGCTCCAGAACTGTACCCAAGATTCCAGGTGGGGTCTGAGGAGAGCAGAGCAAAGGGGCACAATCCCCTCCCTTGCCCTGCTGCCCACACTGCTCTTGCTGCAGCCCAGCACACAGTTGCTGTCTGGGCTGCTCTCACACTGCAGCCTCAGCTTGAGCTTTTCATCACCCCAGACCCCCAGGGCCTGTTCCTCAGGGCTGCTCTCAGCCATTCCCCACCCAGCCTGGAGCTGTGCTTGGCATTGTGCCTACCCAGGTGCAGGACCTTGCACTTGGCCTTGTTGAATGTCCTGAGGTTGGCCTGGGCACAGCTCTGCAGCCTGTGCAGGTCCCTCTGGATGGATCCCTGCCCTCTAGCAAGTGACTGTGCCACACAGCTTGGTGCCTTCTGCGAAGCTTGCCGAGGCTGCACTGATTCCTCTGTCCTTGTCACTGACAAAGGATTGGTTAGAGATGTGCTGGGGCAAAGAGCTCACAGGGAACAGGGCAAGGGGAGGCACCTGAAGCCTGGCAAGACTAACTGTGTGGGCAAGGGGAATGAAGAACCTGGGAAGGTTCACCTTGCAGCTGGGGACCGCCACTGCCTTACATGCCACTAACCAAGCTTCCCAAGTGACTTCCCAGGGAGCAAGGCAGAGCAATTTTTTTCTCCACTTTCATGGGCAGCTCTCTAGGGTGGGGAGAAAAACGGCCCCAAGAGTCATCCCTGACACCTAGGGACCCCAGGAAGGATCCACAAATGGAGCACACAGCCTATGTCTGAACAGCTCCATGGGTTTCAATCAGCTGAGGGCTGGGTTTTCCCCTCCTTGGTTGCATCTTCCACATTGCCCCACAGATGTCAAGCAAGCCTGAAACTCCAACCAAACTGAGCTGATAAATCATGGCCATTTCCCAAGCTTCTGCATCCGAGCCAAGAGAAGCCATTGATTTATTCTTATTTATGAAGCAAACCAGTCTGTGGGCCAACATTTGCTGGGAAGCTGGGACAGACCCAGACCAGAACAAACTGCTGTCATCCCCTTCAACACCCAAACTCCAGAGCCAAGCCTGGCCCCTCATCTGACACAGGTCATATTTTTGAGTTGGTGGAGTTGGTGAAGACCTGGGGAATAGATGGATCTTTTACTCCTTCACCCCTGCTTGAGCTGGGGCTGATCCATCATCACCTTAAGAAGCAATTTGCACCCTTTGTCTTTGCAAGCCCTATGGAGACAGCCCCTCCTGAGCTGAAGGGAGATGAGAGGAGCCCTTCTTGTTCCCGCTCAGCTATCCCTTCCATCAGATCTGCCTTTAACTCCCCTGCTTTAAATGCCCAGGGTGGTGTGAAAGCAGCTTCCTCACCTGGACATGCTGAGCAGGCTCTTTCTGAGAAGAAAGGCCCCCAAACAAACAAACCAGCAGGATTTGTCTGTGAACAAACTGTGAACTGCAACGGGGTTGTCTTTCAACCTCCAAATCCACCTAAGCGCCACGAATCGATCAGGCTGATCAAAAAACCCTGAATATTTGTTTCAAGGGCTCCCCAGCAAGCCCCAAGACACTGGTTATTTGGTAACTTATTCTGTAAACATCCAAGGGTGGCTCACTCAACTTTCACAAGGCATATGCTCTTGGCTCTGCTTCCTTAAAGCTGTTTTCGAGCTTCGCCATCCAGCTCTCCGCTCCCTGCCTTGGGCTTAGCTGAGCTCAGCGGCTGCAGTGGAGCAGATATTTGGGTTGGGACAGAGGTTTGGTCCTGACTGCTTGATCTGGGCAGCAGCAGGGCTTTAATCCTGACAGTGAGGAAATCACAGCTCATGTCTCCCCCAACCTGAGGCAGGGAGCTTAAAAATCATCAAGAAAACCCAGTGTTTATTTTTCTGGGTTTTGCATTGCTCCAGTTCATAGTTTTGAGCTTTATCTCAGCCGCAAGGACAAGAAAATATTTTATTTTATTTTATTGTACTTTATTTTATTTTATTTAGGAAAAAAATGAAAGAGAGGAGATTTTCACATAACCACATGACTCCTGAGGCTTTTAACAGCTCCAGATTTTGGGAGACCCACAATGAAAACCCCATGGCTTGGTGAGATGGTGAGCTGCTTAGCTTGGCTGGTCCGTGCGGCGCAGAGCTGTGAAGAGCCCACACGGAAAGGTCTGAGGCCAGGTTTTATCCAAGGCACAGGAGGTGTTTGCAGCTGGGGCTTATTTCCACAGCCTCTTTGAAGGGCAGCGAGCTCAGGATTGGAGAAAAGCAATGAACCAAGGTTTTGCTAAAGCATCTCAGGACCTCGTGTCACACCGAGCAGCACCCAGCACACTGGGTCCCCAGAAAGCAGGTCCCCAGCAGGTCAGGACAGCTTTGCCCAGGTGATTTGAGCAGGACTGTTCAAAGACCCAGTGTAAGTGGAATCTTCACCTCCACAGACTCAAGCTCAGGCACATCTCCTGGCTTTTCCTGAGTCAACCTCCCTGGCCTGCTTCTGTGAGGGAGAGGTGACGGAAAGAAGCAATGTCATGAGCTGGTCACCATCTGCTGCCAGCTGCCAAGTCACAGAACCACAGAATTGCCCAGACTGCAAAAAGACCTTTAAGATCATCAAGTCAAATCATTAACCCAACACTGTCAAGTCCTTGACTAAACCATCTCCCTAAGCACCACATCCATACCACTCTTAAATACCTCCAGGGACGGGCACTCCACCAGCTCCCTGGGCATGCCGTTTCAACAGGGCTGGCCCTGTTGTTGAGACTCTGTGCATGACTCTTTCCTCTTGTCCCTTCAGCCACAGTGCCCAAGGGAGGACTGAAACCAAGGGCAAAATGCTTATTGCCCTGCAAGCCTGGCACGAGATCCATCGATATCAGTGTCTTGCCTTAGCCAGTCTTGAGAGATAAGTGAATCCCCCGCACCGTCTGACAGCCGGGTAGACATTAATAATTATGTACTATTTAAGGCTGATTGAAAATGAAGAGGTGGAGGTGTTGGGACAGATGTGGCAGTGCCAGATGGATTGTGATTAGATTAGCACCGTTCCATTTGACGGGATCTGAACCATGCTTTAATCATTTATTGTGAAAGCTCAGCTCTGCGCCGGCACGCGGGCGCGCGGCGCCCTCCCTGTTGTTCCCCTCTCGCAACGTTTGGGAGTTTGGATCGCCCTGCTCCGAGTTGTCTTGCCTTGAAATGTGTTGTGTTTACAGCTGCTATGTCCAACCCTGATCCCTCCCCTCTGCCTCTCATCTCCTTGTTTGTACAAAGCCTCCTGCAACCGCCGAGCTGAGCCTGTTAGTCACCGCCATCGTATAAACACCATGAGCACGCAGTCAGCTCCTCTGCCGCGAAACCAAGCACGTCAGTGATGAGTGGGACCCTGACCAAAGAAGGGCCCAGCAGGCAAAACTCAAAGCAGAGCTGGGTGTGCTCCTGGAGCAGCGTTTTCACCCCATCTCCTACCTCTGCTCCTGGTTGGATTCACATCCCCAGTGCCATCCCGACAGCACTTGGCCATTGGTGGGTATCCAGCTCCTCCACAAGTGCTCCATGGGCACCAAATCAATTAATAAACTAGTTTGGGTGGGAAGGGATCTTCAAAGCTCATCTAGTTCAACCTCCTGCAGTCAGCAGGGACATCTGCAAACTAGAGCACGTTGCTCAGAGCCCCAAACAACCTGACCTAGACTGATTCCAGGTTCCAGGGATGGGGCATCTCCCACCTCTCTGAGCACAGAGTTTGACCAGCCAACGCCACGGGACAGAAGTTGCCAGATGTGTTATAGAACAATGCAGAGATCCAGGAGGACAAGGGAAAAATAAAATAAAATCAAATGCCAGTATCCACTTGAGATCCCTGGAGCAATAAAGGGAGGCAGAGCAGGATTACCTGGGTAACTGGAAACTAGCTCAAGACCCTCGCTGGCAGTGTCATGCAATTTTAATTATCATAAGTGGTCTGGATCTCAATGGATGGAAAAACTTATTATTGTTATTATTCCCTTCAAACGTGATAGGTTTCAGTTAAACACACATCCCTATCTATTAATCATGCCACATTTAAGATGGAGCCAAAGTAATTAGCCAAGACTTAGACTGCAGGGATCCCCTTAAAGTAAAACATAATGCAGTAGCCTCCCTGTAGTCCTTAAGCAGCCATTCCTTTTAAGATTCCACTGCTCCCCAGATGCTAAACTTGGGGATAGGAACCCTTCAAACCCCAAAGTCCAGTTTCCCAGCCTCCTGATAGAGACTCCCGGGTGGACACTGCCTTGCTGATCCAAACAGAGATGCAGCAGAGGTGGCTGCATCTCAGTTGGCAGTGAAAGAGGCTTCTGCTTCTCCGTGACGTTTGTGAAGCACGTCCAGATGAAAGGCAGGCTCGCTGCAGGCTGTTATTATGCTGTCTAATGCAGTTTAATATGTGTGCACCACTTGCTACAGAGAGCAGCACAATCAAACCCACATCACTGCTCCGTGAGGGTACTTCGCCTGCAGTTGACTTGTTTCCAAAACAGATGTGAATTCTGAGCGAGGCCTCCCGCCCCTCTCCTTCAGGAGGCTAAAATGTCATCTTTGCTTATCTGTGCAAAACCAAAGGGCCCACAGGAACACAAAACTGGCCTGGGGCTTTAGTGGCCCAGGGTCCCATCCCAAAACCTCAGCCCCTCCCAAGGTGGATACAAAGAAGTCTCCCAATGAGAATGGGATAATTCATCAAGCTGATCACCCTAACCCTCAGCCCTTCCCAATGTGGATACCAAGAAGTCTCCCAAAGAGAATGGGATAATTCATCAAGCTGATCACCCTAACCCTCAGCCCTTCCCAATGTGGATACCAAGAAGTCTCCCAAAGAGAATGGGATAATTCATCAAGCTGATCACCCTAACCCTCAGCCCATCAGGGCTGGTGTGCCCTAATGCCAGAGCTAGAGCTTGTTGTTCCCTCTAATGCAAACTGAGAGGTTGTGAGGGGGTTTGGTAATGACTTCTATGGCTTTCTAAGCCTCTTCCTAGCCCTGACCTCGAAACCTTGAAGTCTGGCCAGGTCTAGGAGCTCTGGTCAAATAGTTGGGATCCCTTTTAGATCCACCCATCATTTTCCACGGTTTGGAGAGCATCACCCTGTCAGTCCTGCACTGAGACACTCAGGGTAGGCTAAAGGGGCTTCCCCTAAAGGTTTAGGGCTGGTGTCCTGGATTGGGACATCTCTCATTACACCCTGCTTCTTGCAGTGCCCACAGGTGGCTGCAAACCGCCAACAAAACACCACCAGAGCCCCCTGCCACTGGAGTCTGTGCCAGCCCTGATGGGTCTCACTAGGTTTCTGTGCCTCATTTCAGCTGTGCCAGGGGAACTGGGAAGCTAAGGCAGCTCCAGCCTTGCCCTGCTGTGGCTAACTGGCACTTTTCCCCCTTCCATCATTACTGTGCACCCTGGGATCAGGGTGGGAGCCAGCAGGGCAGCCTTCCCAAGCCACCCAGCCCAGACTCACCACACGTCCTCTATGGATGCCTCTGTTTCCACGCAGTCTGCGAGGGAATCTCCACCAGGAAACGCCGAGTTCCTGTCTAAGGGACACTCCCTTCTTCTCCCAGGCTCCCAGGCACCCAGGAACAGAACAAGAGGACACAGTCTCAAACTGCGCCAGGACAGGTTTAGGCTGGAGGTTAGGAAGAAGTACTTCACTGAGTGATTGACATTGGAATGGGCTGCCCGGGGAGGTGGTGGAGTCCCCATTCCTGGAGGTGTTTAAGAGGGGGCTGGATGAGGCACTGAGTGCCATGGGTTAGTTAATTAGAAAGGTTAGGTGATAGGCTGGACTCTTAGAGGTCTTTTCCAACCTGGTTAATTCTGTGATTCTGTGATTCTTCCAGGCTGGGTTGATATATGGGAGGTGAGGACTGAGCAGATCCTTGTGTAAGATTAGAACGTCCCAAAACCTGAACGGCGTCTGTGAGCTGGGAGTCAGCAGCAGGGCAAGGAGGGGAGCTGGGCTCCAGCGAGCATCCCAGGAGAGCGGTGTCACAGAGGGAGCATTTGGGACAACAGCAGCAGAAGGAGAGGACAAAAGGACAACCGAGCCCCGCATCTCTCCTTCCCAGCTCGCTCGGAGCGGGGAGGAGTCCAGCTGGGGGCAGGTCCCCGCGGCTGCACCTTGCACCCAAACTCCGGCCAGCTGCCCAGCGAGCCCCGCCGCGGGCGTGCCCCCAGCCACAGCCTGGCTGCCAGCCCAGCCCCGGCGGCTGCGAGCACTGCGCCTCGCCGCTCTTTACTCCTGTTTACAGAGAGGGGGAATTTGCATGATGAAAATAACCTGGGACGGATTTTGATTTTTACTGCCCTTGGCAGAAGGCTCGGAAAAAACCGGTGCATAGTCAATTACTGGAATTTTTAAACACAAATAATATTTTATGTGATCAGCAGGCTGGCCGAGGGCCTGGGCACTGCGCTCCGCCGGCACTTGTGAAAGGAACAAGCCACCAATTGTGCTGCCGCGCTCCGGAGCCCGTGGGCAGGTGCAGCCTGTGTTGACCTTAGCGCACACGCAGCCCTCTCGGCTGGCTTTAACCCGTGAGGGATGGAACGGAGCTTCTCCAGGCTCGCATTCGGCTCTCGTTGCTTTCAGCTGCCCGCAATTCTCTTCTTCCTCTGCCTTTCCCCACCACGTCCCGGGGCAGACGAGGGAGAGGAGGGATGCACACGGCTGGGATGATCCTTCCTGGGGGGTGCAGAGAGAAGTGCGAAACGCTGCACCTCCCCACAGCCACCTCGGCGAGCTGAGAGCCATCCCTGCAGTACCTCCCGAACCTGTCGCCGGTGGGGAAGGGGTTAACCAAAGCAGGGGCCCCATCCATTTCCCCCAAATCCCCACCATCCTGGCAGGCTCCCCAAACCAACAGCTCTGGGACCTCATTCCCAGAAACACTCGAGTCGGGAAGGCGGGTTCCGGGAAGGACCTGCAGCAGCCAGTGAAGCCATAACGGTGCAGGAACCTCCCTGGCAGCCACAGACCCTCCCGGGACATGTTACTGGGATCAAGGGAATTAGGGGAATTACATTCTCCTTGCTGTAAGGCAGCTGGGGCGAGGAGAAGCAGAGAGGCAGCATCGGCCGGGCTGAGAGCTATGTTTATCCGCCGAGGTACTCCTATGGCCCCCAGAGAGGCAGAGGCAGTGAGGTGGCTTCATGAGGCAGAACAATATTAATTCATTAATTTATCACAAATACTTTTTTCTTTTAAAGCACTGGGCAGGGAAAGGGCTTTAAATTTCCAGGACTTTTGCCAGTTTCCTCCTTCTCTGCCGTCCTGGCTTTAAAATCTTGCCCCACGGGTCCCGTTGGCAAACACTTGCTGCATTCGACATCGCTGCCTTCCACAGCTCCACTGGGAAGCTGCCCAGGAAGACCAGAGCTCCGCAGCTCCGTGTTAAGAGCTGCTGGCAGAGGCTGGAAGGTGCCATCCCCTGGTAAATTGACCACTTCCCGACTTCAAGCAGCTGTAGATAGTGATGATGAGGGTGATGATCATGATAATTGGCTGCCTGCTTTATTCAGAAATAGGCTTCAAGGAGAAAAACGAAACAAAACAAAACCAAGCCAAACCAAACCAAACCAAACCAAACAAAAAAAAAAAAAAAAAAACCCAAAAAACAAAAAACCAACCCCAAACCTGAACCACAGCTCTGCTATTGTTGTTTCAGGGCCAAGGAGAAGAAAAATTCCTTCCCCGTTTAAGGATCTCTAACACCTGGGTAAAGTTTCACTTCTCTCAGCTGCCTGCTTCAAGGTTTGATAGCTGCTTCCTAATAACCCCGGGCTGGATCCAAAGCTCACTAAGTCAGCCGGATTCTTTCCATTCATCTCACGCTGATCAGACCTTTCTTGGCCAGCTCCAAACCATTTGACACCCTGAGTGTGTGCGTGCATGTCAAAGCAGGAGGTTCTTTGCAAGAGGTTTCTTGAATGACTTTTTCGTCTGCACTTAGCTGGGACAAAAAAAAACCAAACAAACCAGCAAACAAACAACTAATCACAAAAAGCTCCCTGGGAGCTTCTGTGTGTCAGTGGCATCGTGCAGGGGCCACGGTGTTGGCCTCTCGCAACAGAAGGCACACAGGAGCGTTGCCTGCCTGTCACCAGGGTGCTGCTTACCCACTCCCTGCCCTCGGGAAGCCTGTGCCATCAGCTGCCTGGGCTGTGGGGAGGAGGCTTTCTGGCACATCAGTTGGGCTGTGCAATGCACTCGTGGCCTCTCTCCAGTAGATTTCAGCTGTTTGTTGTCAGCTGGTGCAGGTGGAAGCTGCTGGGGCAGGGAAGGCAACTTGAGGCTCTGCAGGAAGTGGTCTGGGTGACTGAGCTGGATGCTCCCTGAGTCAGGGCCATCCCTGCTGCACTCTGACCCTGCAAGCCCTGAACTCACTGTGGCTTTCTCCACCCCAGCTAAGCTGACCCCATCCAAGTGTCACTGTTCCTTGGATGGGATCTCTTAGCTGGCTCCAGCTATTGCAGAAGCATTTCAGGAAGAGCTGTGTGAACCCCTTGGCCTGGCTGAAACTTCATTCCTCTCTGTCCCTCCACCAAATTGTTATGCCTGGTTGCTATGAGCTGCTAAACAGATGCTGCGGTGCCCTCAGCAAGGGCTGCATCTCATTAGGGGAAGAAATGAACCCTTTCAACAGCGGTCACAATCTGTGCAGGCCTTGGGATCCATCCAGACCTTGGTGGTGGTCAGCAAGGGCTGACTCTCCACCCATAAAAGAGGCTTTGGGTCCCAGAAATCCAACACAAGGCAGTCTTTGAGAGAGTATGGTAACATCTGAGCTGGGTTGGGAAAAACAGCTGGGAAGGAAGAAGGCTGAACAACAGGACACAGGCAGCCCCTGCCCACCCCAACACGAGTCTTGGCAAAAGGGTGACCCCTGCAGTGGGCTGCTCCACTTTGCAGTGTCCCAGCCTTGTTGGACTTTTAGACTGCAGATTAGGAAGAAATTCTTCACATTGAGGGTGGTGAGACACTGGCACAGGTTGCCCTGGGAGGTAGTGGAACACAGAATCACAGAATGTGATCAAAGATCACATTCTGTGATTCTGTGCTCCACAACCTCCCTGGAGGTATTCAAGGCCAGGCTGGATGAGTCCTTGAGCAACCTGTTCTAGTGGGAGGTGTCCTTGCCTACGGCAGAGGGGTTGGAACTGGAGGATCCCTGAGGTCACTTCCAACGTAAGTCCTATGAATGATTCCAATCTCTAATGGAGATGATTCCAACATCTAATGGGACATGATGGGACCTTTTAGATGTTTTTCAATACCTGAAGGGATCCTCCAGCATGGCTGCAGAGAGACTTTTGCTGAGGGTGTCTAGAGACAGGCCAAGGGGGAATGGTTTGATGCTGAGCAAGGTTAGACTGGAGCTGAGGAAGAAGTTCTTCGGTACGAGGGTGGCGAGACTCTGGAACAGGCTGCCCAAGGAGGTTGTGGCTGTGTCCTCCCTGGAGGTGTTCAAGACCAGGCTGGATGAGGCCTTGAGCAACCTGTGCTGGTGGGAGTTGTCCCTGCCCATGGCAGGGGGTTGGCACTGGATGATCTTGAAGGTCTTTTCCAATCCAAACTATTTTAGGACTCCATGAGTTGTCCATAAGACAACAGAGGTGACTAAAGTCCATGTGCTGGGCTGGGAACTCATGCAGCCAACTCTGCCATCAGTTATGTGCCTGACACACCCCATGGGTGTGCAAGGCTTCAGGTCCAGGGGCACAAAACACAGAGTGACATTTTGTCTCCTGCACCAGGTGGGCTTGGCACGAGCAGACCTGCCTGTGGCACGCCCAGTGGGGTCTGTCACGGCATGGGCACTGCGTGATGGCCGCTGCAGCACTGGCAGGTGCCTGCGCCTCCCCGTTGGGCACAGGGAGCGAGGTGCCAGCTCTCGTGTGCCCCGTGCACAGGCGTGTGCGTGCCCGAGGGCTGCTGGTGCCCGCAGGTGTGCCTGTGCAGAGCCTCCACGTGTAAACACAGCAGCAAGCAGAGCGCCTGCAGCCCCCAGACTTGGCGTTCCCACTGCAGCGCAGTTGCAAGGTTAAGTAAATATCTGCCTGCGAGCTGAGGAAATGAGTCAAAAAACATTGAGAAAGAAGAAACCCAGATCCCGGGAGAGACAAACTCCATGCACAGCCTGTCCCTGCTGTGACTGCCTCTTCCTGGCCTTCCTTCTCCCAGCCAAACCTCCATGACCTGCTTCTTTTCAAGACACCAACAAACCTCCACGCCAAGAGGATGAGCAGAAGAGAAAATAAAGCCCGGCCAGTTCCCTGCCCACCTCTGCAACCAAGCCCTCACCAGATCTCTGCCTGATGCTTGGAGACTCCTGCACCAAACCTCCCTGCCCACCTCTGCAACCAATCCCCCACCAGAGCCCTGCCTGGTGCTTGCAGCCTCCTGCACCAAACCTCCCTGCCCACCTCTGCAATCAACCCAGCACCAGAGCCCTGCCTGATGCTTGAAGCCTCCTGCACCAAACCTCCCTGCCCACCTCTGCAACCAAGCCCTCACCAGATCTCTGCCTGATGCTTGGAGACTCCTGCACCAAAACTCCCTGCCCACCTCTGCAATCAACCCACCACCAGAGCCCTGCCTGGTGCTTGGAGCCTCCTGCACCAAAACTCCCTGCCCACCTCTGCAACCAAGCCCCCACCAGAGCCCTGCCTGCCTCCTGCAGCCTCCTGCACTGAACCTCCCTGCCCACCTTTGCAATCAACCCAGCACCAGAGCCCTGCCTGATGCTTGAAGCCTCCTGCACCACACCTCCCTGCCCACCTCTGCAACCAAGCCCTCACCAGATCTCTGCCTGATGCTTGGAGACTCCTGCACCAAAACTCCCTGCCCACCTCTGCAATCAACCCACCACCAGAGCCCTGCCTGGTGCTTGGAGCCTCCTGCACCAAAACTCCCTGCCCACCTCTGCAACCAAGCCCCCACCAGAGCCCTGCCTGCC
This sequence comes from Eubucco bourcierii, assembly GCA_013396675.1. Classification (NCBI taxonomy): domain Eukaryota; kingdom Metazoa; phylum Chordata; class Aves; order Piciformes; family Ramphastidae; genus Eubucco; species Eubucco bourcierii. The sequence goes on from VWZE01015997.1 coordinate 111,143, forward strand.
TCTTGCAGCCTCTTGCAGCCTTCTGCACCCAACCTCCCTGCCCGGGTGCAAGGAGGGGGCTGCGACTCTTCCCTGCATTGCACTTTCATCTGGAACGTGTTAGAGCAGGAGGAGTTCCCTGGTTTACCTGGGGAAATCCCAGAGCTAGGAAAACGTGCCCAGGTGATGACAACCCCCCTCCTGCTCTCTGACAGCCCAACGGGAAGCTGGTGAGCACCGTTTGAATGGCATCCAGGAACCGAGCTACGGCGGCTCCGAGACATGGGAGGGAGGGCAAAAAAAAAAAAAAAAAAAAAAAAAAAAAAAAAGGACACT
>VWZE01015997.1:127674-138918 GCA_013396675.1 Eubucco bourcierii
AGGTCCCTCTGGATGGATCCCTGCCCTCTAGCAAGTCGAGTCATCGAGTCAGGCACCAGCAAGTTTGCAGCTGACCCCAAGCTGGGGGCTGATGTTGCTGGGTTGGAGGGCAGAAGGGCTCTGCAGCAGGACCTCGACCCCCTGCACAGATGGGCAGAGTCCAAGGGGATGGAGCTCAACAAATCCAAGTGCCAGGTGCTGCACTTTGGCCACAACAACCCCATGCAGAGCTACAGGCTGGGCTGGCAGTGGCTGGAGAGCAGCCAAACAGAAAGGGATCTGGGGGTGCTGATTGACACCCACCTGAACATGAGCCAGCAGTGTGCCCAGGTGGCCAAGAAGGCCAATGGCATCCTGGCCTGCAGCAGCAAGAGTGCATCACCACACAGCTTGGTGGCACAGTCCACCCCAGAACCCTACAAGGTGCACTCTAAACCATATTCCCAAGCATCACATCCAAACCACTTTTAAACACATCCAAGGTTGGTGACTCCACCACCTCCCTGGGCAGCTCATTCCAGTCCCTGACCACTCTTGCCAGGAAAAAATGTTTCCTAATATCCAGTCTAAACCTACCCAGTAGCAGCTTGAGGCCATTCCCTCCTGTTTACCTGTAAGAATAGACCAGCAGCAGCCTCTCCACAACATCCTTTCAGGTAGGTGTAGACAGCAATGAGGTCTCCTCCTCTTGTGTGTTAAACCTGGCAAGAGATTCCCTAGGATGTGCTGAAGGCTTCAAGCACATCAGATGCAACCTTCAGCATCCACTGAGGCCAGAAGAAGTCTGTGGTGAGTTGAAAGCTAACACCTCCCCCCCCAAAAAATACCAAACCCAAAAACCTGAAATTGCCAGACTAGCTCAGAAGGTTTGGAAGCAAGATAAAGGTAAATGTTAGAGCAAGCTGAATTTCCAAGCATATATACAAAATACATTTAAGCATAGATACAAAATACATTTACAGGTATTTACAATGAGATACAATTATTTGCAATTTAGAAATAATACAGAAATCCTTCCCCCCCTTCCCCAGACAAAGAAAGCCCAGAAGGGGCCAACACCACCTTCTTCTCTATCCCCAGACAGAAAACAACCAGCAAGGCTCAGGTGTGATCAGCAAATGGTTAGTACCTGGTGTGGGGGAATCAGAGAGCCGAAGGAACAGTGACAGAGCCCAGAGCCCAAGAGCCAAGAGAGTGAAATTCATAGAATCAGAGAATGGTTTAGGCTGGAAGGGACCTCAAAGCTCAGCCAGTTCCTACCCCCTGCCATAGGCAGGGACACCTCCCACTAGAACAGGTTGCTCAAGGCCTCATCCAACCTGGCCTTGAACACCTCCCTGGGCAACCTGTGCCAGTGTCTCACCACCTTCACTGTGAAGAATGTCTTCCTAACATCCACTTTCAATCTCCCCTCTGCCAGTTTAAGCCCATTGCCCCTTGTCCTGTCATTGCAGGACCTTGTAAATAATCCTTCCCCAGCCTTCCTGTAGGCCCCCTTCAGATACTGGAAGGCTACTATCAGGTCCCCTCGAAGCCTTCTCTTCTCCAGGCTGCAGAGCCCCAACTCTCTCAGCCTGTCCTCACAGCAGAGCTGCTGCAGCCCTCTCAGCATCCTCGTGGCCTCCTCTGGACTGACTCCAACACTTCCATGTCCTTCCTGTGCTGGGGGCTCCAGAACTGCACACAGGACTGCAGGTGGGGTCTGAGGAGAGCAAAGCAAAGGGGCAGAATCCCCTCCCTTGCTCTGGTGTCCACACTGCTCTTGCTGCAGCCCAGCACAGGGTTGACTGCATCAAGATTCTTTATCTGTTGCCATTTAATCCCTCTTAGCAAACCAATGAATGCTAGAGACTTTATCATTATTATTCTTTTACATCCAATGCTCTCATTTATTTACATTCTTCACTCAGCTTCCAGGGCATTCCTGATTCCTCTTATTGGGATTTTCCAATGAGCCTTGAAACTACTACAGAGTTGCTGCTGCCACTGCCTGTGTTTGTTAATGAGACTCAGGTAGCTGTGTTGTCACAACTGCTGCTGCTTTGCTCAGAGAGCTCTGCTCTGGCAGGCTGAGGCTGTTGCATAGCTACAGAGATCTTTCATCTCTGCCCTGAGAAGGAGATTGAGCTTCCTCCTCTCTTACCAAACTGCAAAAGGATCCTCCTCTGCCCGATGCTAAATTATACAGGCTGTGCACCATACTCAGAGTCACAGAATCACAGAATGCTTTGGGTTGGAAGAGACCTGAAAGCTCATCCAGTTCCAACGCCCCTGCCATGGGCAAGGGCACCTCCTACTAGCCCAGGTTGCTCAAGGCCTCATCCAACTTGACTTTCAACACTTCCAGGCTTGGAGCCTCCACAATTTCTCTGGGCAACCTGTTCCAGTGCCTCAACACCCTCATGGGGAAGAACTTCCTCCTAATGCCTCACCTCAATTCAGCTTCTTCCAGTCTGAAGCCATCAGTTTCTGTTTTGTCACTTCCAGCCCTTGTCAAAAGTCCTTCCCCAGCTCTCCTGGAGCCCCTACAGCTACTGGAAGGCTGCTCTAAGGTCTCCCTGGAGCCTTCTCTTCTCCAGGCTGAAGAATCCCAGCTCTCTCAACCTGTCTTGATAGCAGAGGTGCTCCAGCCCTCAGATCACCTTTATGGCCTCCTCTGGACCTGCTCTAACAGTTCCATGTCCTTCTCATGCTGGGAGCTCCAGAGCTGGACACAGTGGTGCAGATGTGATGCCACCAGAGCAGAGGGAAAGAAGGAACACCCTGATGCACTCAGACAGAGCTCCTCAAGCCCATGGGTACTCTACAGAGAGTCCCCTCATTAATAAAAGCCACCAACTGATGCTCATCCAAACAAGATCCTGCTCTGAACTCACTGCACCGCCACCTAACCGCCCATGCCCCTCTGCCCACCACCCCTTGGGAAGAGGAAATGCTGCACCAGGCTTCCTTCTATCATGGGCAATGTGGGTCCACATGAGCCCCAGCACCTCAAAGCAGAATGTTACTAGGGCACAGCTCCATCAGAGAACTGAACCTCCCCCAGCACCACTTGCAGATCTGGGCTTTTCCATGCTCACTGACTTTTAAGCCTCTCCCTCTATCCAGCCAGGCTCCACACTTAAACCATTCACGACCAAATCACCTCTTCCACTCTTCAGATACCCATGGAATAACTACCCAATTACTTTATTGGTTTCCCCACTCTTGTTGCTCTGGCTGCTGCCTGACTAGAGCTGAGCTCTGCATTTAGGGTAGGGTTGACATCAATAAATAATAGCCATGCATTAACAATATGCTTCTTGCCACCTTAATTATAGATGTGGTCCCCATTGCAGGGCCTTTACCTGCCTCTGTGCTCACACCACTGCTGGGAAGAGTTACCAGAGGGGAACTTGCTGCACGTGGAGCTTCTAAGCCAGAGCTATTTCAGAGTTTAGGCAGCTTCTATTCCCAGGGATATTTAAGAGTTTAACTCCCACTGAAACTGCAAATTGTTCCAAGGCTCCCAGCCTGAGAGACTTGCCCGAGCCTGCGGTGGATCAGGGAGCATTTCCTTCAGGTTCACACCCTAACTGTGAGATCCTCCCTTTGGTATCTCAGGATCTCCAGACCGTTTCAAAGCAGGTTAATAAACAAAGTGAAGCAGAGAAGAGGCCACTCTGCTTCTCAAAGGGGCACCGAGGCACAGGAGGCAACTCAGACCAGATCGCATTAAGCTTTTGCTGGAAGCTCTGAAATTTGAGTGCCTGTCTCCTTGTTCTCATCTCAGTGCCTTGACCTCCAGGACCATCTCTGCTCTCTCAGCAAATGAAAACAGGCAGGCTATGACAGATTGACCAGCCAAGCTTCCTGGAGGTATTTCCCACAGATTGTTGCTGAGAGATACAATGAAGGCGATAAATATCCCAGTGGGAAATATATGGCACCTCATCTCCCACTTGCGCTGCTCTGAAGAGCTGGGGATAAATTTTAAACAGGCCTTTTCCCTCTTAGGGGATAAATCCTTCAGGACCAATCCTCTGGTGGGAAGAAGAGAACAGCTAGAAACCCCCTTCCTGACCCTGCCTGAAACCGTGGAGTCAACAAGTGGTCAAGCAGAGGTCAGGAGGCCAGAGCGGGGCCAAAGCAGGATGCTTTCCACCGTGCCCATCTGCTGGCAAACAGACAGCAACCACCCAAAAGGTGCAGCATGGATCAGGCTCCAGGACTCGACTGTTTCTTCCCCCCAGACAGTAGCAATTATCATAATCAAGCAGTTGACTCCAATTACGCCTTCCTCTCATTACAGCCGAGGGGACGGAGGCAGCCGCGGCAGGCAAGGGAAAGTTCGCAGCTGTGTCGCCTTTGCATATCTTAATCTAAAATGACAGGGGGTGACACGGGGGGGTGCTGACCCTGCCAGCCTTCAGCTGTTCGTGTGGCAACAATTTCCAGCACCAAATTACTCCCAGGCAGGCCTTGATTGGGAGGTTCAAGGCGGCAGGAGAGAGAAGCCGTTTAGGGGGCTGCAGCATCCTTCACAGCCCTATTTAAATACAATTTACATTCCGGGCTCTGCTGTTTGTGCCTTGTTAATTGCACCTTGTACCTCCTTTTGCTTTCCAGCTGAAGGGGGTTTCTGCTTGCCTGTTGGTTTTTCAAAGGCAAGCTCACTTTGCTTTCTTCTCGGTTTGTGTCTTTTCTTTCTCTCTCTCTCTCCCTCTCTCTCTCTCTCTTTTTTTTTTCCTCCTAAAGGGCTGTTGTTGTTCTCAGAATGCAGTTCTGGTTCCTGGAAGGCAAAATAGATTAGTAGATTTAAAGGCCAGGAGGGACAAAGAGATCAGTTAGATGTCCTCCCACAGAAGACAGGCCAGGACGTTTGGGTTAGTAATTCCTGTGTCTCCATTTGTCCAGACCAATACTCTGCACTGACACAAATACCCCTTCCAGAAAGGCAACCTCAATCCAAAGATGCCAAGAAGCAGGAATCACTCATTCAGCAGACACCCCTGACCACTGCAGGGCAATCCACTACATCCCTTGGAAGATGATTCCAGTGTCTAATGGAGATGATACAAAAATCTAATGAAGAGGATTCCAATGTCTAACAGGAGATGAGTCCAGTGTATAATGGTGATGATTCCAGTGTCTAATGGAGATGATTCCAAGGTCTAATGGGAGATGATTCCAATCTCTAATGAAGATGATCCCATGGTCTAGTGGGAGATGATTCAAGTGTCTAATGGAGATGATTCCAATCTCTAATGGAGATGATTCCAGTGTCTAATGGAGATGATTCCAAGGTCTAATGGGAGATGATTCCATTCTCTAATGGAGATGATTCCAATGTCTAATGGAGATGATTCCAATCTCCAATGAAGATGATTCCATGGTCTAGTGGGAGATGACTCCAGTGTCTAATGGAGATGATTCCAATCTCTAATGGAGATGATTCCAATCTCTAATGGAGATGATTCCAGTGTATAATGGAGACGATTCCAGTGTATAATGGGAGATGATTCCAAGGTCTAATGGGAGATGATTCCAATCTCTAATGGAGATGATTCCAGTGTCTAATGGAGATGATTCCAGTGTCTAATGGGAGATGATTCCAGTCTCTAATGGAGATGATTTCAGTGTCTAATGGGAGATGATTCCAATCTCTAATGGAGATGATCCCATGGTCTAGTGGGAGATGATTCAAGTGTCTAATGGAGATGATTCCAATGTCTAATGGAGATGATTCCAATCTCTAATGAAGATGATTCCATGGTCTAGTGGGAGATGACTCCAGTGTCTAATGGAGATGATTCCAAGGTCTAATGGGAGATGATTCCATTCTCTAATGGAGATGATTCCAATGTCTAATGGAGATGATTCCAATCTCCAATGAAGATGATTCCATGGTCTAGTGGGAGATGACTCCAGTGTCTAATGGAGATGATTCCAATCTCTAATGGAGATGATTCCAATCTCTAATGGAGATGATTCCAGTGTATAATGGAGACGATTCCAGTGTATAATGGGAGATGATTCCAAGGTCTAATGGGAGATGATTCCAATCTCTAATGGAGATGATTCCAGTGTCTAATGGAGATGATTCCAGTGTCTAATGGGAGATGATTCCAGTCTCTAATGGAGATGATTTCAGTGTCTAATGGGAGATGATTCCAATCTCTAATGAAGATGATCCCATGGTCTAGTGGGAGATGATTCAAGTGTCTAATGGAGATGATTCCAATGTCTAATGGAGATGATTCCAATCTCTAATGAAGATGATTCCATGGTCTAGTGGGAGATGACTCCAGTCTCTAATGGAGATGATTTCAGTGTCTAATGGGAGATGATTCCAATCTCTAATGGAGATGATTCCAGTGTATAATGGAGACGATTCCAGTGTATAATGGGAGATGATTCCAAGGTCTAATGGGAGATGATTCCAATCTCTAATGGAGATGATTCCAGTGTCTAATGGAGATGATTCCAGTGTCTAATGGGAGATGATTCCAGTCTCTAATGGAGATGATTTCAGTGTCTAATGGGAGATGATTCCAATCTCTAATGGAGATGATTCCAAGGTCTAACAGGGGATGATTCCAATCTCTAATGGAGATGATTCCAATGTCTGATGGATGATTCCATTGCCTAATGGAGATGATTCAGTGTCTATTGGGGGACGATTCCAAAGTCTAATGGAAGATGATTCCAATCTCTAATACAAATGATTTCAATGTCTAATGGGAGATGATTCCAAGGTCTAATGGAGATGATTCCAGTGTATAATGGAGATGATTACAAGGCCTAACGGGAGATGATTCCAATGCCTAATGGAGATGATTCAGTGTCTAATGGGAGATGATTCCAGTGTTTAATGGGAGATGATTCCAATCTCTAATGGAGGTGATTTCAATGTCTAACAGGAGATGATTCCAAAATCTAATGGAGATGATTCCAGTGTCTAATGGAGATGATTCCAATGTCTAATGGAGATGATTCCAGTGTTTAATGGGAGATGATTCCAATGTCTAATGGAGATGATTCCAGGGTTTAATGGGAGATGATTCCAGTACATAATGGAGATGATTCCAGTGCATAATGGAGATGATTCCAATGTCTAATGGAGATGATTCCAGTACATAATGGAGATGATTCCAGTGTTTAATGGGAAGTGATTCCAGTGTTTAATGGGAAGTGATTCCAGTGTCTAATGGAGATGATTCCAATGTCTAATGGAGATGATTCCAGTGTTTAATGGGAGATGATTCCAATGTCTAATGGAGATGATTCCAGGGTTTAATGGGAGATGATTCCAGTACATAATGGAGATGATTCCAGTGCATAATGGAGATGATTCCAATGTCTAATGGAGATGATTCCAGTGTTTAATGGGAGATGATTCCAATGTCTAATGGAGATGATTCCAGGGTTTAATGGGAGATGATTCCAGTGCATAATGGAGATGATTCCAGTGCATAATGGAGATGATTCCAAGGTCTAATGGGAGATGATTCCAATGTCTGATGGGACCTTATAGATGTTTTTCAATACCTGAAGGGATCCTCCAGAATGGCTGCAGAGAGACTCTTCCTGAGGGTGTCTAGAGACAGGCCAAGGGGGAATGGTTTGATGTTGAGAAGGAGCAAGGTTAGACTGGAGCTGAGGAAGAAGTTCTTCAGTAGGAGGGTGGCAAGACTCTGGAACAGGCTGGCCAGGGAGGGTGTGGCTGTGTCCTCCCTGGAGATGTTCAAGGCCAGGTTGGATGAGGCCTTGAGCANNNACAGGCTGCCCAAGGAGGTTGTGGCTGTGTCCTCCCTGGGGATGTTCAAGGCCAGGTTGGATGAGGCCTTGAGCAACCTGTGCTGGTGGGAGTTGTCCCTGCCCATGGCAGGGGGTTGCAACTAAGATGGTCTTTGAGGTGCCTTCCAAGCCAACCCATGCTATGATTCCCTGCACAGGTGCTGTGTTGGTTGTCTTGTGTGAGGTTAATTCAGTGAGAGGATGGACAGAAAACCCTACTCAGCTGAATTATGGGATGCAGAGGTTCACCTCTTCTCAGATGAGCTGCAGGAATGCATCAAAGGAATGCATGTCCACCTGGAGACCAGTGTCAAGTGGTGTCCCTCAGGGGTCAGTGCTGGCACCAGTGCTGTTTGACATCTTTGTCAGTGCCATGGACAGAGGAATCAGTGCAGCCTCAGCAAGTGTGCAGCTGGCACCAAGCTGTGTGGCACAGTCACTTGCTAGAGGGCAGGGATCCATCCAGAGGGACCTGGACAGGCTGCAGAGCTGTGCCCAGGCCAACCTCATGGCATTCAACAAGGCCAAGTTCAAGGTCCTGCACCTGGGTAGGCACAATCCCAAGCACAACTCCAGGCTGGGTGGGGAGTGGCTGAGAGCAGCCCTGTGGAAAAGGACCTTGGAGTCTGGGGTGATGAAAAGCTCAAGCTGAGGCTGCAGTGTGAGTGCAGCCCAGACAGCAACTGTGTGCTGGGCTGCAGCAAGAGCAGTGTGGGCAGCAGGGCAAGGGAGGGGATTGTGCCCCTTGGCTCTGCTCTCCTCAGACCCCACCTGGAGTCCTGTGTGCAGTTCTGGAGCCCCCAGCACAGGAAGGACATGGAAGTGTTGGAGTGGGTCCAGAGGAGGCCACGAGGATGCTGAGAGGGCTGCAGCAGACTGGATGTTAGGAGGAAGTTGTTTGCAGTGAGGGTGGTGAGACACTGGCACAGGTTGCCCAGGGAGGTTGTGGCTACTCCCTCCCTGGAGGTGTTCAAGGCCAGGTTGGAGGAGGCCTTGAGTAACCTGTACTAGTGGGAGGTGTCCCTGCCTATGGCAGGGGGTTGGAACTGGCTGATCCTTGAGGTCCCTTCCAACCTTCCCATTCTATGATTCTAGGATTCTATGATCAAAGGCTGACTTCTACCCTGGTCCTAACCTAAAGGAAAAGGTTTTCCAGGTCTCTTTCCCTCAGCTATGCAGAAAAAGAGATTACCAAAGCAGAGAATGGGTTTTGTGTGTCCCAGCTTGAGTGGAATGTCAAAGCTCAGCTCTGCAGGCAAAATACAAACCAAACCAGCAAACCCCACCCCAAACAAAACATCTGCTGGGGAAATACAGAGGTAAACACTGCAAATTTTTCACTCCTCTCTTTCCAACTTGCTCAGCTGTTGGGTTTGAGGAGCCAAAGTCTTTTGCACTGGATTATTTGTGACCTGGGCTTCCCACCAGCTTAAGAGCCAACTTTGGATGCTCCCAGCTGGAGCTGGGACCCATTCCTGGGTCTCAGGACTCTCTTGCTCTAGCAAAGCCCTGAGAACTTCAGCTTAGCTGTACAAGTCTGAAACCACTGAACCACCACCCAGGAGCAGGGCTAAGTCATCCCTGCCACATCCTGCCACATGGGAAAGGTCAGATCCTGCCCTGGGTGACACCAGGCAGTGGCAGTGTGCAGCTCTTTTGGCATTCTTTTCTTTGAGCCCCATCTGCTGGAGTCCTGAGATTTCATGGCACATTTTATCTTTTAGTCATTTATTCAGATTTTTCAAGACACATCTGTGGCTTCTGTAGCCAAGGAGAGAAGCTGCAAGCCCCAGGAAATGAATGGAGGGAAAATGATCAAATCGGAGGTATCTCAGGCTAAATCTCACAGCTGACCACTCGTGGCTGGGGAGATGTGGTGCTGCCACCAGTAAAAAGAACCTCTCAGGCCTGGTTCTCATTTACATGGAGGTCCCTCCACACCAGTCTGGCAGTGCTGGAAGCTGGTGCAACATAAAAAGAGGTGTTGGTGTAAATGACAGCTAAGCCCACTTGACCCCAGCAAGCCTGCTCCTAATTTACTCCAGCTCTGGGGAGGTCTGAGTCAGACACCAGCTCAGTAAAACTTGCCAGAGAGACAGACAAATGTACTCCACAACCTGCTGCTGCTCCAGAGGCCTTCGAGCCAATTATTTTGGTGATCTCACTCCTCCCTTTGCCTTCTCCTTGCTCTCTCCCCCTCTCCCCATCCCATGCTGGCTTCCAGCACACGCAGGTCCTGCTGCAAGCAAGAGCTGGTGCCGCAGCAGCGGAATGTGGAGGGTTTGGAAGCCCCCTGAGAGCAGGTAGAGCCATGTGAGCAGCAGTGCCTGCCTCCTCCCAGGCAGGAGCAGATCGGTTTACATAAGTGCTTTGCCATATGAAGAAATAATTCAGTGGTATTAATAGAGGTTAAAGTTTCCCAGGAATCCCAAACAGGCCTCGCAGACACAGGTGGGTTCCTTCACTCACAGTGATGGGGAGAGAAACCTGACTCCTTCCACCCAAGGGGAGACCAGAGGGTGATGGGGGGGGCAGAGGCTCTGCCATGGGCTGTGGGGTGTGTGTGGACAGTGTGGTGGGTCCTGCTGCCTGGTGGATGATTTACTGCTGGGTGTGATGGGCTGAGAGATGAGGCTTTGCTGGGGGATGTGGTCACAGTGCTGCTAACCCCTGGGTGCTGATGAGCCCTTGGTGCTGCTAACCCCTGGGTGCTGATGAGCCCTGGGTGCTGCTAACCCCTGGGTGCTGATCAGCCCTTGGTGCTGTTCACCCCTGGGTGCTGCTCATCCTTGGGTGCTGTTCACTCTTGGGGGCTGCTAACCCCTTGGTGCTGCTAACCCCTGGGTGCTGATCACCCCTTGGTGCTGTTCACCCCTGGGTGCTGCTCATCCTTGGGTGCTGTTCACTCTTGGGGGCTGCTAACCCCTTGGTGCTGCTAACCCCTGGGTGCTGATCACCCCTTGGTGCTGTTCACCCCTGGGTGCTGCTCATCCTTGGGTGCTGTTCACTCTTGGGGGCTGCTAACCCCTTGGTGCTGCTAACCCCTGGGTGCTGATCACCCCTTGGTGCTGTTCACCCCTGGGTGCTGCTCATCCTTGGGTGCTGCTAACCCTTGGGTGCTGCTAACCTCTTGGTGCTGCTAACCTCTCAGTACTGCTAAACCCCTGGGTACTGCTCACCCCTGGGTGCTGCTAACCTCTCAGTACTGCTAAACCCTTGGTGCTGCTAACCCCCAGGTGCTGCTCACCTCTCAGTACTGCTAACACCTTGGTGCTGCCTGCTTAAGGACAGGAGTTGCAAGGGCAGCAGGTCTTGGTCCTTTAGGAGCCTGTTAAGCATCCCTGTGAAGAGCAAAGGCTGGGGCTGAGAGCCTGGAGAAGAGCAGCCCCAGAGGGGATCCGAGCAATGCTCAGCAAGAGCTAAAGGGTGGGGACAGGAGGATGGGGCCAGACTCTGCTCAGTGGT
>VWZE01015999.1:0-39290 GCA_013396675.1 Eubucco bourcierii
ATACAATGGCAGAGCACAGATACAAGGGCAGAGCACAAATACAACAGCAGAACACCCTGTGTCACTGACTCGTTGCCTTTTATCAATATAGCCCAAGACTAACTGGCCTTTGGACACAGAATAGCCANGGCTGTGCAGGCCGATTGCATGGAAGCATTTAGAGCTTGCTCCTGTTAAACCAGAGGCAGGCAGTTTCCAGGCAGTTCAGGATTTAATAAGGCAGTAGCAAGCAGCAAGCACAAATACAATGGCAGAGCACAGATACAAGGGCAGAGCACAAATACAACAGCAGAACACCCTGTGTCACTGACTCGTTGCCTTTTATCAATATAGCCCAAGACTAACTGGCCTTTGGACACAGAATAGCCAATCAGAATGGCAGTTAGCCAAACTTGACTATATTAGGTGAAGCCATAGGCTTGCTTTACCCTTTTTAGGGTAGAACACAGGCCTTGCACAAGGCAGGCACAAGCCGAGCATGCGTACCTTGTTTACCACAGGATGCAAACAAGTCTGGGCAAGCCACAGTCCTCAGACTCACTGGCTCCATGTTCTTTTTTCTCTTCCCCGTAGTTGCTTCTCCACTAAACAGAAGGAGGGAGAGCAGAAGAACATGTCTGGGCAAGCCAGGACATGTATAAACCTATTTTGGCCTGCTTAGGCCTACCGCTACAGCAGGTCAGTTCAACTTGCAAGTGTTTCACTCAGACATTGACTGCAACTTTACTCAGTGCTGATTAGGCCACACCTTGAGTCCCGCATCCAGTTCTGGGCCCCTCAATTTAAGAAAAATGTTGAAGTGCTTGAATGTGTCAAGAGAAGGGCACCAAGGCTGGGGAGGGGGGTTGGAGCACAGCCCTGTGAGGAGAGGCTGAGGGAGCTGGGGGTGTGCAGCCTGCAGAAGAGGAGGCTCAGGGCAGGTTCGAATGAAGTGCGAAACTGTTCTGCTCCCTCCCCTTCCCACCTCTGGTTCTGGGGGTTTGGAATATGAAAGGAGTAGGTGTCAAGTACCTTACCACACACCCACAGGCTTGAAGGGGGGAGAGCAAATCGCCCCAGCGTATATATATGGCAATGGGACGCATTATCAGGGGGACTTTGAGGAGACTGCTATGTTGGACTTTGAGAGGGCTTTAAGAGGGACTGCTAGCCACGGACTGCTGTCAAGGGACTGCCAGCGTCGGACCATCAGATCCTGGCTGCCTGTTGAAGGGATCTGCCTCTGCCGTAATCGTGGGTACGCTGCGAGCAGCCTGAGCTTTACCCTGTGCTGCCCCACGATCTGCACTTCAAGGCACTGCCGCACAAGACTGCCGACAAGGAGTCAAGGGACTATCTCTGAATTCCTACTCCACCACCGTGAGTAGCACAGATGTTCCCTAGGGCTTCAGGCTGCTTTTGTTCATAAGTTCATAACCTTTTTTTTTTTTTTTTTTTTTTTTTTTAAAAAAAACTCTTTCAAACCTCCCCTCNTTTTTTTAATAACAAACCTTTTCCAAGCTTCCTGAGTTTTCTGAATTACTAAATTTCCTGTAAGCATCCTTGTGAAAGATCTTCCTGACCGAATTTCTGAACCCAATCTAATTAATTTTATATGAAGTTGTGGGCGGGGCTTTCTGGAAATAAAATACCTGCATGTTTTATAATTCCTGCTTGTGAATTCCCACAACAGAGTCACACCTGTCCAAACATTTTAACCACTTATACTCCTGATTCTCCAAGGAAAGTAGTTTTGGTATTTATTTTTTTCCCCCCACATCTCTGGGACATTTGTGGTTTTTTGCAATGTGGCTGTCATCTTAGAATGGAGGGTTGTGTCTACTGATCTCTCTAACAAACAAAAGAGAGAAGGGTCCTTGCTCATAACACAAGCAGAGAAATGGTTAAGCATCTTAAGCTGTGTAAGCAAAAAGAGGGGGGGGGGAAATGTTGCCAACATATTTTTGACAAAGGACAGGCAAATGGCAGGCTCTTTGGGGTATGCAAAATTTTTTTCCTTTCATACATATTGACAACCAGAGGGGGGTTATTATTGAGAATATGGGTAAAGTTGCTGCCAGCTTCTGCTGGTACTCATGTTTAAAAAGAAACTATGGAAACCAGGAGTAGGAATATTAATTAAGTTCAAATCTGGAATGTCTTTGCCAGGAGTGGCTGCATGAATTCAATGAAGCAGCCTGTTGGGTTGTTGTTTGCAACTTAATAGAATGCCAAACTTTCCATATATTAACATGTTGTTTCAATAATCTGATTAAAAGGTTGTATGTTGATAAGGTTAGCCTTAGCTTAGGTTTTTTTCCTGCTTCTTACTTAAAGAACCAGAGTATATCTTCTTCAGTCAGTACATTGCCATAAACTGTACCTCAGTGGCAAGGTCATTGACTCATTGAGGTTGTGGAAGTGAAGCTGAAGTCAGTGCAGGTGTGACAGTCTACACCAGCTGAGGATGTGACCCTTGTCTCCATGGCCTGGGTGACCTGCTCTGGCAGGGGGGTTGGACTCAATGGTCTTCCATGCTCTCTTCCAACCCCTATCAGTCTGCCATTCTGTGATTCTGGTGAACATCTTAATTACAAAGATATTCCAAAAATGCTGATTTTGTTGAAGATTTTCATTAGCTGTGGAAAAATGGGATTTAATCCCATTTTTCTAGGCTAGAGTAACAATGATGATTTTATAGTCATTCTCTTCTAGTCTGTCTCTTTCTTCCCTGTGACTTGACTGTATTACAGACCACGTTTCAAAATGTTACAAATGCATGCATACACTTGTGTATAAACACACACGTGCACACAGACAGACAAAGGGAGACACACACACTCTTAAATAGGTGCAGGAAGAAAACTTTGCTTATGGAGGGCTACCCCTGACCTCCTGGGACATTTGAGGTATCTGCAATGGAAAGCTGAATAGACTCAACACTGCAGCATCTAGTTTAAAAACTCAGATCAATGAAGGAGCCATGAAGATGCTCAGAGGCCTGCAGCAGCTCTGCTATGAGGACAGGCTGAGAGAGTTTGGGCTCTGCAACCTGGAGAAGAGAAGGCTTCCAGAAGACCTGATAGTAGCCTTCCAGTATCTGAAGGGGGCTGCCGGAAGGCTGGGGTGGAACTATTTATAAGGTCTTGTAATGACAGAATAAGAAGTAATAGGTTTAAACTGGCAGAGGAGAGATTTAGATTGGATGTTAGCAAAAAGCTCTTTCCAGTGAGTGTGATGAGACACTGACACAGTTTGCCCAGGGAGGTTGAGGCTGCTCCCTCCCTGGAGGTGTTCAAGGCCAGGTTGGATGAGGCCTTGAGGGACCTGTTCTAGTGGGAGGTGTCCCTGCCTATGGCAGGGGCTTGGAACTAGATGATCCTTGAGGTCCCTTCCAACCTTACCATTTTATGATTTTATGAAAATATTGGGATATCTAAGTACCATTGCTTAGAAGAGGCTTTAAATTCCCTATATCTGGGTGGTTGCAATCCCAAACCGATATAGGCTGGGCAGTGACTGGCTTGAAAACAGCCCTGAAGGAAAGGACTTGGAGATACTGTGGATGAGAAGCTTGACATGAGCTGTCAGTGTGCACCTGCAGCTCAGAATGCAAATTGTATCCTGGGTTCCATCATGAGAAGCGTAGCCAACAGGTCAGCTGGCGTAATTCCCGTCCTCTACTCCACTCTGGTGAGACCTCACCTTGAGTACTGCATCCAGTTCTGGAGACCTAATACAGGAAAGATCTGGATGCGCTGGAGTGTGTCTGGAAAAGGGCCACTAGGATGATCAGAGAAGACAGACTATGGATTTGTGATTATTCAGTCTGGAGAAGAGAAGGCTCCAAGGAGACCTTAGTGTGGTCTTCCAGTATCTGAAGGAAGTCTACAAAAGGCTGGAGAGGGACTTTTTAGGATGTCAGGTGGTGATAGGGGTTGGGGAAACAGAGCAGAACTAGAAATGGATAGATACAGATTGGATGTTAAGAAAAGTTCTTCACCATGAGGGTGATGAGACACTGGAATAGGTTGCTCAGGGAGGTGGTGGAAGCCCCATCCCTGGAAGTTTTTAAGGCCAGGCTGGATGGGGCTCTGAGCAACCTGATCTAGTGTGAGGTGTCTCTGCCCATGGCAGGGTGTTTGGAAATGGATGATCTTCGGGGTCCCTTCCAACACTGACCTGTGACTCTGTAATAATGGATCTGTGCTTCACAAGCTTTACCTGAGTCCACAAGGATGGATGTGAATGATGGATGTGTTGTCTCTGGTGAGCAGCCTGAGAAATGGAAGCACAAAACCATAGAAGGAAATGTCCTCAAACAGAGTGGAGAGGTCCTTGTTTGTCTAGACAACACCCTCTCTACCTGATTCCTTGTGTACCTTCTCTTCTGCACAGATTTAGCCACACCTGCATTCCAAAGCTGTTTATCTGTGTCCAGCTCTCCACATTGTGCTGGTTTGAGGCTAATTGGAGTATTTTAATGGAAAAAAAAATATATTATAGGCTGTGAAAAAAGAAAACATTGGTGATGCCTGCTTCACTCATAGGCTTGCTGAGACATATAAAACCAAGGACACAAATATAGATAATAGTGAGAGTCTTGCTCCCTAGCTGGTGTGTGTCTTCTGGCCTCTCTGCTGAGTAACCTAACTAATCACTCTGCTTCTAAGCCCCCCGGCCAATCCTCTAAACTCACCTTGCATGTAAGCCAGACCCTGGGGTAAGGTAGAGGTGTGGAAAGAAGGTGGAAGGGTGGTTGGGAGCCCCTTCTGGGGACTCTGATATCTGGGAGGGGAGTTGTGTTTCTGTATTACCTTTAACTTGTGTATTTCTGTAAATATTCCTGTATGTTGTGTATATCTCTACTTGCATGTTGTGCTAAGCTGTAAATAGAGCTTCAGTCCTTAACTTCCAGCTGACTGAGTCGAGTCTGGGTGATTTTTCATAGTGTGTGTGGGGGCAAGTAACTCCCAAGCCATCACACATGTTAAATTGCATGTTCAGATGATATGACTCCAGATGACATGACAGTTTTTGAGAAGAAATTATCAAAAGCCCAATGATGGCCTGAATTTTATGTGCTTGCCTGGGACATCAGGTACTGTGTGATGAGTTAGAGGCTGCACAGAGCAGCCAGCTCTGTTAGTTATTCCTATCAATGATTTCCAATTTATCACAGTATCACAGTATCACGAGGGCTGGAAGAGACCTCAAAGATCATCAAGTCCAGCCCATCATCACAGACCTCAAGACTAGACCATAGCACCAAGTGCCACGTCCAAACCAGCCTTGAACACCTCCAGGGATGGTGACTCCACCACCTCCCTGGGCAGCCCATTCCAGCAGCCAATGACTCTCTCAGTCAAGAACTTTCTCCTCACCTCCAGCCTAAACTTGCCCTGGCACAGCTTGAGACTGTGTCCTCTTGTTCTAGTGCTGGTTGCCTAAGAAAGCAACCTCCTCCTAGCTACAACCACCCTTGAGGTAGTTGTCACCCAATCCTGACCTCAGTTCACTGAACTGACATACATGTTCAGTTCTAACATTTGTTGACCAATCTCCCTTTCTGACAGTGGGGGAAATACTTTTGAGCTGGTAGCTCCAGCTTCGCCAAGGTTTCTTGTAGCTCAACCAAGGGAAATGTGAGAGAAGTGGCAGGGGGAGAGGAAGTGGGACAGAGTAGGAGGGCTAAATGTTGGCTGTCTTGTGTGCAGGACAGGTGGAGTTATCCATGGGATGGGAGTAAAATGAAATGCATTCCAGGTAAATATCTTAAAACTCTCCTTGCATAAAGCAGCAATGAAGGAAGGCTGCCAGGTCTATGTAAGAATAGAGTAGCTGCTCCGCTACTGCAGCTACTCTACTGCCTTACATCTTTGTGATAAGAATGGTGACTGTGTTCAGAAAGCGCTTATTAAGCCAAAAATAACCCCCCATTTTTCTGTGAAAAGCGAGTTATAAATATAATCACAGTCAGCAGTAGATCTCAAATCTAAATTGTATGCTTTGCTGAGACTTTTTTTTTCATCCCCTCTCTCTCCAAACAGAGGTTAGCAGATGGTAAAGATGCACTTCCCTGAGACGGTAGAAGGGAGGCAGCCTTGTTTCAAGTAATGCTGCTTCTGGGCGATAATCCAAAATGCACAGTAGGCAGAAGTTAAAAGGAAGTGCTTGCTTTTAGGTTTTTAAACTATATCCCTTAATCCTGGGTGATGATTGACAATCATGATTTAGAGTACGAGGTGCCCCTTTCTAATCCGGCAAGTTTGATGTTATTTGCGTATCTAGTATGGCTTTATTCAAGTAAAACTAAATGGGAGCCTGTGCAATTGATGCCACATTGCAGAGATGAGTCCTGGACTGGGAGTCTATTTACAGATTAGTGGATACACAGTATCCATAGTACTGGCCTCTTTTAATATGTGTGTGCCTGTAATTTAAGGACTCTAAAAGGCAAATTTACAATTAAAATGTTTCTTGCTGGGTAAGAATACTGGTGGAGACTTTTTGCATGATTTAATTCACCATGAAGGGAAGCAGTAGATGAGATTATATTAATCCTAGTTTGATAATTACAGTAAAATAAGAACACATGTTTACATTTAATAATGATTTTTTTAAAAAAAAATCAGTTATTGCCTTTGTGGTTTTTATTATAACATAGGTGCTTGATCTTAATTTCAATGGAAATGCTTCTCCTCTGGCTGAAGTTTTCAGGAAGTGAATGTAAAACAAAGAGGACAAACCAGTTAATGAGTGTGTGCCCGAGGTTTGTTATTTGTAAAGGTGAGGTGACACTTCTTCTGTGATCAGCAGCCTTTAAATCAATTTTACTTTAAGAAAAGAAGTAATAGAGCATGATACACTAGAAATGGAAAACAGAGGAAGCACTTGGAGGGGGAAAAAAGGTAAAAAAAAAATTAAAAAGCTGGAGATAACTTAAGCATGTAAAGTTATGCATCATCTTCTGCATTTTAGAGGGTTTACTGCTGATTTCCCCAATACAGACCAGCTAAGATGCACGCTCTGGCTGACTGAAGCTTGGCATCATGTATATTTAGCATTAATCACAAGCAGCTGTAGTGGAGGGAAACCTTCTTTCTACCCAGCCAGATTATATTAGATTAAAATGATCCATATGTAAGGTGTTGCAATACCTACTACTGGGGCAGGAAGGAAATCACATTATACTTGCAACTAGATTAACACAGGGATTGAGCTGACAGATAATTCTCTCCTGCTTTTTTACTTTGTTGGGTGGGAGAAATAAAATGTTGCTACAGTGGTGAACCACCTCGACAAGCCATGCTTCTGTAATTGCTTTGGAGGCACATGCCAGCTCCTTCAGTTGATGGAGGATCCCAACAGAGCCCAGTGCTGTAGGATATATGTGTTTAAAGCCCAGCTACACCAGCCTCTCTGCCGGGAATTCAACTGCCTGTAAATTGCAGTGGGCCAGTTAGTGGATGATGTGCCTAGTATTGCACTTTGGATGCTGTTACTGAAGGTGGAGCCCAGTGTTGGGACCATGTCTAAAGTAACCTCAGCAGGTTCTTCTCTCCTCTGCTCTGCCCTATTGAGGCTGTGTCTGAAATATTGGGTGCAGTTCTGGGCTCACCAGTTTCAGAGAGACAAGGAATTACTGAATAGAGTCCAGTGGAGGCTACAAAGATGCTGAGGGAACTGGACCATCTTGCTGACATGGAAAGACTGAGACACCTGGGGCTGTTTAGCTTGGAGAAGTGAGGCTGAGAGATCTTATCCACATCTAACGAGCAGATGTCAAGAGGATGGAGCCAGATTCTCCACTGGTGGCCAGCGACAGGATGAGGGGCAATGGGTACAAACTGGAACACAGGAGATTCCATCTGAGGATGAGGAAAAAAATTCTTTGATTTAAGCATATTAAGACCCTGGAGCAGACTTCCCAGAGAGGTGGTGGAGTCTCCAACTCTGAAGAATTAAAAAAACACCTGAATGTGATCCTGTGGGTGGCCAGGGTGACCCTGCTCTAGCAGAGGTGTGTTGGACTAGAAAATTCCCAGAGATCCCTTCCAACCCCTACCATTCTGTGACTCTGTGAAATACATTCAGTTACAGTCTGGTGTACTGCACATCATGAGAGTGTGCTACCATGAACAGGGCACAAGCATGTGCTGTGTGCTTGAAAACCTCACCCATGAGGGCAGGAATATTTTCCTTTGTGTCTTGAGGCTGTCAGTGAAAGACAATACGTGAGGTTTTCTCTACTGTCCTAGAGAAACAACAGCTCAATAAAATACTGCACAGAGCTAAGGAGCAGGGGGCTGAGATGGATTTGCATATTGCCAGTGGAGGAATTTGGCTGCCAGTGGGGCAGGGGGAAGCAGGGGGGTTTAGAATTCACTCTCTTGATTGTGAATAGCACCGGGACCTCCATGCTGAACTACTGGGATGGAGCCATGGTGGGCCTGGGCATGCTTCCAGCATGCTCTGTCACAGAGGAAATTCTTCTCTTCAGTAGTTTTGTCTGAGCAAAGAGGGCAGGGCCACGATCCTGATTATCTGAGACTCTTGAGGAATCCATCTATATTGTCATCTTCTTACAGGTTTTGCTGATTTTTTTTTCCTATAGCTTCTAACAGCATCAAATCTTGACATGTCATTGGGCATTCTCTGAAACAGGTCTAAAAGCACTTTCTTGCTACTTTTCTGATTTTGTACTCTGAATGTGAAGCTCAGAGATGGGTCCTACTCACTAATATTGAAATCCAGTGTTTCATGCATTTGCAGTGCAGTGCTGCTGGCCCACATGTTGCTCTCCTACCTTGTGAGCCAAGTGGAGAGCAGCCAAACAGATCTGGGGGTGCTGATTGACACCTGCCTAAACATGAGCCAGCAGTGTGCCCAGGTGGCCAAGAAGGCCAATGGCATCCTGGCCTGCATCAGGAATAGTGTGGCCAGCAGGAGCAGGGAGGTCATTCTCCCCCTGGACTCTGCACTGCTTAGGCCACACCTTGAGTACTGTGTCCAGTTCTGGGCCCCTCAATTTAAGAAGGACATTGAGGTGCTTGAGCGTGTCCAGAGAAGGGCAACGAGGCTGGTGAGAGGCCTCGAGCACAGCCCTATGGAGAGAGGCTGAGGGAGCTGGGATTGTTTAGCCTGGAGAAGAGGAGGCTCAGGGGAGACCTTCTTGCTGTCTACAGCTACCTAAAGGGTGGTTGTAGCCAGGAGGAGGTTACCTTCTTCTCTCAGACAACCAGCACCAGAATAAGAGGACACAGTCTCAAGCTGTGCCAGGGCAAGTTTAGGCTGGAGGTGAGGAGAAAGCTCTTGACTGAGAGAGTCATTGGCTACTGGAATGGGCTGCCCAGGGAGGTGGTGGATTCAGCATCCCTGGAGGTGTTCAAGGCAGTTTTGGACGTGACACTTGATGCCATGGTCTAGTCTTGAGGTCTGTGGTAATGGGTTGGACTTGATGATCTTTGAGGTCTCTTCCAACTCTGGTGATACTGTGATACTGTGAAGTGTGTAGTTGCCTCAAGAGATGGGTCTTTAACTGTGAGAGGGACCATGGTGCTTACTGCACCTTGTGTCCTGTGCCTCCACAGAGAATGCTTCTCAGAGTCCCATCCAACTTGACCTGGGGTGTTTCCAGGGATGCAGCATTTACCACCTCTCTGGGTAACCCAGGCCAGTGTTTCTCCACACTCAGCACACACACAAAAAAAATCTTTGTTTTGCCTAGTCTGAATCTTGCTTCTTCTAGTTTAAGACCATCAGGCTTTGTCCTGTCACAACTGGCCAGCATCTTGTGCTCTCCCTGAGAGAGGATACTAGCTTGCTAACTCACATTCCAGCAGTTAACTTTTCCTTGTCCTCTAACTCAGATGGTGAATTGTCACATGTTGGGAAAGGAAAGTCCTGAGAGTTGTGACCTGTTACTAGGAAATAATGTCCAAATGGTGAGTGCCTGTGGAATGGTGGTTTGCCCTCCACACTGAGATGCTGGTAACAGCAGAGCAGGTAAAGGGACTTGGTCAGAGCATAGCCAGCCACAATTTTAGTTATTTGACCTTGATCCCTTCATACAGGGTAGAACAATAAGGATGTGTGAATACTCTAGGCCCTTTCCAGGCTCAAAGGAGATTGCGTTTGAGCCACAAACCAGGGATTCTTCTTTTGTGCCTTGTCTCTCTGCTTCTGGTAATGGACTTTCTCCTCTTCTCATTCTATTGACTGGTCAAAGTCAACCACTTCAGCCTCCCCTAGTAGGAACCAGCCTTCTTTTTATTGCCTTCTTTTTTGTGTCATGCCCTTTATCTTCCTGTCAACCCACTTCTTTTGTCAATCTGCTTCTCAGCTTATTTTTCAATTTCCACCTGTGTTGGAAATAACCAACAATGGCTGGTGTTCCCTAAGCATAAGAAGTCTGACTCCTATCACACTCCAATTGCTGTAGTCACAGACATATTATTGTACCTGTTCTAACCTATGGTCTCTATCATGTATTAGAATAACATAGGGGTTTGAGAGTCATTTTTATGCTTGCAGAACTGGTATGGTCTCCAATTAAATAGTGTTCTACACACAAATGTATTTAACTGATGTGACAAAATTGTCTGGATGTTTAAAATTTTGAAAGGTGAGGCTTGCCCAGGAGGGCTCACTTGGAAGCTAATCAATGTATACTGCAAAGTATCTCAGAATAATTCTGAACATCTTCCTACCCAAACCCATTAAATATGTCACCATGGTACCATGTTTGATACTTTGGGCCATTTACACGTGAAAAATGCAGGGAATACTTTGGCTTATAGCAGTATTGGGATGTCTTTTTTTATCCAGGCAGTGTCCCCATTTTCCTTTGGATCTCAGGCTGCACCTGCAGCATGCTGCTGAAGTATCATTGTTCAGGCAAAGCAGGGCAGGGACTTGGAAGCACTTTCAATAAGTTGGGACTGGAAAGATCTGAAAGACATTGGGATTTGGACTCTTGATTCCACTCAGAAATCCTTGAATATTGAATCTGTTGAGCTCAATTAAACCCTTTCCTGTTTAATGAATACTCTGAGTACCTGAAACACATGCCAGCAAACCTTAATAATATATTCCACAGCTTGTGGCTTCTTATTATCTTTCCTTGTATTTCAGAGGAGACCAACAAGCTGTTGGACGAAGGATCAGCTGAAAGACTTGGGATAGCATCGCTGCTTTGGTGTGAAATCAGAAAGGTCTTTCAAATGGTGCCCATGAAACCTCTGTCCCTGCAATTGCTGTCTCTTCAGTTTGGGGTGTGCCTTTTTCAGACAGAGTTGATGGGAAAGAATTTTTTTTTTTAAATTTATTTTATTTGGACTGGTTCTTAGGTTTGTGCCTACCTGTAAAGTCATGTGTACTTATGCCATATGTGCAACCAAAACCATCTTCACTGGCTGCATGTGATAATGACAAGTGTCCAGAGCTACTTTTAGAGGCTAAAATCTTATATATTCGGGAATCTGATCTCTTGTAGCGTGGAACATAGCTTCTGCTTATAAGCCTTGGCAACATTGTTGGGAGAGGCAAACTCTATGCTGATGAACTGCTGTTTTCTCCATATGTAGGTCACAACTTGAACAGTGCTTGTCAGCACTCTAAGATTAAATGTTGTTGCCATTCTTCTAGGGTAATTCTTTTTTCCACTCATGTGATAAACATCTGTTTCTGGTGAATTTGTAGATTTAAACAGTAGCTGTTTGGACAACTGATGTCTTTAAAAGAGATCTCGTTCTGTACATCTCAATGAGATTGATTCCAGGTTGGAGGAGGCCTTGAGTGACCTGTACTAGTGGGAGGTGCCCCTGCCTACAGCAGGGGGTTGGAACTAGATGATCTTTGAGGTCCCTTCCAACCTTACCATTCTCTGAGATTAGAAACCAGTCCAGGTCTGAAAACTATATACTCTCCACAAACCTAATGAATTCATGTCTCTATGTGAAATTGCAGCTTGCATTATATTTTTAATTAATTGCCAAACAGTTACATAAAAAGATCATATTAAGGTCTCTGAAGGAGGAAGCTGGGTTAAGAATGAGCTTTCATCTTTAAATCTGCTTTTTCTGACTTTTTAAAAGCTTGATTTGTCAAGATGTAGTTGACTCTTTTTTTTTTTTTTTGTGTATAGATTTTCTATCTTTGTTTTTCCTTTTAAACAAAATGTGTGTCAGGGGGAAGCCAGTATAACATCAAAGCATTAAAATAAAGAGCTTTAAGGGAAGGAGAAGAGAGATGTTAAGATTAGGTGAATAAGGGAAGGCAAAGGTATGGAGGAGATATAATCATGTAAATAAAGACATGGCAGTGAACTGCTCTAATGAGACACAAGGCTAATTAAAGAGAAGAAACATTTAATTATTCTCAGATATTTTACAAGGCATGAGAATGAGGCTGGATGAAATCTCAGTCATCCACAACTCTAATTAAAAAAAAAAAAAAAAAGTTTTGGTTTTTTTTTTTTTTTCATATTCTGCTATGTAGGCACTGAAATCTGAAATCCTCCCTGAGACTAGCTTCATGAATCAGGTGCTGTTTTCCTTTTGGTGATGCTATTTCAAGAGACAAGATGTATATTCTTTTCCTGACCCTTCTTTCCACTTGATGTTTAGAGAACCATATTTGGATCTTGGATTTCAAACAATCCACAGCTTTTTCTCCATCAGAACAGTAGAGCTCTGAGGCTTACATTTATTGTGGAATGATCCTTGGTTTAGGACTCAATTTGTGGGCCATAACATCAATTTCTATTAATCTGAACCTACCTAGAAATGGAGTGCATGTCTCTGACCTATACCTACTGTCTTGCGGTGGAGGTAGCTTGGATCTCCTCCTCATCTCTCAGGCTATAGGTTGAACTCTGTGGATATTGTTCCTTAATTAATCTCAGCAAAGGATGAAGATAAATGAAAATATGAATTGTCTGGACCATCCTGAACAAAGAGGTACTGTTTTAAGCATGAACTGTAAAAGACTCATCAGCCAATATCAGAGGCCTCCAGCTCTCCCCATATGTTGATGAAGGAACCTGGACATGCATCACAAATCTCTAGGATCTCTTGGGACCAAACACATAGTTGTTAGACTTTGTAATTCTGAATACATTAATGTATAATGCTTCATTGGGTCAGATGTGAAAATCTAAAGACCTATGAGTGCTTGATTTGCCTCACCTGAAAAGGAAGCAATGTTCTGCAAACCATTTGTGCAGAAGGATGTGTGTGCTCAGCACACAGAGGCACCTGCACTGAAGCTGCCTCTGTAGGAGTAAACCTTCTGTTACCTTCCTTGGTCCAGATCTTTGCTGATCTCTTCTGCTGTCATAAAAAAAAAAAAAAAAAGAAAAAAAAATACTTTTATGACAGGTTTACTTTCAGACAAGATACCTTTTCCCCACACCCAGCCCTCCTCCTTCCATTCTCCTCATCCTCCAAAGAAAACTTTTGTGTGCTTCTCCCTGTCACCACCTTGGCAGTGCATTAGAATACTTGCAGCAAAAGGAAAGAAAGGAAAAATCCTGAAAGCTATGCTTTTCCCTCTAGGTTGGCACCATCACTTTGGCTTTCATCAGCAGGAGCAGAGTGCCAATCTCGTGCCAGCACAAACAGATGTGACTCTAGAGCTTTGAGTGTCCAAAGAAAGAGGCATTGCTCGCTGAACTCTGCTCTGAAAGCAGCCAAATGCACCAGCCTTAGGATTTTCCATTGAGAATGGATGGTTTCTTAGAGCTTTGGTACAAAGTGCCTGTACTTTGATTTCTTTTATTTATATATTTTCCCTTCCTTTTGTGTGCTGACATTATTCCAACATTCAGCATATGATTTCTGTTTCAGAAGAATGTTATCAGACCAGGATGAGCACGTGGGAAGAAGGGTGCTCGCTGCTCCCTGAGAGCCACTCTATACATCATGCAGGGCTGTATGTATAGGTGGGGTGAAATGTATTCCCCACGCATTGGGAGCTCACGTGTATTGAAACTTTGTGCAACAGATAAACCTTATTTCAATTTCCACAAAACCAGCCAGTTCTCATGCTGCTTGAAATATATAAAGCAGCAAAATACGTACGACTCGGTACGCTCCGCTGAATCAGAAAAAGGAGGTGCTTAGTTGGCAAAACCACTTAATCCAGACATCTACAAGGGAAATCACCTAAGTCCAACGATGCTTAGTAGCAATGAGTGCCACTTAATAGGGATTGTAGTTCTGCTTAACTGGGACACCTCCAGATGATTTAGTAGGCTTAGTGGAACGGGGCGAGCAATTCGCAGGCTGTATTCTTCTGAACGCATCCCTTTTTCTGATAGGCAAAGCCAAGTGGCCTCTGCTATTTGGGCTGATATTTGCTCCTCAGAACTTTGCAGAGGCTTCCTTATGGCTACTCCTTGCATGGTCTGTGTGTTCACACAGTGAGAAATCACTGCTTGCTCCTGAGCGTGCAGTAAGAGTTGGCCAGTGTGGATGTGATGGTTTGGGAGTTCCCTGTCCCCCCACACTTTGTAAAACCACCCAGACTAGGCTCAGCCAGCTGGAAGTTAAGGACTGAAGTTCTATTTACAGCTCAGCACAATATATAAGAAAATATATACACCATAGACAGGAATATTTACAGAAATATTCAAGTTAAAGGTAATACAGAAACACAACTCCCATCCCAGAAATCAGAGACCCCAGGAGGGGCTCCCAACCACCCTTCCACCTTCTTTCCACCCCTGTATCTTACCCCAAGGTTTGCCTTACGTGCAAGGGGAGTTTGGAGGATGGGCCAGGGGAGGTTAGAAGGAAAGTGGTTAGTGAGGTTATTCAGCAGAGAGGAGAAGCCAAAAGCTAGAGAGACCAAGACTTTCCGAGTCTGTGTCTTATCTATGTTTGTGTTCTTGTTCTTATACATCTCAGCAAGACTATGAGTGAAGTAGACATCACTATTGTTTGCTTTTCACAGCCTATAATATATTTAATTTCATTTAAAAAATATTACAATTAACCTCAAACCAGCACAGTGGATGAGCTATAAGACTAGCAGAACCTACTATGATCATCAGGACAGGGGCAATGGGTTTAAACTGGCAGAGGGGAGATTTAGACTGGATGTCAGGAGGAAACTCTTTCCAGTGAGGGTGGTGAGGCACTGGCACAGGTTGCCCAGGGAGGTTGTGGCTGCTCGCTCCCTGGAGGTGTTCAAGGCCATGTTCGACGAGGCCTTGAGTAACCTGTACTAGTGGGAGGTGTCCCTGCCTATGTCAGGGGGTTGGAACTAGATGATCCTTGAGGTCCCTTCCAACCTTACCATTCTATGATTCTATGATCTGTCCTGATCTCTGGCTAATACAGGCCAGATAATTCCACCCTGAACCTCTCCATCAAACCCATCGGTTTTAGGTTGACATAAAGTTTGTTTATGGGTCTGGAAGTCACAAAATTGACTTCCTTCTTCAGTGATGACGTCTTAGTGTTTGTGGAATAAACATTAAATCACAGATGAAACCCCTTTGGATCCAAAGAACTCATACCAGGGTGAGAGAAGAAACAGTTCTAAAGTGGCAAGACATATTGAGAATAAATGATGTAGCTGGTCCATGGTCTTTAAGACAGGGTCATGTCTCCAATTCTGGACAGTTTTTGGTGTGACCTGGCTTTAAGGGCTGCATCTGCCACCTTTGGCATTTGGCTTTCACTTATATTGCTGCTTTGCTTAGGATTTCAAGAGGCTAAACAGGCAATCAAAAAGGAGTCATATCATCCCCATTCTACAGGTTGTAAAGCCACGCCTTGGAGGGATTAAATAAGTTCATCAAAACTCAGAAGCAGGTCACTCTTGTGACTTTGCAGCCTAGTCCAGTTGTAACTGCAAGACTAGCTTCCTCCTGAGACAAGGAATGCTCAAGGTAAGATTAGAGTCAGAGACTGGAAAGCAAGTTAAATTCTGAGCTGTACGACAAGATGTTCTTGTGAATTTTTAATTGTTGGCTGTATGGACATGTGTGCAAGGCAATAACCTGAGGAAGTCTGTCCTACATTTTGGAAATAATTGTAGTTTTGCAGCTCTTTGAATGAGACTCAAATGGAAAATCTGTTCTGTAGCACAGAGCATGCTCCCTCTAGATAAAGCTTTGTACTTGTCAACTTAGTGACTTTAATTCCAGGAATTTATCCTTAGAACCAACTGACTGCATCCCTGATATAAGGCTAGAAACAAATCTCTTCTGGAAAAGACTAAGATGGTGCAAGCTGATTGCAAATTGATAGTTGTCAGTTTCCTTGTTACACAGGTTCAGTGATCTGTGATTTTCTTTTCTCCTTGACTTGGTTCATATTATTGGCTGCTTCTAACAAATATTAGTGTGAGTTTAATTCCAGGGAAATAAAAATATGTGTGCTTGTTTTTAAAAATACATAAAAATGGAGCTATATTACTGTGGTTCTCATTCCATGGAATCTCTCTGAAGAGCAGTCCAAGATGTTGGTTCTATAGAAAGCAGGACTTCTAGGGAGATACTAGAGAGTGGATTCAGCAGAACAGATAAACACTTCCTCAGCTAAGTAGCTGAGGATCATCATAAGAATCTGTTCCTTCAACCTGAGCTCCTGCTGCACCAGCTAGGGAAGGAGTTCACATCATCTCTCACAGCTCCCCAAAAGAGTGTGTTCTTCTCTTACCCTACACTTCATGAAGGCCTTCAAATATCAAACTACAGATGTGTGGAGAGTTAACTGTGTAGATGATTACTGAGTTGATGATCAGGCTCAGACATAAGCTTAACTAACTGTGTAGACACACTGTGAACCACCGGGAAGCTTTTGAAAATCTTATCTTAAAGGTCCAACACAACTGCCATTGAAATCCAAGTACTGACTTCAGTGGGACCCTTAGCAAGAAATTCTCTTAATTTCCAATAGATTTTTACAGTGTTTGTATGAAAATAATTTCTAAACAAGGCACAGTGTGCTGAAACGGAACCATGTCTGTGCATTCTGAATAGTGAAGTGGGTGTAAATGGAGTTTTCCTTTCTTCTAAGGAAAGGTAGGACAGCAGAGAAAAGCTCCACTTATTTTTTTTTCCTATGAGTTTGGTCTAGATTCACACTTTTTAATGTTCCCTTCTCTTCTTTTGTTCACCTCTAGCTTGAAATCTTTCTCAAATTCTACCCAGTCTGAGGTGAAGCCCATATTTCTAGAGGATCATTTTTACTTGGACTGATGTGTTTAAGGGCTCTGTTGCTGAAATAGAAGGGAAAGACAATTTTCGTGCATTGCAGTCTGTAAATTCTTGCTCCCTAACCTGCTGCCTTCACAACAGGCACATACAAAATGGATGTGATTTTTACTTTGCCCTTTGAGACAAGTTAGGAGCTGGACCTGGCTATCAGATACTTTAAATTTGTGTCCAGTTGTGAAATTGTCCTCATAGGAGTAGCTCTCCTATGAAGACAGACTGAGAGAGTTGGGGCTTTTCAGCCTGGAGAAGAGAAGGCTTTGAGGAGACCTTATAGTAGCCTTCCAGTATCTGAAGGGGGCCTACAGGAAGGCTGGGGAGGGACTATTGACAAGGCCTTGCAGTGACAGGACAAAGGGCAATGGGTTTAAACTGGCAGAGGGAAGATTTTTAGACTGGATGTTAGGAGGAAGTTCTTTGCAGTGAGGGTGGTGAGGCACTGGAACAGGTTGCCCAGGGAGGTTGAGGCTGCTCCCTCCCTGGAGGTGTTCAGGGCTAGGTTAGACGAGACCTTGAGTAACCTGTACTAGTGGGAGGTGTCCCTGCCTATGGCAGGGGGTTGGAGCTGGATGATCCTTGAGGTCCCTTCCAACCTTACCATTCTATGAGTCTATGAAATCTGTGGAAGAAATAACTTCCAATATTTATGAGTTGATGGGCTGGAACTCAGCTGGAAACCCATTTTAATAGTTTTGATGGTGGTATGGGTCTTAAAATGGGTTATGGGTACCCTATAAAGTGTAATTAATTGTTTGTATTTGCCCTCACCCACCTACACCATCAAAGCAGAGGGCTCGTATCTAGCAGCAACTTCTGTACATGGCTGTTGGTCCTTTGCTTTTCAAGTCTGTAGTTTGTTGTGAGCTGCTAAATGTTTGCTTGCTTACATCTCTGTGTATGAGTTATAGATTCACTCAGACCTTAGGAATGATTAAGCCAACTTTATTAGTAGATGGGACAGTGTGTGTTCCTACACTGTATGGCAGCTGTGCATTCCCCACTTCCATATTTAGAGCAGACTTCTACTCATGCATCCGTGTAATATCCAAATGTAGCATCACTGCTGGTAAAGTACTGCAAAAGATCCCATTCCACTGACTGTATAAGCTGTGGACTTTGTTGGTGTGATGTCCTTCTTTGCAATGGTAACACACATTGACTAAGAGTTGAGACAGCATCTGTGCAAGGTTGGACCAGAATAATGCATTGATAATGATTAGTAGCACAGAATAATTTTCATATGCAGAGTAACTGGTGGGCAGGAAGGAAAGCTGAATCAGATGTTGATTCACCAGCAGGATGTGAGGGGCCTTTATGGTATTGTAGGCATTGCATTACTACTGCCTGATAGAAGAGAGGAAGGAATCTCAGAACCTTGCACTTTTCTTTATTTCCTTTTTTTTTTTTTTTTTTTTTTCCTTCATGACTGGATCAGTCTAAGCAAAGATAGTCAACACTTATGATGGTAACAAAACCCACCTGACAGTAATAGCAAAATTCCTATGGACTTAGAAGAGTAGAAATACTCTGTGCCCAATGGACTACTGATATGATCCTTATGACAAATATAATGCAGGGAAGAAAAGTGTGCATTGATTGTCATCTGAAAACTGCATATTTTCTTACCCTTTGGTAGAATTAGGCTTGATTGTCACGCAGAGACAGATGTGTGTGCACATGTGAGACTACATACATAACAAGTAGCAAGTGATAGGACAAGTGGAAATCACCTCAACTTGTACTAGGGGAGGTTTAGTTTGGATATTAGAAGAAACCACTTCACTGAAAGGGTTCTCAGATGCTGGAACAGGCTGCCCAGGCAGGTGATTGAGTCCCCATCCTTGGAAGTGTTTAAAATACACAGAGGTGTGCTGCTCAGGGACGTGGTTTAGCACCGGACTTGGCAGTTGGGATGTCATCCAGAGGGACCTAGACAGGCTGCAGAGGTGGGCACAAGCCAACCTCATGAAGTTCAACAAGACCAAGTGCAAGGTCCTGCAGCTGGGTTGGGGCAATTCCCAAGCACCAGTACAGGCTGGGCAGTGACTGGCTGGAGAGCAATCCTAAGGAGAAGGACTTGGGAGTGCTGGCAGACAAGAAGCTCAACATGAGCCAGCAGTGTGCACTTGCAGCCCAGAAAGCCAACCAGAGCCTGGGCTGCATCAGGAGAAGTGTGGCCAGCAGGGCAAGGGAGGTCATTCTTCCCCTCTACTCCACTCTAGTGAGACCCCACCTGGAGTACTGCATCCAGTTCTGGAGCCACTATTAGAAGAGGGATGTGGACATGCTGGAGGATGTCCAGAGAAGGGCCATGAGGATGGTCAGAGGGCTGGAGCACCTCTCCTATGAGGACAGACTGAAAGAGTTGAGTCTGGAGAAGAGGAAGCTCCCAGGTGACCTTATTGTGGCCTTCCAGTATCTGAAGTTTTATGCCATGATGATCTTACCCAGGGGGGTTGTGGAGTCTCCCTCTCTGGAGACATCTAAAACCCACCTGGACACATTCCTGTGTGATGTGGTATAGGAGATCCTGCTCTGGCAGGGAGATTAGACTGGATGAGCTTTCAAGGTCCCTTCCACCCCTGACAATCTGTGATTTTGTGATCCCAATTCCATAGGTGATTGAATAGTCTTTTAAAAATCCTTTCACAAGCAGGAGAACTCTTTATTATAAAGAGTTCTTTACTATAGAATAAAGTTGTCCTTTTTCTCTCCCTTTTGCTCTTGTTTCCACGTGCCAATGAGACCAACCAAGGCCTTGAAATGTGAACTTTAAACTACTTAAGTTGCTGGATTTGAAAGTCAACTGTTTTGTAAGCTGTGCCTATAAAAAGCCTCCCAGTCAGTCTGGAGAAGTTTGTTGGGGTTGGTGGTCTTGTTTTGGTTTTGTTTTGTTTTTCCTTTTTTTTTTTTTTTCCTTTGCTGTCATTTCTGTCCTGTTAATTTGAGCAGAAACTGTAATTAGATGTAAGAGGTCTTGTTCCCACAGAAATGAATGGCAGCATCTGGAGAGAGACAACCGTTCCAAATGCTTTTGGCTACCAGCTCTCTACAAGTTAGCAGTATGGAGCAAGGGCCTGCATCCAGACTTCTGTCGGCCTAATTTTATATCTGTGGAAGCACAACACTAAATCCAATATTCAAATGCTGGACCATGATGGGTGTAGGACAGAGTACATTCCAGACTTTGATGTTGCCTGCTGCTCTTGGGGAGACCAGTCCTAGCTACATCTCTGGGTGGGGTTGGATATATTTCTGTGAATGACCAGGAGTAGGGAAAGGAGAGATGCTGGGGCAAAAGATGGTTGGGGTTTTTTGTTGTTTTTTTTCTTCACTTTTCCATTTAATTATCCAGTTTGACAGTATCTGGGCTCTGCTTTCCCAGACAGGAGCACAGCTCTGTTTGTAAACAGTAATTGAGCTAAAAGATGTTTTGTGTCAGAGCTGAGCTCATTTCTTTCTTTGCTTTCTCGGCAGAAGAACTGTTCCCGTACAGAGGTGCAGCTGCTGCCACCGCAAGTGTCTGCCTTGCAGCAATGGGTCTCCACAAGGTCACACAGCTCCTTATCACCACCTAAATACATCTTCAATGAGCATTAATCGTAATCAGCACCAAGGTGTTGCATTTTTATCATAGTTTCTGTCCCCTAAAGGAGAATCAGACTTGAAGCTGATAGTGCTATTTGGGAGTAAATATTTCCATTCACCTTTCCCAGTTAATTGAAAGGAGATGAATTTCTTTCCTTTCTTCATCTTTTTACACATTTTTTTTTGTTGTTTTTTTTTAAGTAATCAGTAGTAATTTGCAATCTTTCATGAGCATTTTCATCCCCAGCCAACCACACTATGCAGCTGAACTTTATGTTGTACTACATGGCACTACAACGTCACTCGCTTTGTAGATATCGTATAATGGTTTGGGTTGGAAAGGACCTTTCAAAATCATCTACTTCTGCAATGGGCAGGAATGCCTTCCACTAGAATAGTTTGCCCAGAGGCCCATCCAACCTGGCCTTGAGTGTTTCCAGTGATGAACATGCACAACCTCTCTGACCAACCTATGCCAGTGTCTCACCACCCTTGCAGTAACAAATCCATCCTAATATCTAATCTAAATCTGCTCTTTCAGTTTGAAAATGTTCCCTGTTGTCCTGTCACTTGATACCATGTGTGACAGCTACATAGAATCATAGAATGGGAAGGTTGGAAGGATCCTCAAGGATCATGTAACTCCAACCCCCTACCATAGGCAGGGACACCTCCCACTAGTACAGGTTACTCCAGACCTCATCCAACCTGGCCTTCAACACCTTCAGGGAGGGAACAGCCACAACCTCCCTGGGCAACCTGTTCCAGTGTCTCACCACCCTCACTGGAAAGAACTTCCTCCTGACATCCAGCCTAAATCTTCCCTCTGCCAGTTTAAACCCACTGTCCTTTGTCCTGTCATTGCAAGACCTTGTCAATAGTCCCTCCCCAGCCTTCCTGTAGGCTCCCTTCAGATACTGGAAGACTACATGTGCAGGACAAATATGATGGCACTTCTAATTGCCTTTTACTGAGTCTTCCTGCCATGTAAAGCTAATTCTCCTATTTTACCTTGCTAACACTGATGACACTGTTGTCTCCCTTCTGCTTTGCTGCTGTTCTCTGAGGATGTATCTAACTTCCTTAAAATATGCAAAAGGAGGAGGAAGGAATTTAGACTAAAAAACTTTAGCTCTGCCTGAAAGATTTATAGGAATGGCTCCTGTGAGTTTAATGGGACTTGTGTATCTAAACCCTTTTTAAAACTATCAAATCTCTGACTTCTGCTGTTATGGAGGCATCAGTGATGGCCCAATAAATGAGGGGAATTGAGATTTACAGTTGAAGGGTTGTCTCCAACTTACTGTTGTGTATAAAAGAAAATACAGTGTTTCTTCCTCAAAGCCAGGGTGCTTACCCTGAGAGCAGAATGAATGTCTGAGCATTTACAAGTAAATCTGTTATTCAGTGTGGGGAATTAAATTAAATTATTCATCCTTTAAGAAATTTAGGAACATCAGACTCTTCTTTCCCTGATAATTTCAGTAATGCAGTGGTAAAGTAACTTCAGACTTGTCATATGGCAAAGGTTCAGTGACATCTTTCCTCTGTACATTTGACACTGTTGACTCTGTACATAAAATTATACATTCACAAATGGATATATTCTGTGGACTGGAATTCATATTGTTGCATTCACAGAATAATCTTTCTCTCGAGAAGTATTTTTACTTTTGGCTTTATAGACACTAGAAATCTTTGCTAACTGTTAAGAGTTGTCCTCCTTTCTCTCAAAGCCATGCTGGTAGCTCTCTGTGAAAACTGATGGACCTCTGAATTTTCCATAAATTCTCAATTTTATCTCTTTGTCATCTGCTTGTTCCCTAGGACAAATGCCTGTAGCATGTCTTTCTCAGATTCCAACTGGAATTTGAGGGTTCTGGAACCCTCAGCACAGAAAGGACATGGAAGTGTTGGAGCGGGTCCAGAGGAGGCCACGAGGATGATCAGAGGGTTGGAGCAGCTCTGCTATGAGGACAGACTGAGAGAGTTTGGGCTCTGCAGCCTAGAGAAGAGAAGGCTTCCAGGAGACCTGATAGTAGTCTTCCAGTATCTGAAGGGGGCCTACAGGAAGGCTGGGAAGGGAATATTTACAANATGATCACTACATTTAGCTGTTCCTGTATTTTCCATATTCCTCTATTAGGCCTTCTACAGACACACAGTCTGAACTTAGCATTCCTGTTAAAAAAACTCTTCCTTCAAAAGAGAGTATTTTCTTACTATACATCCAGATACCACCATCCATGTAAAAACAAGAATTATAGAATCATAGAATGATAAGGTTGGAAGGGACCTCAAGGATCATCCAGTTCCAAACCCCTGCCATAGGCAGGGACACCTCCCACTAGTGCAGGTTACTCAAGGCCTCATCCAACCTGGCCTTGAACACCTCCAAGGAGGTAGCATCCACAACCTCCCTGGGCAACCTGTGCCACTGTCTCACTGTCCTCACTGTAAAGAAGCCCTGCTGTGTTCCAGTTCAGTCTCTTTTAGCAGCAGATCAAGGTAGGGTCTCCTCCCTCTCTGCTCTACCCTGCCCTGGGTAGACTCCATCTTGAGTACTGCCTTCAATTTTGGTCTCCCCAGCTTAAGAGGGACAGGGATCTGTTGGAAAGAGTCCAACTGAGGGTTATGAGAATGATTAGGGGACTGGAGCACTGCCTGATGAGGAGAGGCTGAGGGACCTGGGGCTGCTTAGTCTGGAGAAGACTGAATGGGAATTTAATAAATGTTTATAAATATCTGAGGACTGGGGGTCAGGAGCGGGAGGACAGGCTCTGCTCACTTGCTTCCTGGGATAGGACAAGGAGCAATGGATGGAACTGCAGCACAGGAGGTTCCAGCTCAACACAAGGGATAACTTCTTTACTGTGAGGGTCCCAGAGCACTGACACAAGCTCCCCAGAGAGGTTGTGGAGTCTCCTTCTCTGGAGACTTTCAAGGCCTGTCTGGATGTGTTCCTGTGTGACCTGAGCTATATTGCATGGTCCTGCTCTGACAGGGAGGTTGGACTCAATGATCTCTTTGTGTCCCTTCCAACCCCTGGCATCCTGTGATGCTGTGATTAGCGATAGTAGTCTGACGATGCCTGATCCGTGAGAGTCCAGGATCACGAATATGGGGGGAAGAATATCTGCTTTTACTTTTTCTAGGTTGTTAGGAGTCTAATAGTGCTCCTTTAAAATTATTCCCTTGCATAAGTGTTATTGGCAGGGGGATATAAGCTACCTGAACTTTTACTGTTGGTTAGCATAGGCTAGACAGACTTATCCAAACCCTGACCTGTCTCCTGCCATGTCTTCAGGCATCACCATATTCTGGTGGAGGCTAGTTGTAAAGGGCAAGAGAAGATTTTAGATGATGGTAATGTAGACTACAAGAACAGAGAGACGTTGATCAGGATGACTAGACTATTGTTTTAATTGTCATGCCATGAATGGGGTTTCTCATTGTATTTGGGGTAGCAATTTAGTTGACTTCCTCTCTAGTAGTCTGCTTGGGAAGGTAGACAACCAGAATGAGACACATTAGGGATCCCTTATGCAATTGCCCAGGTTCACAATGTCCAGTTGGGTTTGGAAACTCTCCAGGTAAGGAGAATCCACAGTCTCTCTGAGAATTCTGTTCCAGGGCTCCAGCACCCTCACACCAATCAAGTTTCTCCTTAGCTTCAGGTGGAACCTCCTGGGTTCCAGTTTGTGCCCATTGTCCCTTGTCCTGTCACTGGGCACCATTGACAAGCATCTGTCTCCATCCTCTTGCCCCACGCAGGTCCTTAAACTCTTGCTGAACATTGAGAACATGCCCTCTGGGGCTGCTCTTCTCCAGGCTCAACAGCCCCATGTCTCTCAGCCTGTTCCCATAGGGCAGGTGTTCCATCCCTCTGATCATCCTTGTGGCCTCCTCTGAACCTACTCCAACAGTTACACTGCTTTTAATGGCCATGGTTATGCTGGGTTAACAGTTGGACTTGATCTTAGAGGTCTTTTCCAACCAAAAGCATTCTATGATTCTATAATGCTGTAGAAAATAGCATCTGTAAGAGCCCTGGCCACTTGTCCTGTCAGGGCAGATGCATGGCCAGAGACCAGAGATGTGGGAATCCAGATGTTTCTGCTGCAGGGAAGCTTTGCCAGCCTCCAGTGCAGCCTTCAACAAGGAAAACAAAGGTAGTCTGAAGCCTTCTGCAGGACCTGTGTGCTCAGGCTCAGCTGTATCATGGCACGCCACCTGCTAGGCAGGTGCAGGAGAGCAGAAACGTGAAGAGCACCTGAACAGTCATCTCCAGGAGTCAGTGAAGCTTCACAAGGGAAACTTGCCTCTATTAAAATTTTCCTTGGGGTGCCACAGGTAATGTCCCTAGTGGCTGTTAGCATTGCATGATGTATCACTTCACTTGCAGTCCTAAGTCTACACCAGATATTAATGACTGGTGATGTTTTCTGTGGTGCTGTAACATGTGCCCAGTTCAGGATGTTTCTTAGTCCTGTTTGTCCCCTTGTGTTGTCAATGTGACAGGGCAAGTGTAGGGGAGGCAGAATGCCAAGAATTAAAAATATGTCCAGTCATTCTCAGCTTTGAACTGTACTCCATACAAAATCCTCGTGGGTAGTAGCTAAGGTGCTGCTGATAATCGAAGAACAAGAGAGACCTCCTGGGTCATAGAGTTAGGTCACCTCTTGACCCCATACAATGATGAAGTGTGTTCATAAACAGATGAAGGATCATTTTAATCCAAGTTGGGATTTGTTTTCTTGGATAGAGAGAGCAAGCAAGCGAACTGTCCTGCTAGTTCACTTAGCTAGGCAGCCCCACACCCTCTCTGATCTTACGCTTTGAAACCTTCTTCTAATTTCCAGTCTAAATGAGATCAAGGTTCTCTTCTGTTCATGTGCATTTGTGTCCTTAAACTTCAGTAGTTTCTCCCTCTAGGCATTAAATCTACAGATTTATTTACAGCAGATCTATCCCCTCCCAGCCTTGTTTTGCAAAGGCTGAAGAGTTACTGTTTACGTGCCGTCTTGCCCTGTGACAAAGCATGAGCCCACTTCTCAAAGAGTGATTCGATATCTGAAGCTGCTTTAATAAGAAGTCACTTAGCTCTTCCCTCCACCAGCCCTTGCATTATTCCCTGAACAAAGCCACTTTGGTCTGTGGAAAGTCAAGGATTCGGCTCAATGTCAGAGTGACATCCAGTGGAAGAGCTGCAGAGCATCCCCGTCGCACACCCACCTCGCAAAACCTCACTTGTCACCTCTCTGAATTTATTTTATTCTTGCTCCACTGAGCAGGGCAAAAACTTGCCAAAGTCAACATGGGATGAATGAAATGGCTTTCATTTTAAGACCTGTCAATACACTTCAGCTTCCTTACAACAAAAGGGTGACTCCTTTGACGTCTGGGACTTGCACCTGTCCTCCTACTGAAAGCAATACATTCTCGATATGCTGAAATGCCACTCTTAGGAAATCAACAGAGTTAATCTATTGGGAACACTAAGGTCTCAGGGCCAGCTGTTCAGCTTTTCTTAGTATCACAGCTCCATTGATCTAAAGCAGCTCTGATGATACACACTGACTGCTCATACCAGATAAAATCCCTTTTTTAGTTATTTTATGCAAGGAGAATAGTGATTAAGGCTGATCTGGGAACAGAACAAAATAGATTATCATAACTGAGAAAGGGGAGGTCCCTATAGCTGGACCATTTAATGTTTAAGTGAGAAGGGGTAAGGGAAAGCAAGAGGTGCTCTGGTTTTTTTTCTGCCTATATTAAGTAGGTAGTAGGAAAAATGAACCTTCACCTCCCATTTCCATGTGGTTCCTACCTGGTTTTTGTTTGTTGTTGGTTTTGTTTTGATTTTGGGTTTTTTTTTCCATGACCCACCAGTTTCTGGGACTTAGTTCCTTTACTTGCAGGGTATGGTCCTCAGGATATTTCACACAGTGGGTTGTAATGTCTCTTGATGGTGTGCAGACAACAGTTGATGCTTCAGCCCCATGGCAAGCAGAAGGAGAAATGTCACAGGATGTTAAGAGTTAGAAGGGACCCAAAGAGATCGAGTCCAACCTCCCCTACCAGAGCAGGACCAGAGGCTGAGGGAGCTGGGACTGTTTAGCCTGGAGAAGAGGAGGCTCAGGGGGGACCTTATTGCTGTCTACAACTACCTGAAGGGTGGTTGTGGCCAGGAGGAGGTTACCTTCTTCTCTCAGGCAACCAGTGACAGAACAAGAGGACACAGTCTCAGGCTGTGCCAGGGCAGGTTTAGGCTGGAGGTGAGGAGGAAGTTCTTCACTTAGAGAGTGATTTGTCACTGGAATGGGCTGCCTGGGGAGGTGGTGGAGTCACCGTCCCTGGAGGCGTTCAAGGCACGTTTGGACATGGCACTTGGTGCCATGGTCTAATCTTGAGGGCTGTGGTGATGGGTTGGACTTGATTATCTCTGAGGTCTCTTCCAACCCTTGCGATACTGTGATCCTGATACTGTGATAATCTAGTTCAGGTCACAGAGGAACGCATTCAGACAGGCCTTGAAGGTCTCCAGAGAAGGAGACTCCACAACCTCTCTGGGGAGCCTGTTTTGGTGCTCTGGGACCCTCATAGTCAAGAAGTTCCCCCTTGTGTTGAGGTGGACCCTCCTGTGCTGCAGCCTATATCCATTGCTCTTTGTCCTAGTCAGTCATTGAGCCATTTGTTGTGATGAATGTTTGTCATCTTATCAATTCTCCAGTGAAGGTGTGTAATTTCTGGATCCTGCAGAACTTGTGGGATGCTAGGATAACCTTTGACCAAGAACATTTTCCCCATCTCTTCCAAACATCTTACAGGCAATCAAGAGAAGAGCTTAATTCACTTAGAGCGGCACCAAACGTTTAAGGTAATTTGAAATCCTTTATCAGCCACCAATTCTTGACAGCAATCAAGCACAATGGAAAATAAATAAATAAGTCCAAATCCTGTAGCCATGGAAGCACACTTTAGATCAGATTTCTATTTGCATGCTTCATACATCTACATAAAACATATTTCATGTACCAAGTTAAATAATGCACAATACTTAAACTATTCTTACTTTTTATCCTTTGGTTATTGTAATTACAAGTAATTTTGTGAAGGATTTTCTATTTTTAAGAAATCACACTTTTGTACTTGATCCAGCTAACAGGATTTTCTTACATTACTTCATAAAGAGACCATCTTTAAACTTCTAATGTTATTTCTTATTCATTAGTACATATGCCTGTAGGGTATGTTCATAAATGGGTTAAAGTTACAAAGTTATGCTTATAAAAGCTCATGGTAATTTGGAGTATCAGGAGGATTTATTAATTTTGAAATCTTAAAAGAGCAAAAGCTAAAATGAGATTGGATTAAGTATATTCTTGCATGCAGTTATTCTAAACACCCTTAAGGACCGCAGACTAACTTACAGAGGACATTATGCAAATATGAATATATCTCTAAGTGCCTCATAGGCTTGCTGATGTAATATTTTACATGGTTAGTTAAGTACATCAAGTAAAAGGTTTGACCTTGATATACTGTAAAAGGTACTTATCCCACAACACCCAATTGTTTCCAATGCCATTGTGAAATGTATCACTCGAACGTGCAAACAGTTTTGTGCACAAATCTCATTAAATGTAGCTCCAGCAGCCAAACAACTGTCCACAATACCCTGTCTCTTTAGAAGACCAAAGAACTGCTTTTATAATTTATCTTTATCAAAATGCTGTTTATTGTTATCGACAGCACCAGGCTGTATTTGTGTAGCAAGACGACGATTTCTTAGGAGGACGAATAGAGTTTCTGGGCTTTATTACTGGCACCTGTTCCCATTACACAGTGCCTTATTTATTTCTTTATTTATTTGGTTTTGAGGACATAGAGAAGGTGGAAGACTACAATGCCCCAAAGTCAAACAGTGTTTTGGGGAAGGAAAACAAGTTTCAGTTTTGATCTCAGCTCAGAATTTCTGCACATTTTTGCGTTTACTTTCCTCTTTGATTATGCAGCAGTAAGCCTGACTATAGGGACTTAAATGTTGTATTTTCCTCTATCTTCACTTCTTCTACCTCCACTCCCTTCCCATATATGTGTGTGTGTGTATTTATATACATATTCCATTGAGGTGGTAATGAAATAGAGTAGGAAAAAAAATTGGATTGCTAAATATTGTGTGTGTGTTATCTTTTCTCTGTGTGTATCTGAAGGGAAGATTGACTGATGTGGCACCTGCAGATTACTTTAGGGTAAATCCTTGTTTGTTCTGTTTAGCATTTTTGTGGTTATCACTGACTGAACTGGAGGGAAAGGCTCTGTAGATGGATGGGGTAGGTGTGGATTCTTCATATAAATCAAATGGAAAAAAACACCAAGACATCACCCCCTTCTACAGTCTGTATCATATCAAACAAATCCTGTGGGGTTCAAGCAGTAGAGAGTATAATCTCTCTCAAGTCCCTCCAAAGTGACCAAAATATTTATGGCACATTATGCTGGGCTGTGAATACCCAATTGGCATCACCTTTCTTCTGTGATGGTTTCGCAGTGATCAAATAGTTTGGAGTAGAACAAAAAAAGAGCTAAATAAGGCAGTTTCATTGAAGCAGTGTTGGTGGTGTGGGGTATCACACTCTTGAGCAGTGTGTTTTCATTAGGTCTACTTCAGGAATCATAGAATCATAGAATGGTAAGGTTGGAAGGGACCTCAAGGATCATCCAGTTCCAACCCCCTGCCATAGGCAGGGACACGTCCCACTAGTACAGGTTACTCAATGCCTCATCCAACCTGGCCTTGAACACCTACAGGGAGACTGTGGAGTGTGGAACCACAGAATGTGATCAAAGATCAAAGATCACATTCTGTGATTCCATGCTCCACAACCTCCCTGGGCAACCTGTGCCAGTGTCTCACCACCCTCACTGCAAACAGCTTCTTCCTAATATCCAGTTTCAATCTCCCTTCTGCCAGTTCAAATCCATTCCTTCTTGTCCTGGCAGTACAATACCTTGTCAATAGTCTCTCCCTAGCCCTCATGTAGGCCCCCTTCAGATACTGGAAGGCTACTCCAAGGTCTGCTGGAAGCCTTCTCTTCTCCAGGCTGAAGAGCCCCAATACTTGTAGCCTGTCGTCATATCAGAGCTACCATAATCCTCTGATCATCTTTGTGCCCTCCTCTGGGCTAGCTCCAACAGTTCAATGTCCTTCCTGTGTTGGGGGCTCCAGAACTGTACACAGTACTCCAGGATTTCTACATCTCTTAAATGCCTCTAGGGATGAGGATTCAACCACATCTCTGTAGAACCAGTTCCAGTGTTTGAAAACCCTTTCGGTGAAGAGGGTTCTCCTCATGTCCAACCTAAATCTCCCCTGGTGCAACTTCAGGTGATTTCCTGTTATTCTATCATTTGTTACTTGGGAGAATAGACCAGCACCCATCTCACTCCCACACTCTAACCTAAGCGGTTGTAGAGAGCGAATAGGTTGCTCTTGTTTGCCTAGCATTTGGAATGACCCCATTTCCACACCACAAAGACAGACCCAGGAGTGTATCTCAGTATGTCCCTATGTGATGGCTGCTCCCTCCCTGGAGGTGTTCAAGGCCAGATTGGACGAGGCCTTGAGTGACCTGTACTAGTGGGAGATGTCCCTGCCTATAGCAGGGGGTTGGAACTAGATGATCCTTGAGGTCTCTTCCAACCTTACCATTCTATGATTCTATAAAGCAGCAAGTGGTGTTCTTTCATCCAGATCTGACTCATTTTAAATTCAGATGGGGGGGAGGGGGGGGGAAATATCACTGAAAAGATAATTAAGTGTGTTACTGAAGATAGCTTTTCTTTGGTTTTCTTCTTTTTTTTTTTTTTTCCCCTCCAGAGTACTGAGTGTGTGCATACACGAGCTGTAAAAAGCAAACCAAAGCAAAATATAGGAGGAGAAACTTCTTTGAGGTTGGTGGAGCACTTGAATAGGCTGAGATTCCATCTCCGAAGACACTCAAAAACCACCTGGATATGTTCAGGTGTGACCTTCTTTAGGTGAGTGTGATTTGGCAGAGGAGTTCAGCACTCGAGTTCAACTCCAGTGGTCCCTTCCATGCTGTGATAGATCTCACAATAGAGAAAACCTACAACAAAGTTAGAGTCTACAGATTTGAATGTACAGGTTTGTACATTCCTACAGGAATGTAGGTTTCCTACAGGAATGTGCAGGTTTCCTACAGGAATGTACAGGTTTCCTTGTGTGTTCACTTCCCTGCTTTACAAGATGATTGGAGAGCAAAAGATCTTAGTTTTGAACCAAATTGGGAAACTGCAGGGTGGAGGAATAAGTTTTTTTGATTTATGCCAGAGAGGAAACACATCTTAATCCAGAGAGACCTGAGTGGAAAGACAATAGAGCTGTGGTAGGTTAACTCAAACCATACAGAGCTCAGTAAATGAGCAAAGGTGTCTATAAGCTTCCCAGACATACACAGATGTGCTGGTCACCTTGTAGGTCTGGTGGGAAGCAAAGGTTGTTTTGGAGTTCATCTCAGCTGACCAGCTTTGAAAAAGTGATTGCCCTCTATGCTGCTTTGGTTTTATTGACTAGATCTTTGGTGGCTGTAGGAAGAAGCCAGAGTGATTAACTTAGACATAGCCATGTATACATAGGTAGATGAAACCTGTTCTGGAATCCAGTGCTAGTTCTGCAACCAACTTATTTTTATAGTCTTATACTTTCTCTCACCTTGTGCTTATCCTTCGTGTTGTAACTTTGAATTAGGGCTCACCTCTGGCCCTATGTGAAGTCTAACACAACACAATGCTAATTTCAGCTGGGCTTCTTGGTGTGGCTGATATACAAATAACATTTGCATGATCCTGCTTGAGCGGGTCCTGAGGAGGCCATGAAGGTGATCAGGAGGATGGGAAACCTTCTCTTTTGAGGACAGAGTTGGAGTTGTTCAGTCTGGAAAGGAAAAGACTTATTGTGGCCTTTCAATACTTGAAGGGGTCTACAGGAAAGATGGGAAGTGACTCTTTATCACTGAGTGTAGTGACACTGCGTGGAGTAATGACTTTCAACTCCAAGAGGACAGATTTAAGTTAGCTATAAAGAAGGAGATTTAAGTTAGCTATAAAGAAAATAAATCTGTCCAGAGACATAGTGGATGCTTTTCCAACTGAAATAGTTCTACAATTCAATGATTAATATAATTTTATTTTTTCTTATCTCTGTTTGAGAAATTCCTTAAGTCTTCTGTGTATGCTGTTGAGGGCTTTCCTGGTGCATTTTTCTACACCAAGCAATCTGTTGTGTGCAGGACTGTAGCTGCCTCCTGCCTCCTCCTTGAGTAAGAGTAAATAAGAATGTGGTGATTGCACAACAGCTCATCTCTGATGTGGGTGAGCCTTGCAAATACTGGAGTCCTGGGTGCAGGACATCACCAGTTGATCGAAAGAATTGGCAGGTGTAGGAGTGGTAGGGAGGTACAGCTGAAATTTAATTTCCTCCAGAACCATTCTCCACAAGCTGTGCAAACTTTCTTTAGCTAAACAAATACACTTAAAGACAAAGATTTCCCATTTTCCTAGAAATACTCGTGGTAGCAACTGCCTGTGCTTTCACTCCTG
The DNA here is from genome assembly GCA_013396675.1 of Eubucco bourcierii. Lineage (NCBI taxonomy): Eukaryota > Metazoa > Chordata > Aves > Piciformes > Ramphastidae > Eubucco > Eubucco bourcierii. Next base: position 32,423 of record VWZE01015999.1, read on the forward strand.
GAGCCTTAACAAACAGTCTGCACATTTGCATTTTCTCTAATAGTCTCAGCAGTAAACTTCCTTCCAAAAAGAGGGGGAAAAAAAGGAAATCTTGTGTTCCCTGAATGCAGAAAGAAATTACACATTCTGCCTCTGTCTCTCGTACATACAGATACACAATTTAGTACATTACATCTTCAAAGCGCTGCTCAAATAGGGACTAAATTGTGTTTGTAAACTCTCGCTTTGGGAGACAAGTTCAAACAGGGCTTAAGTCCCAAATGAAATGTTGATGGTCTCAGTCAAGCTCCTAGTGGACAATTGCCACAAAAGCACAGCATTGGTGGCTTGTATTGATAACAATTAGTATTATTACTCTGTGTTACAGCGCAGCCCTGATCAAAGACACATTGTACGATGCGCTGGGTGGGTGTACGCAGAATAAAAGACTGACCCTGCCTCAACATGTGAACAGAAGGAAAAAGAAAATAATATTAAACCAAGATAAATCATCTGTTCTTACTTCTGTTTTGCAGAGGAGGAACTAGGGGGCTGCAGTCAGCCAATACAGTTAAACTGATGATTGCTACTGTCCCAGTTTATTACCCAGTTTGCTAAATTCAAGGTAAAATTACAAAGCGGTGTGACAACGGTCACGGGGGGAGTCTATGTCAAAGCTAGGAGCAGAACGTAGCTCTCATGAGCCCATAGAAATTGTGTTAACTGGAAGGTTACTCTTCCTCTCCAAATAGAGTTTAATGAATATAACACACTTCAATAGGTGTATTCATAAGAAGTTGCCCATTATGGATGTAATGCATGAGTTTTTCTCTCTTGGAAATAGGTTACTCTTACTGGCCATTTCCTGGTCAGGTTTTGATGAGTCCCTTTCAGGCACAGTTCCCATTGAAATAGGTTTCCCTGAATGAGGACTTAAGGAACAACTGAATAAAGACCTCTATAATTGCTCTATAATGATTAAATGGTTCCCATGAGCAAGGCAGTTCAGAAAGACGTGCTTTCACTTAGCAACATTCGTGCTGCCAAGATGAAATAGCCACATCTACTGCAGGCAGAATTTAATTCAGTATTGTTACTGCTGTTATTGTGGCAAACTAGAGACTGGACAGCATCAGGCTGGGAGAGTGGTAGACCTTGTACAAGCACAGTGTACATGGCAATCTTAAGTCCATGCAGTCCTGGGGCTCCTGATCTCCTCACCCATGTGCTGGTGATGTGCCCATTTGGAACAATTTCTTTACTTTGCTTACTATTTTTGCCCCATTTGTTCTGCTTTTGGAATGATATTTGGGTACAGATGTTAGTGTTGTGGGTTAAAGGCAATGATTCTTCAGAAGGACTGGGCTGGAGACAAGATGGAGACAAAATTTACTCTGAGGTGAGATGCAAACTATTGCTTTTCAGGTCCTGTATGGCTAGATGAATGAAAGAAGGAAAAACAAGGACATTTTGTTTCCCCAGTCTCAGGAAGTTTTTCCATTGTTTTGATTTTTTTGTTCTCCCCTTTCCCCCCCTTTCCTCCCCTTTCCCCCCATTTCCTCCCCTTTCGCCCCCTTTCCTCCCCTTTCCTCCCCTTTCCTCCCTCCTTCTCTTCCTCCTTTTCCTTCTGTATTGTCAGGGGTTTTTGAACCCCTTTTGAAGTGTATTGAACTCTTTAGTCATGACAAGGGAAGAACAGGATGGCCTAGAGGGTTAATCAAAAACCCACCTCACAAAAAATCTCACTCTTTGGACCTTTGTGATGGTTTGGGAGTTCCCCGCCCCCCACTCTTTGTAAAATGACCCAGACTAGAACTCAGCTGGCTGGAAGTTAAGGACTGAAACTCTATTTACAGCTCAGCACAATGTACAAACAGAGATATACACTATAGACAGGAATAGTTACAGAAATAGACAAGTTAAAGGGAATACAGAAACAGAAACACAACTCCCCTCTCAGAAATCAGAGTCCCCAGGAGGGGCTCCCAACCACCCTTCCACCTTCTCCCCACCCCTGTACCTTACTCCAAGATTTACCTTACATGCAAGGTGAATTAGGAGGATTGGCCAGGGGGGTTAGAAGAAAAGTGGTTAGTGAGATTAATTGGCAAGGAGAGACCAGAACCAGAAGCTGCTAAACCATCCCAGAAAGAGAGACAGACTCTGACTGACTTATCTATGTTTTGGTTATTTTTCCCAAACAATTTTCAGCAAGCCTATGAGTAAAACAGACATCACTATTGTTTTCCTTTCACAGCCTATAGTGTAATTTTCTCTATTAAAATATTCCAATCAACCTCAAACCAGCACAACCTGAATAGGTCCTAGTGCTCCTAGGAGCACTATATCAAGCATTGGAATTGGCTGTCCAGGGAGTAGCAGAGTCAACCTCTCTGGAGGTGTTCAAAAAATGTGTAGACATAGCACTTTGGGACATGATTTAGTGAGCATGGTAGTGCTGGGTTGCCAGCTGGACTTGATGATCCTAGAGGTCTTTTCCAGTCTTAATGATTCTATGATTCTATCTTATGGGATAGGAGTGGAAGGCAGGAGATGGTGTATGATGGACTGGTAAAAAGCAGCACGGGGAGACCACAGGAACTGAGCAATCATCCTGGGGTTTCTGAAAGCACCTTCATGTCGTGTGTGCATCTCTCCCAGATTTTTGAGCCTGCTTATTGAAATGCTGGAAGTCTCCCCAGCTGGTTTTGAAACGCATAGCTGCACTTTGGCACACACTCCAGAGGTCAGCGTCACCCGGTGAATGCTTGCACCCCGGAGGTAGAAATGGCAATGCTCAGAGTTGAACCATCTTTGGAGATTTCCCTTGAAACTGCCTGACAATGGAGCTGAATATCTCATAAACGAGGAACTCATAAAAATAAGCTATGCCTTGTCAGCTGTAAAGAGAGAAGAGCATTTTGTTCCTCAGGGGCATATTCTAATCTCACAGTGTGCATTACCATATAGCTTAAAAAAGCAGATATTTCTAAGATGATATGTGGAGTGTGTGCAAACCTCTCGAAGAAACCTTCAGGAGTTTTTCATGCATGCAATGACATGGGCCTCTGTAGAGGGGGTAAAAGAGAGAGAATGGAAAAGCCAAAGAGAAGCGTAGGTAAATAAGTAGAAGCAAGCTATGCTAGAATTGGAGGTAGAAGCTTGTGAGCAGCCTTTCAATTCTGAGAGGGATGTGTCCAGCAGACAGAGGGAGGTTCTCTTCTGCTTCTACTCTGCCCTAGTGAGACCCCATCTTGAGTGCTGGGTTCACTTTTGGGCTCTCCAGTTTAAGAGGGACAGGGATCTGCTGGAGAGAGTCCAATGGAGGGGTACGAGGATGATTAGGGGACTGGAGCACTGCCTGATGAGGAGAGGCTGAGGGACCTGGGGCTGCTTAGTCTGGAGAAGACTGAGAGAGGATTTAATCAATGTTTATAAATATCTGAGGGCTGGGGGTCAGGAGGCAGGGGACAGGTTCTCTTCACTTGCTCCCTGTGATAGGACAAGGAGCAATGGATGTAAGCTGCAGCACAGGAGGTTCCAGCTCAACACAAGGGGCAACATCTTTACTGCAAGAGTCCCAGAGCACTGGCACAGGCTGCCAAGAGATTGTGGAGTCTCCTTCTCTGGAGACTTTCAAGGTCTGTCTGGATGTGTTCCTGTGTGACCTGAGTTAGATTGTATGGTCCTGCTCTGGCAGAGGGGTTGGACTCAATGATCTCTTTGGGTCCCTTCCAACCCCTAGCATCCTGTAATAGCTATGATATGTCTCCACCATGATATGCTGTCTACCTCATGATAATATAATAACACATCACTGAAGCGTAACACCAGAGGGTTATTGAGTACTACAGTGGTACTGAGGCAGTAAGGGAAATAATTTATTTTCAGAGGCTGTGGGTTTAATTTGTTTATTTGGTTTGGGTAGTGTTGTTGTTGGTGGTAGTCTTAGCTTGCAACATGAACAGATTATTTGGGCTATTCAAGCCAGAACTAAATAATGTCAACAACAAACTGGTGCCTGACCTCAGCCTAGCTGCTGTGAAACAGCTGCTAGTACTGCAAAACCACCCTAGCAGAAGGTGGTGGTTAGTTGATGGGAGAAATATGGAATCAGAAGGAATCTCAGGAGATCAATTCATCAATGAACAGGTGTCTCTTCTAGCCCTACAGACTGAATGTCAAACTCTTCACATGTAAAGAGTCCCAGCAGACATAACCTCATGCCTTTGAGAGCTCTGGGAGTGAAGCTTTGAAGGGTGGCAGGTTGCAATGTCCCTTTACTGTGCCATGCTGGAGGGTAGAGCTGGACTAGGCAGGGTTAGGGTGCAATGATACTTTAGCAGCCTGGTCAGCAGTCCTTGCTAACATTTATCCACCAACCACCAAGTGGGACTGCCAAGCAGCCCTTGTGCTGGCACAGGGCTGGCTGGCAGCCCAGGGATGCTGTCTTCCAGGGGAGCTGCACTCAAGCTGGGTGAGAACCAAATGGCTGCCCCTGGAAGCTGGAATACCTGCAGCTAACATCTAGGCTTGCAGGAGTTAATGAAGCTTAACTGAGGGTGCTTGTGCTCATAGTGCAGCATTTCTTGGCTAAGTATTGCATGAGTCTGTATGAAGGTGATGAGACCTCTCACCCAACAAGATAGAGAAAGCCTAAGCCAGGGTGTAGCACACTCATTTTTCTGAGCTGGCTTTGTGCACCTGTGAGCTGTTTTATGCTGCATCTTGGGTTACAGGGCTGATATCTCAGATTCATTCTGGTTGGAAAAGATCTTTTAGATCATCATGCCCAACTATTACCTAACTACATTATCTGACTCTGTCTAACATGAGAATGGCCCAGTGAATACTTCACAGGTTAGCACCTTGTTTAAAGGGCTGCAGCAAACTTGTGCAGCAGCCGAATGCTCTCTGTTGTATGTCAAACCATATCTGTTTTCCCTTGGATTTTGTCAATCATCCTTGTGTGGAACAGGTATCAAACACTGATGCAGCACAGTATCTGAAAGGAAATTTACATTTCTCAGGTAACCAAAGATGGGGGAAAAAAATCTCTTTTCTGCAATGCACAGAAGCTGCAATAGATCACTGGCATCCTAGTGGCATGCCAAAGGCCTTGAGATTTTAGGGTATTTCCTTTGCATGTTGTTCTTATCCCAAACATCAGTTCCCATGACCACGTATTGGGCCTTAGCCAGCTTCTTTGTCTTTCATCTACGAGCTTGTCTTTCATGGGCATCAGGACAGCTGGGGGAGAAGAGACAATTCTGGCTGTGATAGGGAAGTGTCACAGTTTGGCAGGCACCGAAGTCAAAGAACATATCTGAGCCTCTCTCCTGGATTTCTCACGCAACCTGGTAGTAAAAAGAAGACACCAGTCCGCCTTCTGCATCCTTGAAGAGACAGAACAGATGCTACTTATGACCCTCCGGGATCCATCTGAGAGGAAGAAGCAAAGCCAGCTTCATGGCTCCGTTTATCTCTGCCAGGCTTGTAAGATGAATTCAGTCATGCCACTGTCAGAAATGACTGTCAGGTCTAGGAACTGGATATGGGTATTTGTCATTTCCAGAGCTGGAACCTCTGCTTGCCCCTACAGAATCATTCCTATGCCGTTCAAAGATGCAGCGCAACATATCTCTAGGAAGGTGATGCAGTTGCAGACTTGTCTCCTGATGCCTTTCAACCTCCTTCCCTGCTGGTAAGGTTAAACTGGCATAATCCTCAGTGAAATGGTTCGTGTGGTGGTGACTTCTTACCATGTGACTTGAGAAAACCTCTCTAATAATCTCTTGGATGTTGACCTCCATAGCCAGCAATGACCTTTTGGTGTGCTATTCTCCAGCAAAAACTTGAACGGTTTTGTCCTTTGGATCTTTTCCCATCCTTTCTGAAGAAATTCAGGGAAAATAAGGGAGAAACTCAATGATAACAGACTAGATTTTGATGGGAGCTGCTGTTCTGCTCTTCACTAACCGCTCAAGCAGATCTCCAAAACCTTAACTATCTGAGGTTGTTTAGTCTGGAGAAATGGAGGCTGAGGAATACCTTCTCAATCTCTACAACTGCCCGACAGGAGGTTGTAGTGAAGTGAGGATCAGTCTATTTTCCCAAACAGCAGGTGATAAGGCAAGAAGAAACAGCCTCAAATTGTCCAAAGAGGGGCTGAGGTAGGACATAGGAAAAAAATCCTTAATTAAAGGGTTATCTGTCAAACACTGGAACAGGCTTCCCAGGGAAGTAGTGGGGTTGTCACCTGGGAAGGTATTTAAAAGCTGTGTGGATGTGGTGCAGAGGGGCATGGTTTGGTGATGGACTTGGTAGTGCTGGGTTAATAGTTGGACTTGATGATCTTAAAAGTCTTTTCCAACCAAAATAATTCCATGATTATATGAGCTGTGCTTTTCTATAGCTAAACAAAATGGTAACAATGAATTTACAGCAGTCCTGCTCTGCCAGGCCCTGACTCACCAGAGTGCTCAGAGGAGCATAAACATGAAGTCTATCAAGCATGATGCAATTGCTTGTGTGCTTAGGCTTAAGCACATCTGTAATGACTTGCTGGAGTTAGGCTGGTGCTCAGCACCAAGATTCCAGGGCAGATATTGCTCAGGAAGGGATTCAAATAGTAGAAAACTGATGACTAAAAATCATAGAATCATAGAATCGTAGAATGGTAAGGTTGGAAGGGACCTCAAGGATCATCTAGTTCCAACCCCCTGCCATAGGCAGGGACACGTCCCACTAGTACAGCTTACTCAAGACTTCATCCAACCTGGCCTTGAACAGCTCCAGGGAGGGAGCAGCCACAACCTCCCTGGGCAACCTGTTCCAGTGCCTCACCACCCTCACTGCAAAGAGCTTCCTCCTAACATCCAGTTTAAAT
>VWZE01015999.1:68045-91510 GCA_013396675.1 Eubucco bourcierii
TGCCCCTTTACTCTGCTCTCGTCAGACCCCACCTGGAGTACTGTGTGTAGTTCTGGAACCCTCAGCACAGGAAGGACATGGAAGTGTTGGAGCGGGTCCAGAGGAGGGCCACAAAGATGCTCCGAGGGCTGCAGCAGCTCTGCTATGAGGACAGACTGAGAGAGTTGGGGCTCTTCAGCCTGGAGAAGAGGAGACTTCGAGGGGACCTGATAGTAGCCTTCCAGTATCTGAAGGGGGCCTACAGGAAGGCTGGGGAGGACTATTTACAAGGTCTTGCAATGACAGGACAAGGGGCAATGGGTTTAAACTGGCAGAGGGGAGATTGGATGTTAGGAGGAAGTTCTTTGCAGTGAGGGTGGTGAGGCACTGGAACAGGTTGCCCAGGGAGGTTGTGGATGTTCCCTCCCTGGAGGTGTTCAAGGCAAGGCTGGATGAGGCCTTGAGTGAACTGTACTAGTGGGAGTTGTCCCTGCCTATGTCAGGGGGTTGGAACTAGATGATCCTTGAGGTCCCTTCCAATCTTACCATTCTATGATTCTATGATTCTATGACATATGGCTCTCTCCAGTGGTGACACAGGTAAATATCCCCTCCAGTTGCTCATCCCAGTTGCATGTTAAAACACAATGTAAAGAGAATGTGCACCACAGAAATCAGCTTGGTAGAGTGGAAAATACATAATGAAGAGATGTAGAAAGATATATGTGGAGAAATAATCGGGTATGATATTCAACAGTCCCTTCCAGCCTCTACCACTCTGATTCTGTATGATTCTGTCATATCTGAGCCCAGGTATAAAGACTTTGTCTCATCTGTGTGGAGGTCCAGAGTGCATCATTTTCCTTGTCTTGGACTAGGATGATTTATTTTGCACCAGGGAAGTGCTACAGCGTCAGAGGAAGCCTGGATCCTCTCATCGGATGTGGCCTGTGAGCAATGGCATGCTTGGCAGATCTGGCAGCAGCACTAGTGGCATAACTCAAAGAAGAATGAAACACTGAAGAATTTTCCCTGCAGACAAAGCTAAACTCACATAGAATCATAGAATCATAGAATGGGAAGGTTAGAAGGGACCTCAAGGATTATCTAGTTCCAACCCCCTGCCATAGGCAGGGACACCTCCCACTAGTACAGGTTACTCAAGGCCTCATCCAATCTGGCCTTGAACACCTCCAGGGAGGGAGCATCCACGACCTCCCTGGGCAACCTGTTCCAGTGCCTCACCACCCTCACTGGAAACAACTTCCAGTCTAAATCTCCCCTCTACCAGTTTAAACCCATTGCCCCTTGTCCTGTCATTGCAGGACCTTGTAAATAGTCCCTCCCCAGCCTTCCTGTAAGCCCCCTTCACATACTGGAAGGTTACTATCTGGTCCCCTCGAAGCCTTCTCTTTTCCAGGCTGAAGATCCCAAACTCTCTCAGCCTGTCCTCATAGCAGAGCTGCTCCAGCCCTCTGATCACCTTCGTGGCCCTCCTCTGGACCCGCTCCAACACTTCCATGTCCTTCCTGTGGTCAGGGCTCCAGAACTGCACACGGTACTCCAGGTGGGGTCTGACAAGAGCATCCTTACCCTTCCCCTGCTTCCCAGGATTTTAAGCATCTTCATCTCTTCCCAGACAGCCCTTCCATTTGAGAGCGAGTGCTAGGTAGAAATAATTCTTTCACTTGGGATTTTCAGTCTCCTCATGGGACCATGCCTGCAAATGCAATCACACCTTTTGATCACTTCTACTGAAACAACCTGTTGTCTTTTATAATAACATTTCCATTGGGAATGTTCAGCTGCTGAGGCTAAAAAAGAACATTTCATAGCACACAGACAACTACACACGCAGTGACTTTGCATTTTTACCTTTTTGATTTTTCAGTGGGTGTGTTTGCCTGGTTTGTTTTTTGGGGTTTTTTTCAGACCACATCCATCTGCTTCCTAGTTCTTCCAACAGCTAGTTTACATGCAGTAATTGCCATTAAAAATGTGGAGAGAAAAGCTCATTGTACAAATGCACCATTCTACTCTCTTGAAAGTACACAGAAGCTACAGAACTACATGAAACTGATTGATGGATGGGTTTATTTAATTATGACTTTCAAAAATGTGATGTCTCTCATAGCAGGTGCAGGTTGTGACGTGGCATTTGCTCTGGTAATTATGCAGTTTCTTGTAAATAGCAGAACGAGTCAGGATGAAAGATAGCACTACCCTTAGGTTGTGGAAAATTATTCAGCTTTCTCTTTACCAAATTTCAAGTGATATGTTTAAATGATAAGGTCACTGATTCTTGTCGAGCCTCCCAACTCCCCATACTCTTACTCCTGTGACATGAACCTGGAAGAAGAAGGAGTGGGACTGGAGGATGAACACAAGGAAGGGGTGGTTTGTGAAGGGTGTTTTTCTTGCATGAACCAAATGAATCACAAAGCTGATTTGGGTACCCTTCACTCAACCACACCATTAAAGGATGCTGGGATATAGGAATTTAAGTGGACTTTTAGTCAGACTGGTGCTTTCCCAGGTGAAAAACAACAGCTGACCTACGAGCCATGTGCCATAGCCTGTCTTGCTCAGGTCTCCTCCAATGTCCTCTCTCCATCATGTGCTTTATCTCACACTTCAGTGTTTGAAGGACCTTGTACTCAGCATTCAGACCATTCTCCTGCATCCCTTCCCATGTTTCTTTCTCCAAAAAGTATGTCTAAAGAGCCTTTGTCATCTTCTACCTGTAAACATTTCCCTGAACATCTCCTCCCTTTGTGGTCCAAGAACACAGCATGTGCCTCACGGTTGTCAGCTACTTTGGATTTGCTGCTGAGGCTCCAAAGGCATAGCTTACTCCTTTCACATTGATCTAAGATACAGCAGGCTTGGTAGTGTTTCGTTTATGGTTGGACTTGATGATCTTAAAGGCCTTTTCCAGCCTAAATGATTCTATGATTCTAAGATAACAACAGATCAAGGACTAAAGCCTATTCCTGTAATCTGCTCAGAGCAGATCCACAAAAAGCTCTTTTGCAGTAGCATTGAGCTCGCCTGCCTCCCAATGGCCTGAGCCATCTCAGGGTGCATAAAATCTCCAGGCAGTATCTCCAAGCTTATGTGTCTAAACATTTCCATCAGGGGCAACATTTTTTAAGCCAGCTGCCAATCTTATGGATGTTTTGGGGGTTTTTTTGTTTTTGTTTTTGGTTGTTTTGGTTTGGTTTGTTTTTTGACTATTCATTTTGGTCCCTTTGAAGTGGCTCAGCTGATTTACCAAGAATCACCTTGGGTAGTTCCTAGTCCAAAGCCACATTCAGGAGACTCAGTATCTAAGAAGCTCCATTCTTGGCTCGTGCTGCTATCCAGAGTTTTATCAGAGGTTGTGATGCACTTGCACTTATTACTAAAATCAATAGGAGCTGATGGTGTTTGGCACCTGCTGAAGATGCAGCCTTGCTTACTGATGGCAGCGTGTAAATAAGAGGTTCAGAAGTAGGCACCCTTTGGAAACGTTAGCTTCTCTGATCTCTATCAAGTGTGCAATGAAATGAGAATAAACCTGAAAATGAAAATGTGTGTTCAGTATATATGTAAGAGCTTAGCTAAACAATGGAATGTTTCAATGTAAGGTGCAGAGTTACATATATGAATGAAAATCAGTTGGTTGTTGCCCTGTGTCTATCAAAATGAAAATAAGGTCATTCACAAATCTTAACATTTTGTGGAGAGGAGGAATATTTTTTTTTTTTTTAATTAGGATTAAAAATATTATCTACTTAAAATGTGGCCATGCATATAGTTCTGGCATAGCCTATGGCAACACCTATAATTTTAAAATAAAACTGTTTTCTCCAAGAAGGAAAGTAATTTTGAGTGATAACTAATTTAGATAGTGTTAATTACGTTGGTTGGAACTTGCAAGGGAGTCAATGGATAAAAAGTTGATTAAAGCAAAGTTATAAAACAACAATAAAAAGCTCTTTAAAATGCTCTGAACATTTTGCTGTTTGTTCATGCTGGTTCTCTGAGCTGGGCTGGAAAGTGAATGATTCCATTGACGTGTCTGAATTTAAACAAGAAGAAAAAGTAAGACTTTTTGGGTCAGTTTAAGAACAGTGGAAGTATTCTGGAGAATGGCTGGAGAGCAGCTCTGAGGAAAAGGACCTTGGGGTCTGGGTTAATGAAAAGCTCAAGATGAGCCTGCAGTGTGCACATGCAGCCCAGACAGCAACCGAGTCCTGGGCTGCACCAAGAGCAGCATGGCCAACAGGGCAAGGGAGGGGATTCTGCCCCTTTACTCTGCTCTTGTCAGACCCCACCTGGAGTACTGTGTGCAGTTCAGCACAGGAAGGACATGGAAGTGTTGGAGCGGGTCCAGAGGAGGGCCACAAAGATGCTCAGAGGGCTGCAGCAGCTCTGCTATGAGGACAGACTAAAAGAGTTGGGGCTCTGCAGCCTGGAGAAGGCTTCGAGGGGACCTGATAGTAGCCTTCCAGTATCTGAAGGGGGCCTACAGGAAGGCTGGGGAGGGATTATTTACAAGGTCCTGCAATGCCAGGACAAGGGGCAATGGGTTTAAACTGGCAGAGGGGAGATTTAGACTGGATGTTTGGAGGAAGTTCTTTCCAGTGAGGGTGGTGAGACACTGGCACAGGTTGCCCAGGGAGGTTGTGGCTGTCCCTCTCTGGAGGTGTTGAAGGCCAGGTTGGACGAGGCCTTGAGTGACCTGTACTAGTGGGAGGTGTCCCTGCCTATGGCAGGGGGTTGAAACTAGATGATCCTTGAGGTCCCTTCCAACGTTACCGTTCTATGATTCTATGATTATGTGATTCCATTCTATACCTTGAAATAATGCTTAAGAAGATGTACTAAGTTACACAGCAATGTAACTTCTCTGATCCTTTGGTTGTCTGTTTTGAACCAGTGGTCAGCGTTACTGCAGCTGAGATAAGAAAGGCGAAAGGACTTGTGAACATTTTTACCTCTTGCAGCAACTCAAGACAATGCAAGTTGCCTGCTGCAGGAATAGACAGATCCATTCACGGTGGCCATGAAAAGCACAGCTTTGGTCGTGATAGAGCTAGTTAGGGTTCCTCTTCCAGGCTACAGTTCTGCCTTTATCTATCTTCAAGTACTTCTGCTGGAAAAGGAAGTTTAACTGGTCTTAGCAGAGAGTGATCAAAGCAGAGAACTTTTTGAGAGGATGAGGAGAGACAATTGAGGGACAAGTTGTTGTGGTAGGCCTAAAGAGGCCAAAGGTGGGCTTTTATGTGTCCTGGCTTGCCCAGGCATGCTCCCCTGCTCCCCCTCCTTCTGTGCTGGGGGTGGTGGTCACAGGAAAGGGGATAAAGGCCCCAGCTTCACCTAATATGGGCAAACTGGGCAATCCTGATTGGCTAATCTATGTCCAAAGGCCCATCAGTCTCGGGTTGAAATGGATATAAAGGATGAGCAGGTAGCACATTTGGCTTGGTGCTACTGTGCTCTCTGCTATTGTATCTGGACCTGCTTACTATCTCATTGATCCTGAGCTGGGTGGGACCCCAACGAGCAGGATCAGGCTCTGATGTCTCCACATGTTTGGCCTGCACAGCCAGTGTGACACCATGCTGGGACTGCACATGGCAAGACATCTGCCTGCACATGAGAGCCTGCTGCCAAGAGAGCCAGGACCAGGTCAGAGATTGTTGCCTCCTTTTCCAAAGCATCCAGGAGCCTGAGGAAACTCCAAAGCCTCTAACAGCTTCCAAACCAGCAGCAGCCCTGCCACGTGCTTTGGGTATTGTCCCAGGATATCTTTGTGAGTAAATACTTCAAGCCTCTTGTAACCATTAATTGCCTTCTGCCATAAGCAGAAAGGAACTTCCTGCATCCATCCAGTGGCTAAGCAGGATAACTAACTGCAAGCGGTGTAATTGACCGCACAAACCTTCTCTGCCAGTAAAAATGTTTGCTTATGCTGGGTACCTTTATAGTGTTCCTGTTTACCTGTTCCCTGTATGTGTAAATTTCCAAACCCTGCATTTTTTAACCTTGTAAATAAGGTTTCTGGTGAGATTTAATGTTAATAAAGAGCTTTCATAGTTATTAACAATCTCTGCCCTGATATCAAAATTGATACTGTTATTAACAGTGAAACAGTTTTCACTACACAAGTCATAGTTAATTCTAATTGAATACTAATTCCATCACTGACCTCCTTCTGTTTCTGAAGACGTGAGTCCCCTACCCTTATGGCTGAGTTATTTACACAAGAAGATGGTGAGGCTACTGAGTTTCCTTGAGAAATCAGGAAGATCTGACTGACCTAAAAAAAAATTTAAAAAAAGAAGAAAAGGGAAAAAAAAACCCAAACAAAAAAGCTGATGCTTTTATTCTAACTTCTGGATCTTAATTGTGAATGTCCCCAGCTATATGCAATACCTCTTCCATGCCATTGTTTGTGCTCAGAAGCTTCTCTCATGGGAGCTATGGTTTTATATTTGCCTTTGCTCAAATTTTGCTGTTTCTTGGACATAGAAACATCCCAAAGCTTGGAATTGCCTCACTTTCTGCATAAAGGCAGAGAGTTGACAGCTGCAGTGAAGTGGCCCTGGATCTCTTCTGCTGCAGCATAGTGGATGCATTGCTTGTGCGGAGAGACAAATAGGAGGCAGCAGAAGAAGCAGAAGTTAATGTAAGTGTTTCACACGTTTTACTTATGCTCTACTCTTCTCAACCAGCTGCAGGAAGGCTAGTTTTTTGCATTTTAGGCTGTTTTCCTACATCTTTTATTACTGTGCTTAGTGAAAACTATGTGTGCCTAAAGATTTTGTGTGCAATACAAAGTTCTTACTATGATGCGATGAGGCAGTTACACCTTTTGTGTTCAAATTCAACACATTACTGCTATTGGTGTTTCTAGGGATCTTGTTTTATTTTAGCATACATTTGCTTAGTGTACAATATGTGGCTCCCTATGAGCACTTGAGCATTTTGAAATAATAAAAAAAAGGGATGGATGTTAGAAGAAATGGAAAAATAAATGAGAAATTGAGATATTTAATACACAACAGTAAGACTGTCTGTAAGCAGCATGGAATAAGGCATCCTTTAGTAGAGGTGTAAGAATAATTAATTTTTCAGTTCAGTGGCCAAACTGAAAAAGTGCAAGGGAGGATGGAGAAGAAGTGAGTGGGGTGGGAAGAAACAAGGAGAAATCATAGAATCACAGAATCACAGAATGGTAAGGTTGGAAGGGACCTCAAGGATCATCTAGTTCCAACCCCCTGCCATGGGCAGGGACACCTCCCACTGGTACAGGATACTCAAGGCCTCGTCCAACCTGGCCTTGAACACCCCCAGGGAGGGAGCAGCCACAACCTCCCTGGGCAACCTGTTAAAGTGTCTCACCACTCTCACTGTAAAGAACTTCCTCCTAACATCCAGTCTAAATCTCCCCTCTGCCTGTTTAAACCTCTTGTCCTGTCATTACAAGACCTTGTAAATAGTCCCTCCCCAGCCTTCCTGTAAGCCCCCTTCAGATACTGGAAGGCTGCTATAAGGTCCCCTCGAAGACTTCTCTTCTCCATATTTGGGTCAACCTTCAGCAGCAATTTCTCATATTCTCTCACTGAAGTGAAACAAACACTTGTATTATCTGTTCCTTTGTAAAATATCCTGTACTGAGTTCATAAACAAAGTCTTCTTTCTAGAAGGAAGTCCTGAAGATCTTTCCACATCTCCAAATGTTTGGTTTCTTAGCACAGTGCAACGTTGCACTGAGATTTATTAATTTCATTTCCAGTAATGGATGAATCATATCTGGTCAAAGTTAAATATAAGAGTTTTGAAACGTGATAAAATATAAACAAGAAGATTTAAGAAGAGTGTGTCCAGCAGATGCTGTCCTAGTGAGACATCACCTGGCATATTGCATCCAGTTCTGGTCACCCTAGTTCAAGAGGGACAGGGATCTACTGGAAAGAGTCCAATGGAGGGCTACAAGGATGCTGAAGGGACTGGAGCACTGTCTGATAAGGAAAGGCTGAGAGCCCTGGGGCTGGTTAGTCTGGAGAGAAGACTGAGGCTTCTCCAGCTTCTCTGGAGGCTTTCCAGCCCTGTTGGGGTGTGTTTCTGTGTGACCTGTGCTAGATTCTGTGGTCCTGCTTTGGCAGGGAGGTTGGAGTCAATGATCTCTTTGGGTACCTTCCAACCCTGACATCCTGTGATCCTGTGTACATGGTGGTGACACAGAACCTATTTTCTGAAATTTATTCTTCACCTTTCCTATCCTGGTCAAGGCCACTCAATAAATTTACCTTTGTCTTCTCTTCTCCAGGCTAAACAGCATCAGGTCTTTCAGAGAGATGCTGAGCAACCTCCTCAGAGAGATGCTCCACTCCCCTCACCATCCTTGGAACTTTTTCTGGACACTCTCCAGCAGTTCCTTGTCTCTTCTAAACTGGGGAGCTCAGAACTGGACTCAGTGCTCCAGATGTGAGCTCTCTGATGCAAAGTAGATGAGGAGGAGAACCTTCCTGGACCTGCTGGTTATACTGTTCTTACTGGTTTGGTTTTTTTTTTTTCCAAGGGTGTTCTAAAAGAATCCTCCAAGCCCTCAGGAGTACATTGACCGAAGTAGGGAAGGTATTATAAACAAAGCCATGGATGGTCTCAGAAGCCCTGGAATTTTTATCATGTCTCTGCAGTACAAGCTTTGTTCTATTGTCCCCTTCATTTCTTTTGTAGAAGGCACTTGTTTTCACTGAATCAGAAACTACAAACCAGACCTAAAATATGTATATATATAGAGAGAGAGAGGTGCTTGCTGATAAACTCATAAGGATACATTTTTTGTGGATAGTGATCAAAGATCCTAAAACCCAAAGATGCTTTAAAAGCACACAAGCAAAGAAGGTTGTTCTAAGAAAAAAAACTTTGAAGGGGTATTATCCAATTAGCACTGATAGCTCTGCTAATATGGCAGCAATTAAAATGCTGTTTGTGAAATAAATAGGAGAAGACCTAAATATTCTTTGGACTTACATATGAATAATGCTCTAATATCTGGTGGAATAATTATAATGAAGCTGTAAGTATTCTCTCATCAGTTGTTTACTGAAATAGCAGTCTATTTAATCAGTAGCAATGCATTCAAGGTGACTAAATATTAAATATGATTGGCAGCTTACTGCTTGGACTAAAACGATTAAGTAACATGAGAAAGAAAGTGACAGGTGACTTCAGTCCCCTCGAGGAAACATGCCCCAGCCAGGAAATGGGTTGAGACTTCTAATAATATTGGTAACAAATAAGTGCTGAAATGTTTGCTTGCAGCAGTCAGTCTGGAAAGGAATGCAAATCCTGTTATACATCTTTTTCATCTTGGTGAGGTTGCAGTGGCAGCACTCACCAGCTCCGAGGTACCATGCATCTTAACTATCCTGCAGAGACGCACACACTTACTTGAGATGTGTCAGATTGCCATGCCAGCAAAGCCACCCCCAGTCTCAGTGAGGGAACAAATGTAACCACCCCTGTGCAAGACTATTGTGGACCTGATCTGTTGTGGCCTGATGCACCATCAGTAGCTTGGTCTCTCATGTTTGCCGGTTTTGGAGTCCTTCCTTGATACATATCCCATTGCTTTGGACTCAGACAAATGAGGTGAAGGATGAACCACAAATCAACTACAGGAACTGCAAAGGTCAGCATGAACTGGTATTTGCCCTAGGCTTCCAGTATCTGAAGGGGGCCTACAGGAAGTCTGGGGAGGGACTACTGACAAGGTCTTGCAATGACAGGACAAGGGGCAATGGGTTTGAACTGGCAGAGGGGAGATTTAGACTGGATGTCAGGAGGAAGTTGTTTCCAGTGAAGGTGGTGAGACACTGGAACAGATTGCCCAGGGAGGTTGTGGATACTCCCTCCCTGGAGGTGTTCAAGGCCAGGTTGGACGAGGTCTTGAGTGACCTGTACTAGTGGGAGGTGTCCCTGCCTATGGCAGGGGGTTGGAACTGGATGATCCTTGAGGTCCCTTCCAACCTTACCATTCTAGGATTCTAGGCTCTGATCTGGGGTTGCTGGTTGCAGCTCTAGAAAGGGAATGCAGCAAGCAAGGCATTTTCAGCACAGTGCTTCACAGTGATCCTTTTCTCTAAAATTCATAGCTAGTGAAATTCTTTGTCACTTTGTGTAAGTCCATGTTTCCATTTTCAATGGTCTGAGATTCCTAAATCCCTCCATTAATCACAGAATCACAGATGGGTGGGGGATGAGAAGGGACCAGAGCACCACTCTTTTTTACCCAGATTGACAAATTCTCACCCTGCTGCTAACAAGACTCAAATTAGAGCTATGAAACTGAGGCACAAGTTAGAATAAGAAACTGGCTGGGGTCACGTAGGTTATCCATAACTGGACCAGAATCTGAGTCCAGTTCTTCTGTCTTCCATTCCAGTACTGTCTTTTCTAGCAGATCCTTCCAGTTTCTCACAATCATCTCCCTGCCTTCTGGTTCTATGAAACAGGTGTTGAACCATGAAACCTTGAATCTGCTGCCTAGTTTGCTGTAGTCATTGCTGCTTCTGTGGCCTGCTTCTCAGCCAATAGAGCCCAGTAAAGAAGTTGGGGAGCATGGGGCAGCTACAGGGGCAGGAAGGGAGACTCATTTCTCTGTGTGTGTCCCTAACAGGGTTCTAAGTGTAGTACAGACATAAGTGTCAATGCCCTTTTACACAGAAAATAGAGAATGAATTCCAAACAGTACTGAAGACAGCTGACCCTTTTAGCACAATGCTTAAATATTCTAGAGCTGTGCCAAGGCAGCATGTGCAGAGTAAATATTTTAATCCCTAATTAATCACTTTGGTTAGATTGGTAAAACAGAAGTCTAATGAAAATAATTTGAAATTTCCTTCATGAATAATTGCATTGTTCAGGGGATTCTGGGAAGAGTCAACTGGCTGACCTTCCATTCTTGGGCTGCTCTATTGCTATGAGACTTAATTTGTGTCCTTCAACCCTTTTCAGTCACCGTCACGAGATTAGAAATACCTTTCATGCAGTTTAGCAGCAACTATGCAAAAGGACAGTGCAGTCAGCAGAGAGGTAAGAAATTAGCACATGCTTCCCTGCAGTGAAACACATACAGTATGGCACACAGGACAGGGGCAAAGCTTCTTTTCCACTCCATGTCCCTTTATTAGGTCCTGAACATGATGGATTGAGTTGTTTATTGAAGTATTCGTGGCCATTTTTAATTAGAGATGTGAGGTCTGCGGGTGCCAGGGCTTTGGGTATTTGCAGGATTGGAAAAGAATTTGCTTGTTGATATGTCCTGGTGACCAGCACCATGGTTGGTCCTGTGACTACAAGGGAATTTATTTCCTCCTGCAGGTCCTGTCTTTCCGGTGGTCCACAGTTAGGTTCCAGTCCTGTCTGGAAAGGTAGGTTGGCTTGTAGAATGAGACCTGACTGGTCCAGCCTGAGAAGAGTTATACCCCTCCTACTCACTTTAGCTGGCATTTCTCTACAGATCAATTAAGTGGATCAGGGTCTGTGTTAAAAATCCCACAATAGATGGTTCTCTGTCTCAGTATAGTTTTTCTTGGTCATGATGGCTGCAATGAAGGATCATGCAACTGCAGGTGTTGGTGAGAACAAGTCAGGTTGTGCAGGCAAACATTTGAAAACACACCTTAAACTGATAAACCCGTGACTACCCTTAGCAGAGGGACTCTTTCCCCGAGCTGTTGTGGGGTAGACCTGATGCTGGAAGGTTCTGTGCAGAGATGCAACTAATGTGTCTACTAAAGGTGGAGTTTTCAGTGGAGAAACTGCATCAGAAACCACAAAGCTGCTGGGTTGCTCTGTGATTTTGGTAGAGTCGTTTATTGCTCAGGATGGAGCGTTCAGCCTTTGAAGTGACCACCAAAGAAAGCATGGAAGATCTGTGCTGGTCAGGGTTTTACGCTGCCTGCAGTGACGTGGGAGGACAGGGATTGAGAGGTGGACTGTGCTGCGTGGTTGCTCTGGGTGCTGTTTGTACACAGTAGCTGGCTTGGGCATATTCTTGTGACTGCTTGATTTCAGCTCCAGATTCTACTCTATATTTCTCTGAGCTTATGGTTGAGAGCACAAGAGGAGGAATGCAGGACAGGAGGAAGAATTAGCAGCAGAGGGGCAAGGAGGATGGGTAGAAGCATAATTAATAGTAGCTGGATTTTGGGATTAGGGAAGTAAGGAGGATGGAGAGGGATCAGCTGTATCACACATGTTTCGCAGAGTCAAATGAAATATGTGACATGAAGATTGACAAGGGCAAGGTGACTTGGGATCCATATTTGGAGGTTAGTTATCTAGAGGAGAGGATAGAGTTATGAGTGTGGATTAGAGCCTTGCTTTGGAAGCTCGAAAAGGTGTAGTAGACATTATTTCTTGGGCCAGGAAACACAGCTGTCCTTACCAGTGCACCTAGCAAGCTGCCAGCCCTAGTGAGCATGGCTCATAATAACAGGAAATGATAAAAGATTCCACTAGAAAGCGTTTTCCAGCAAAGGAATGACTTTTGATGCAAATGAACCAATATAAAACTGATGTTCCATGGGAGGACAAATAACAATCACTGTTCTTCTGCTAGTGTTTTTTACCTGATGAAGCCAAGTGTTTTGCGGCGATTATAATTTCACAGCATCTTGCACTCTCCACTTTTATTTGTGGTGTGGTTTGGGTTTTTTTTTTGGTTGGTTTTTTAAAAATTTTTTTCTTCCACATTCACTAATTTACTTTTCTATTCCTCTGCGCAGTTGTTACTTATCAGCCATGGAAATTTACAGATATTAAATTAGCTACAGGAGGGCTCTGATATTGTTCCCTCGATGCTAGAGAAACCTATTGAGAACTAAAGGAAAAAAATTACTAATGAAAACTGAATGAGATGGCTATAAAGTTCAAAAAAGTGTGTTCCCTACCTCATGAGATCTAGCTGCATGCAAAATTTCATGAAAATTACCCATAAAATGGTACATTATGTTTTGCTTCTTCAACCAAAAGCATCGTTGAAATATTTTTATTCACTGTAAAATATATTGGATGATAACGATAATTAATGTTCCGAACCGTTTAACAAGGAGACAATAAAGGATATGAAGGGTTTCTTATAAAAAATGTGACCCTCACCACAGGACTTGAACTTGCTACTTTTGACAAAGCATCTACCCTCTAGGCTAGAAACTGCCTTCTGCATTCGAGATGAAGATCATAAAGGAATGTAATAAAAATGAACCTCGGTTTTATGTGTTTAAAAAAGGGTGTTGGGAAGGAGACTAAATCTGAGGGTATCTCCAGCAGTAGGATAAGTGATCATCAACTTGAGTTTTGAAGGTGATTACATCTGGACCAAAATGGAGAATAAAGCTTCAGATCTCTCCACCATGGTGCTGATACTCAGCATAATGCAGTCCTTCTATGTGATCATAAACCAAAGCTAAATAAAACCACGTCCCACTTGTGACAGAAACCTTAGAGAGATTCCTTGAAAGCCAGTGAAGCTTTTGCCTGTGTGTAAAGCTGCCCTACAGACTCTCAGCACAAATGGCAATAAGAACTTGAAAGGCAGAATTGGAGACTCAGTCTCCAGTGTCCACTGAACCAGCTTTATTTTAAAACAGTGCCTAATTTCATTATCATGTCACAGTGAATTCTTCATACTGCCCTTTAAACAGGTCATAACAGTACAGAAGTTCGAGGGGAAGGTAAAGGGAAACAGGACAAATCCATCTCTGCTAATTATTAGAAAGAACTTCCTGGATGTTAGGAGGAAGTTCTTTACAGTGAGGGTGGTGAGATACTGGAACAGGTTGCCCAGGGAGGTTGTGGCTGCTCCCTCCCTGGAGGTGTTCAAGGCCAGGCTGGACGAGGCCTTGAGTAACCTGTACTAGTGGGAGGTGTCCCTGCCTATTGCAGGGGATTGGAACTAGATGATCCTTGAGGTCCTTTCCAACCTTACCATTCTATGATTCTATGATTAGAGCTAGTGGGACCAGCCAGGAGGAATCAAAAGCTTTGGGTTTGCTGGGCCATATTGGTATTTGGCCTTTAACACTCAGATTTCTTCCAAGAAACAAACAAATAAAGAAACAAACAAAAATAAAATAAACTGTCATATATTTTTATTTTGACATGAAGGATGTAAAAGAGAACAGGTAAAGTTTTATTTTCAGCCTAGATTCCCTTACTCATGGCTTTGCTCTGTAATGAGAGAAACCAGCTAGAGGTGTTACTGAATTTAGCCAGACTCCTTGAACCAAAATTATATAGAATGTAGGAGGCTGAAATCAGCTTCAGCGCCTCAAAACCCACTCCGAGTCATGATCTGAGGATGGACAAATTTGCACTTGTCCAAAAGACAGAACTGATCACCTACAGCTCTACAGTGGCCCAGAATATCCATCCAACATTAATATGCATGGACTTTTTTGACAGAAGTGACCTAAATAGAAGGAGAACCACGTGCTGGCCTGAAAATCAGAGCAAGTGCCATTGCTAAGGCTGGAAAGGTGGGAACCTTGTCTGGAATGTGGAAGAGGGCATAGAGAGCACCGAAACCCCTCTGAAATCCTGTGTGAAATACAGACAATATTTTTGCAAATTAAAAACTGGCATGCCAGAGAAATCCAGCCAGAAACTACAAAGGCAGGGGAAGCCTGATGCTCTGTGGAGCCTGCTGACTCAAACTTGCTGCTCTGGGTTCCTAGCGAGCCATTTTAATTGAAAGTGAGAGCGTCGGTTGCAAAAGGTTGGGAAGTCCTGCTCTAATTGACTCTTTTTTTGGGGGTTAACTGCTGCAAAGAACGAGTCAGATCCCAGCTCCCCTGTCAGCACCAGGAGTCAGTCCTCCCACAACATTAATTACTTTGGTTACGTTTCTTAATCAGCGTTGCTCAGATCTATCGGTGAGATCCCTGGCACCGCGCCAGCGCTGCCACTCTGACTAGATAAAACACATTGCAGGGGTAAGGGGAGGAGGGTGAGCTTTGCTCGTTATTTCTTCTCTCTTTGATGCTGAATTGGTTGGGTTACCAACACAGACCTTTCCATATGGCTTGTTTCTTTAACGGAACCGCGGGGTTGTTGTCATTGTGGCTTTGGCTTGGTTGCTTCTTTAATGGTCCTTCCAGCGTTTTGGTTGTAATTTAAATGAACTCACTCCTGAAAATGGCCAAGTCTGGGTGTGCTTTCCCAAAATATCAGCTAGCTGCAGATCTCAGCATAGCTGTAAATTAAGGTAAAGGCGAAGACAAAGAGACTCTGGAGACTTCACCATGTTAAATGCCCTATGGCACCTACTGTGCTACAACTGCAGTTGCAACTCCATCAAGCACCTGCACGTACAGGACTTCTGCTGTAAGCAAAATCAAAAGCAAGCATCCTTCAGAATGTAACAGTAAGAAAATACACTGATGAGGTCAAAAGGGATGAAAAACTTCAGTTTCAGGCCTCTCACTAGAAGAAAGTTGTTGAGGCGCTGAAGCAGGCCCAGAGAAGGGCAATGAATCTGGTGAAGGATCTGAAGAACAGGCTTTCTGAGAAACAGCTGAGGGACCTGGAGTTGTTTAGTCTGGAGAAAAGGGGGCAGAGGGGAGACCTTCTGGCTCTCCACAACTACCTGAAAGGAGATTGGAGTGACATAGGGGTTGGTCTCTATTCTCAAGTAATAAGTAATAGGATGAGAAGAAATGGCCTCAAGTTGTACCGGGGGAGGTTTAGGTTGGATATTAAAAGGAGCTTCTTCACTGAAGGGATTTCTAAACACTGAAATAGTCTCTCCAGGGAGGTGGTTTAATTCCCATCTCTGGAAGTGCTAAAAGATGCAGAGATGTGGTTCTAAGGCACGTGATTTAGCGCTAGACTTGGTGGAGTTGGATAATGGTTGGACTCAATGATCTCAAAGGTCTTTTTCAACAAAAACAGTTCTGTGGTTTTATGATTTCATAGAAAATCAAAGCCTTCAGAGCTGAACAAGCCACAGACCTGAAAACATGGGCTTGGAGAATCCGGATGCCATCATGGCAGTAAGAAGGGAACAATATGTGCCTTGAAACACAAAACTATCATGTCCAACCTTGCTCAGGGCTACTGTCCAGCAGCTTTTCTTGGGTTCTCCCACTCTGTTTTCATCCCATTGCTTCATCACACTTACTTATTTCAGCTGAAGGGTTTTGGTTTTGTCCTGTGTAGTTTAAGCAAAGGGACTACCACCCACTCCATGCAACTTGTAGGGATTCCTCAGCAGACATCTAGGTATTGAAATAGATGGGAGAAAAGATATTATACCTTCCTGTTGCATTTCTTTTGTAGAGAGAAGATAAAGTCAGGACATTAGCAGAAGCTGTCCTTTCACAAGATCACAGGATCACAGGCTGTTAGGGGTTGGAAATGACCCAAAGAGATCATCGAGTCCAGCCCAGCTGCCAGAACAGGATCATACAATCTAACTCAGGTCGTAGAGGAACGCATCCAGATGGGCAGTCATACTTCTGGAAAGAGAGACTTTACCTCTGTATCCAGGAAAGGCTTTTACCTAAACTGGGTAGAGAACTATTGAACTGGGGAGTCAACTGGATCTGGGTATGAGCATGGCTCCTTGCTTGGATCAAGCAATTCAAGTCCCCTCTTGCCATTTGCTTTGTCAGAGGGAGGATGAAAAGAGAGCACGGCCAGCTTCAGCTTTTTGATCTCTCAGATTATGTTGTCTCACCATGAGACCAGTCAAGGGGGAGAGGCAGGGTGAACCCAAAACAATCACAGCACATTTACTGTAAGGGATTACTTTTTTTTTTTTTTTTTTTTTTTTTTTTTTCCCTCTTGGAAATTTCACAACTGACTTTAATTAAGTTCTTCCAAAACCTGTAAAGGCACAAGGCATTAGGGAGGGAAAGGGTACGTGTGTGCACCCCTCTGTTTGCAGGGTAGGACTTTTGCAGGTTTTCTTTTGTTCAATGAAAAATTGCTTGGCATCCTCATGGAAATAGGCTGCAGCCAAGCTTCAGGTGGGCTGATATCCCATTGCGTGGCTCCAGGATCGCAAACTTGTGCCAGGTGGTGGTAGCTGCTGCTGAGACATTCCCTGCTAATGACCCGATGGTTTGGGCAAAATGTTCTCCAGTCAGTGTTATCTATGGGTAAGACCTCTTGTGACACAGCTGTTTTATTTTAAACATCCTCTTTGTGTCCTTGATGGCATCTCTGTTTTGTCCCTGGCGCAGTGGGACCTGCTTTCACTGTCTCACTCCCCTAAAGGCGTTGGTTTTGCTACCACTTCTACTTGTAAAGGTGTTATCTGGACACCACTTCTTCCTCGGCAAGAGAGGGTGTTTCTCTGGTGCCCAGGAGGGTTATTAACCGAGGATGTCATGAGCTCTCAATGAAACAAAGTCTTTGGACGTGGGGACCCAGAAAAAATGGACACAGTGTGCTCGCAAAATGTTCTTAGTAGCACATGTGAATTTCTTTGCACTCAAATTAAGCAGGATTAAAGCAGCTAAACTGTTGTTGCTCAGTTCTCTTGGATCATGTGACAAAGCCTGAATTGCTTTTAGTCACTGGTATAGGCCTAAGTCAGTCCCTTGATCTCCAAATTAATTTTTGAATTGAATGATTGTGTGGGGCTTTTTTTTTTTTTTTTTTTTTTGTCCTAATTGAGTCTTCAAGTGAAAAATGCTTAGCAAACAGATGGAAAACTGAGGACAAAAGGCTCTATTATGTAATAAAAAAAGGGAGAGTTCACCACAACAGTTTGAAATTAGTACTTGGAGGCTCTATTTATTTTTTTTTTCTCCTTAAAATCCCAAACAGTAAGCAATACACAGTGTGTTTTGCACAGCTTGGTGGAAAAACACGATAAAGGAAGAAGGTGGAAAATGTGTACTGGCAGTTCTCTTAATGGATAGCACAAAGTGAATGAGTAATTTATTGGTCCACTCCTCATTTTTCTTTTATTTAAATGACAGAAGCAACAATTTCCTTAGGGAGGAAAAGGTTACAAGTGAAAGCAGCACAAAGCTCACAATCCATCTATATATTCTTGAAAACCCAAAACTTCCCCTAGGAAACACACCAGTTTGGTTCAAGTTGTAGTGAGGTGGAAATTAGTCTGTTCTCCAAAGCAGCAAGTGATAAGGCAAGAGGAAATGGCTTCAGGTTACATCAAGGGAGATTTACAGTACCACAGTATCACCAAGGTTGGAAGAGACCTCAAAGATCATCAAGTCCAACCCGTTACCACAGACCTCAAGACTAGACCATGGCACCAAGTGCCACGTCCAAACCTGCTTGAACACCTCCAGGGACGGCGACTCCACCACCTCCCTGGGCAGCCCATTCCAGTAGCCAATGACTCTCTCAGTCAAGAACTTTCTCCTTACCTCCAGCCTAAACCTCCCCTGGCACAGCTTGAGACTGTGTCCTCTTGTTCTGGTGCTGCTTGCCTGAGAGAAGAAAGTAACCTCCTCCTGGCTACACCCCCCCTTCAGGTAGTTGTAGACAGCAAGAAGGTCTCCCCTGAGCCTCCTCTTCTCCAGGCTAACCAATCCCAGCTCCCTCAGCCTCTCTTCACAGGGCTTGTGCTCGAGGCCTCTCCCCAGCCTCGTTGCCCTTCTCTGGACACATCCAAATACCTCAATGTCCTTCTTCAATTGAGGTGCCCAGAACTGGACACAGGACTCAAGGTGTGGCCTAAGCAGTGCAGAGTCCAGGGGGAGAATGACCTCCCTGTTCCTGCTGGCCACACTATTGCTGATGCAGGCCAGGATGCCATTGGCCTTCTTGGCCACCTGGGCACACTGCTGGCTCATGTTCAGGTGGGTGTCAATCAGCACCCCCAGATCCCTTTCTGTCTGGTTACTCTCCAGCCACTCCCACCCCAGCCTGTAGGTTCGATATTAGGAAAAAATTCTTTGCAGAAAGGGTTGTCTAGCATTAGAAGAGGCTGCCAGGGAAGTGGTGGAGTCACCATTCCTGTAGGTATTTAAAAGTTGTGTAGATGTAGTGCTTAGGGACATAGTTTTGTGGTGGCTTGAGTGTTGTGTTAATGACTGGATTCAATGGTCTTAAAGATCTCTTCTAACAAAAACAATTCTATGATTTAATGGCTCTAAGTTCTCCTTGTTCCCTGGAAGCTGGGAAGTCACACTCATGCTCTGGCTATAAGCTAAGGAGCTTTTAAATTGTGGTGAGCAAATCTCCATGAGGTCAGGATCACGTTGTGGGAGACACTGTATAAATGTTGACTCCTAAAAATAGTATTTTTCTATAGCCAAATGAAGAGTGATGAATGCTCTACAGGCAGTTGGACTGATGGAGAGAGGTGCACCAGGGCTCACAGAAACATGCACACAGCCCCCACCACCTTTGCAACAGTAAATTACCTTTTATGGAATTTCTTGGTTGCTTCATACAGCCAAGAAGAGTTAGATCCAAATCTCATCTATCACTTGCTATTGCAGTTAGTTTGGAGGGGGATGTGCTTTTTCTTTTATTTTTGAGATACTGAAGCAGGATAACTGACATAACAGCTCTCTGATTTTGCTTTCTGGTGGGCTGCTTCTGCCTTCCAAAATACCAGAGTCATAGAATGGCTTAAGATGGAAGGGACAATAAAGATCATCTAGTTCCAACTCCCTTTCCATGGGCAGGGACATTTTCTACTAGATCAGTTTTCTTAAAACCTCATCCAGCCTAGTCTGAAACACTTCCAGGGATGAGGTGTCCACCACTTCTCTGGGCAATCCATTTCAGTGTCTCACCATCCTGATGGAAAAGAGCTTCTTCCTAATGTCTAATCTAAATCAAGATTTACTTAAAGGAAAAGTCAGTGGACCACCTGAGACAGGAGTGGGCTGGAATGAGAGGGAAATAGCTCTTCAAAGTGCTCTCTTTCATTGCTGAGTTAATTAATACCCCTTCCTGCTAATGAGCAGGTCTGGACTACAGACTCTGAAGAGGAAGAGCTATGAATATGCTGAGGGGATAAGACAATCTTTCTTATGAAGAAAACCTGAGCAACTTGGATCTTTTTAACCTAGAGAAGGGAAGACTCAGGGGGAATTTATTAATGCTTAAAGGATGGGTGTCAGGAGGATGGAGCCAATCTTTATTTCAGTGGTGCCCAGTGATGGGACAAGAGGTAATGGACACAAACTTGAAATAAGTTCCACCCAAACATCAGTTGGAACTTCTTTACTCTGAAGTTGGTGGAGCACTGGACCAGGCTGTCCAGTGAGGTTGTCAAGTCTCCTTCTTTGGAGTCCTTTAAAGACAGACTGGATGCTGTCGTGCACAACCTGCTGTAGATGAAGCTGCTCTGGCAGGAGGGTTGGACTAGATGACAGTCTTTCCTATGAGAAGAGACTAAGGGAGTTGAGGCTGTTCAGTCTGGACAGGAAAAGGCTCCAAGGTGACTTTACTGTGGTCTTTCAATATCTTAAGGGGGCCTACAAGAAATCTGGGGAGGGACTATTTAGGATGTCAGGTAGTGATAGGACTGGGGGAAATGGAGCAAAGATAGAAATGGGTAGATTCAGACTGGATGTTAGGAAGAAGTTCTTCACCACGAGTGGTGAGACCCTGTAACAGATTGCCCAAGGAGATGGTGGAAGCTGCATCTCTGGAGGTATTTAAGACCAGGCTGCATGAGGCTTTAGACAGCCTGCTCTAGTGTGAGGTGTCCCTGGCCATGGCATGATGGTTGGAATTACATGATCTTTGTAGTCCCTTCCAGCCCTGATTATATGATTCTGTGATTCCATGATCTCCCAAGGTCCCTTCCAACCTCCACTGTGCTGTGACTCTGTGAGAGGTTGGGAGAAAAATAGCTGCAGAACAAGTAACTACAACTTCTTTTCTTGGATGAAGATGTGGTGCTGAGTTCAATACAAGCAGAAACTGGCTTCATTCAAGCAATCAGTGAAAATAAGATATGAGTTGGATGAGTCTTACTATTCAGTGGGGTGTTTTCATAGACCCAAGGTTATACTGGCACTTGTGATTGGTCTACACTGTACTATGTCCATGCAGCAGCAGAACCACCAACCAGAATGGGGTGCTCCTGTAGTGACCGGGCTAAGCAGGCAGCATCCTGACGGGTTTGCAGCCCCTGCGTTAAGATCCAAACCACAAAACCAGTTCTGTCAGCCCTGCCAGCACACCACGTGGGTTTCCAAATCAAAACTAGTAAATCAAATTTCCTTCATTTTCATGATTTTCCTGAATGAGAAGATTGGGGAAGGATTATTCTCATTTCGCCTGGAAGAGCAGCGCATGAAGTGGGGAGGAACAGGTCTGGCCTTTCAGAAGAGTTCAGGCTCTGCAATGTCAGCAATTGTTTTCTTGCCATCACAGTGTAAAACTCTTTTCCCTTTCACTTCACATTATTTCTTCCTGCAGAAATGCTTTCAGTGCAGATAATGCACATGAAGGTACAATGCAGGCAGTTGTCTGAGAAAAGAAACCCGTTTTCTTCTAGTGGGTGGTAGGTAAGAATTACTAATCCAATCTGCTTGAGTTAACGCAAAACAAGGATTAGGGTAAAGTTCCCGAATATGTTAATCTTCCTTTATAGAAGCAAACTTTAGCACCGCTATCAACCCTGTGGTTTCTAGTTCATGGGAACAATGAACCAATTAAACTTGAGCAGGAAAGAAAGAGAAGAAAAAAAAAAAGAAAAGAAAAAAAAAATCTTGCACAAGTTTTCTGATTGTTACCTAATGCTTTGAATTCTTTTGATTCTTAATTATTTATTTTATGTTGGAGCGGGTCCAGAGGAGGGACACGAGGATGAACAGAGGGCTGCAGCAGCTCTGCTATGAGGGCAGACTGAGAGAGTTGGGGCTCTGCAGCCTGGAGAAGAGAAGGCTTTGAGGGGACCTGATAGTAGCCTTCCAGTATCTGAAGGGGGCCTACAGGAGGGCTGGGGAGGGATTATTTACAAGGTCTTGCAACGACAGGACAAGGGGCAATGGGTTTGAACTGGCAGAGGGGAGATTTAGACTGCATGTTAGGAGGAAGTTCTTTCCAGTGAGGGTGGTGAGACACTGGCACAGGTTGCCCAAGGAGGTTGTGGCTGCTCCCTCCCTGGAGGTGTTCAAGGCCAGGTTGGATGAGACCTTGAGTAACCTGTACTAGTGGGAGGCGTCCCTGCCTATGGCAGGGGGTTGGAACTGGATGATCTTTGAGGTCCCTTCCAACCTTACCATTCTATGATTCTATGATTCTAAAGGTGGCAACTACAAAAACTATATTCACCAAATTTACCACTGTGTCATAGGTGGAGGAAATAAAACATTGCTTATTATTCATTAGAATGTTTCTAAACAGAAACACAATTAGCTATATCTTATTGTTGTTTGTTGTGGGTTTGGTTTTTTTTCATCTCCTTCTATATGAAAGCAGATATGAAATGGCACCTAAGGGTCTGCATCTTTGGTATTATTGCTGGCAGCACAAACTGATGGCTTACTGTAATGGTTGAGCTTGTTCATGGTCAAGTCATTGTAAAAAAAAACTCACACCAACAAAATCCACGTAGCCTGTGTGAGGAAGGGTCATTCAGAAGCATTTCTCTTAGGTATCAGGAAAGATTACTTCATTTTTAGAAATGAACATTCAGCAGCAACATGTCCTCTGGCTCTACAAAAGCAAGTCCCTTCAGAAAAGCCTTAAACATTGGTTCAGTCCTCTAGAGATCCAAATTATTCTTCCTTGCTGCTAGAACATATTCACCGCTCTTGTTTACAGCAAACCACACCACTCAGAAAAGTGTTCTCTGGGCTTTCTTCTACTTTGCAGATTTCTGATTAAGGAATAGAGGAAAAGTAGGATAATTTGACTTACTTCTATGAGATAGAAATGTCAGGGATTTACTGTTAAAGAGTCTATTCTCCTGTCAATACCTGCATGTGAATCTTAAGTACATCAGTTAGAGAAATGTGATCTTAAAGCAAAGGTCACACTATAGGATGTCAGTAGCTGGGTCAGAAAAAACAGCTCCATTTTGGAATAATAATGCAGATATTATACTTGAATAGCCTTTGGCCCTTGCAATAAGTGAAAAATGCAGCCATCATCCAGACTTGTATCTGCAATATCAGTATGTACCTGTGCTTGTTAGAGATCAAATCCCATTGAAATCCAAAGGAAACTGTTTCTGGGAGGTTCTGATATCACCACCACTTTTAAAATCCTCAGTGATTATTGAGGACTTAAAAAGAAGGGAAGTGACTCACTACTAAACAGAATTTTGTGTATAATTTCATAGCCAAAGTTCCAATGTAATGTGATTTATTTAAAAAAAAAACTTGGGGGGGAGCATGTGGGATACAGGACACAATGAATATTATGATCCAAGCTGTAGTTCATTTTAGTGAGTCAGATTTATAACCTTCTAGATTAACAGAATTACTTTTAGGGAATGTAGCAGGGTACAACTGGGCAGAGTCCAGTCATCT
>VWZE01016001.1:0-12613 GCA_013396675.1 Eubucco bourcierii
CATAGCACCTTTTGAAAAATGCTAGTTTTCTGTTATTTTTGGCAACCCCATAGGGACTGGAAGTAACTCCATACCTCTTGTTCCTCTTTGTGAGGACAACATAGTCTAGAAGCGACACCAACTTTGCACTCCCATCCCCAAGAAACGTGAGTGCTGGTATGCCCTCGGGTAGAAGGTGTGAGGAGAAGGACCCAGGCTGCCGTGCTTGTCTTTCCCCTCTGCTGCCACCAACTTAATCCACTTGCTACATCTCCTGGGCTAGTCTGCTCCTCATATGACCACATATTTGTCCAAATTTCCCCAGACACATCCTCCCGTCTGTCACTGTCCAGACAGATTTGTGGGATTCAAGTGTCTCCTGCGTTTGCATGCTGCCATAGACTCTCACTGGACTGTCCTGTCTGGGGATCTCAGATGTGTCCACAAATGCAGGAATCCTTATGGACTACCAAACATCTGGAAATATAAGATATGCCTACATGCATAGGAACCTTGAGCTGCTGCTTGTCTGGAAATCACTGATACTTTTATATGCAAAGGGTTGGATGCTCTTGAGGAGTTCCAGTTGGGCCATCTGTACACATCATGCAGTTGCTTTTAGGGCACTTGAAGAAGTAAGATCTGAAAGAGGAGTTGGTCTAAGTGTCTGAACTTGGTATGTCCCCAAAAGTTTAGGATTACATTTGCTGCACATACACAGACTGCTCCATGAAGTAAAGCAGTGTGGAAATCTCTACTAGACTGTCATAGTCCTTATGTTCCCTTCCCAGTGTGGGTATCTTCCATCAGCATCATTTGGAAGACCCTTTGTGTCATGGTCTTGTTTTGAGGCAAAGACCTTGTATTTGTCCCATGCCTAAATTTTCTTTTTCTTCTTGAGCTTTTTATTCCTTGCTGTACTCTTCCGTTCTCTTTCTGCACAGGTTCATGCAGGGAGCTGTACCTTCTCGTTCCTCTTTGCAGGGGAGAAGAGCAGAGGCCATGGGATGTGGTGACTCTTATGTCTGTCTTGCATGCTGCTTGCTTGCATTTTGTATGTGGACTGCAACTTGAGCACAAGCTGCTGTGCTTGCACTGTGGCTTTTCTGGACCAGGATGCACAGTTTTCTGTCAGGCTGGAGAAGGATGGAGAGGAAAGATGAACAGCTTTCTGTCTGAGACCCAGGCAAAAGGCAAAGGAATTCACTAGGATTTTTTTCTGTGGTGCTTTTCAACCTCCACTTACGAGGCCGTGAAGTTTGGCCCTTGCTCTGGAAGTAAGTGAACCTGCTCTCCTGTGGCTGCTGTTGTGTGATGAGTGGTGAATGCCTCCTGCCTTCTCAAAAGCTATTGGGTGACATGCCCCAGGCGTGACCAGTGCAGAAGTTGCGTTATTCCCTAAAATCTTATTCTGGGGTGACTGAATTCCCAATATATTTCCTTTTCCTTGTTCTGGAAAACAGATTTGTTCTGGCACTCACCCTTGTCCACACACTCCCCCTAGTGAATCCCAGGGTTAAAAAACCATGTAGGCTTACTGTAAGGGCTGCAAGGGCTGCCTTGCTTGGTGTTTAATGATTCCACCTCTGAACTGGGACTCTGCTGCTTCACTGGCTGCCTTGACAATATCACATTTGTCTTCTCTTCTTTTATTTAGCTTTCCCTACATTTTTTGCACATTCTGTAGATTCTCCTGCATTCCAAGTGTCTTATATTTTCATGCTTCCTTTTATCTCTCTATTCATCTATCCCAGTATAGACAACAGAAATGCTAAGTCCATATAATCTGCAGAAAGCTTGAGCTGGGTTGTTAGACATTTTCCAAACATTACACTTCATGGAAATATTTTTGTGTAAGATGTAGAAATGAAACAGCTGTCTCCCGCGCTCTCCTGGGCTGTTCCTGTGCAGACTCTCCTGCTCTCTGAATTTACAGCACCGTGCCTTGGACAAGTGACCAACAGCCAGCTTCAAGCAGTTGTATTTATAACGTGCCAAGCAGCAGTGAAGAGTTCGGTGTTTATATGCTACTCGGATCTATGTGGTGGGATTAACATACTGCAAGACTTGGTGCTAAGGTTTCCAGAGCCAGGAGCATTTCATCAGAAGAATTGTCACAAGGAAATTTGGCTCGTTGCAGATTGTGAGACAAACAGGGATGCTTCTCACTTGTGCGTGCTCCTTCCTCCTGCTCACCCCTGCCCTTCTGGCTTTGTGCTTGAGCAAGCGGTAAAATTGCTCCAGCCCCTGCCAGGAGCCAGATACTGGCATCAAGGGTGAAAGGCATAGGTAGTTTGCTGGAAAACAGTGGGCATCTATCTTTTTTCCTTCTCTCTCTGCCTCATAGGGCAGCATCAACTTTCAGCTGGTCTTCCATGGCTGGCCCAAGCATGTGCTAGCAGCCTGAAACACTTCTGGGGTACCTGCTGATGTGGGCACAGTTTGGGCACCTCTTCCTAATGTAATTGCTTATTCAGCCTGCGTGTTGTCTAACTTCAGCACACAGCTGAAGATATATTGATTGCTGGAAGGTAATTATTTCTTGATTCTTATAGGAACTTAGGGGAGCTTAATGCTTCAGTGGGCTTGTCTGAACTGAAAAGGTAAATTGCAAAACAAAAAAAATCACAAATACAGCAAAAGAATTTGGGCTGAAGCAGGGAATCCTTCCACTTCCACATGGTGAACACCAGGGTTTTGGGACAGAAGCGTGAACATCAGTGTTAGTGTGAGCTAGTGGCAAGCAGGTTCCTGAGCAAATGATGGAAGAGGAGAGAAATTGTGAAATTTGTATGTTGCCATCTCCATACTGAGCAGCAGGAAAAAGAGTAGGAAAGACCAGGAATTGTTTGAAGGTTTGCTTCCTTTCAGTGTTTTAGTGGAACTGAGTGAGCAGATGTATTCCAAGCTGAGGTTATTTCTTCAGAGAATGTTCTGGCAAAGGGTTTTTGGCTACCGCCCATCCTCAACCTGAATGACTGGGTGATACCACAAGGAAGAAATCAGCTAACAGCAAATCATGGGTCTGCATTTCATGCAGTTGTTGACTGTGCATCTGTTATGCTACTTTCTTTAGAACTCTCCATATTGTAATCCGTTGCTTTTGGCTTTGACCTTGATAGGATAAAGCAAAACTGTTCTTACCTTTAAATGCTGCTCCATGAGAAGTGTGGTGCCTATGAGCAGTGGCCCACAGGGTGCTCTGATCTGTGGGAGAACTGAATTACTGGTAGAGGTGCCTGGGCAATCTCTCAACATGTGCCACTCAAGTGTGCTGTGTTGATATCATGGTTTGAGATCTACTCATGCATGTGTGCTGATGAGTGACACTTAAAGAGGGAGCACCAGAGACATCAAAATGGGAACACATCTGGATACCCACAAAGCATATCTGGAACATAAGAGTTGCTATATGCTTGCAGCATCCCTGTATGTTGTGTGCAATGAACTGCTTTCCTGATTTTCTGTGCTCTCTGGGGAAACCTTTGTCATTTTTACATAAAATAACATTTGGGAAACACCTTCCCTTCACCTCCACAGCAAGGCTTCATGTGTCTGTAAGGGTGAGCAGCAGTGTTGTTTCACTGAAGAGTGAGCTCTGTCAGGACTCAATGCAAGTCCTTCAGGGTTGCATAACTGGTTGTTGCCTGTGTGCTGTCCAGTGCTTAGGTATGCAGTAGGTTCTGAGGAATCACAGAACCTTAGAGGTTGGACGGGACCTCCCTGCCAAGGCAGGATCCCCTACGGTAGTTCGCGCAGAATGCATCCAGGCAGGTTTTGAAAGTCTCCAGGGAAGAAGACTCCACAACTTTTCTCTGGGCAGCCTGTTCCAGTGCTCTGTCACCCTCACTGTAAAGAAGTTTCTCCTCATGTTGAGGTGAAACCTTCTGTGTTCCAGTTTGTAGCCATTTCTCCTTATCTTATTGCTGCGGACCACTGAAAATAGACTGGCCCCATCCACTTGATGCCCACCCCTCAGGTATATGTACACACAGCATGTTGGCAGCCTGTTTTACTGGGGAGTTTGGAGTGCCTTTGTATTCTTGCCAAGTGCTGCTGTGTTTGTATTGGTTCTCCAGGCATGATGCAGCACTTGGCGCAACAGTCCTCCAGACTTTGCCCTTGAAGACTGCAGAGTTATTCCCTTGGATATGTTTCTTCCCTGGAAGGGGGGTTTGAGGGCTTCCCACTCTATCAATGTGCATGTGAACAATGAAGGAAAAAAAATCAGGTGAGGTCAACAAATTCTTAAAGTGCTTAAAATGCACTTGGAGCACCTTCCATCCATCTTTTTGGCTTTCTCATGGTTTCTTGGAGTGGGAAGAAACAAGGGATGTGGGATACTCCTTTTTCAGTTATGGCTGACTGTATAGGATTATGGATATGTCTTCTCATACACCTGTAGCAATTCTCTCTGCCTGGGGATTTACACTGTCCTGTGTGCACAGATAGTGCTTCTCAAAGTACACCTGAGTACACTGATATCTCCAGTCACAGTCAGGGGGCAACTCTTGATCTTTCAGCACTTGCCACTTGTAATTGTGTTCTTGCCAGGCCTGTGCTGCCCCAGTATGGGGAGGGAAGCACTTGCCCAAGGCCACAGTGAGCAGAAGCAGGGCACTTTGGAAGGGCACCTCATGACATCTGGGGATGAGCAGCAAGCATTTGACTGAGACAGTCAGCATTTGACTGAGACAGACAGCCTTAGGTACCTGAGACAAGATGCATATCACTTTCCTTTGCACGTTTTGTGATTCCAAGTGATTGTGTCTGTAAATGGCCACAGTTTGATTTTGAATGAAAACAGATAGAAACAGGAAAACCTAGAAGAGGCAGCAGAGCTCTGGGAAATGTCTGAAAGTAAATGTTCTGTACATTCAGTGCAGCTCAGATGCATGAGTATCAGGGATGGCTTGACTGAGGAACAACCAAGTCCTTACAAGGAGGTAACACTGAGTAATGACAGATTTATTTATTAATTTAAATTTAGTATTGGAATTCAGTTGCATTATTTGGTTTGAGCAGAACCACTGATGACTACTATTTAAGATGACTTTCAGAAGTTCCCTGATCTTACACTAACTTTGTAAGTAAGGTGGGGGGTGGAGAGTGCAAGTGTATTGCTAATTTAAAACAAATATTTCACTATTAATGTTTCAGAGTATTTAGAATGTTGCTTCCAGTTACTTGCTTCCTATATAATAAAGAATTACCCTTTCTTCTGGATCTTTCTCATGATGGGAAGGTTTGTAAGTCACCTTATCTGTAGGTATCAGAAACATCACATATGGCACTGCCTTAATGTCTTTTTTTTTTCCCCTTGCAATTTCCTGGACTGCCTGCAATGTCTTTGTTGAAGCAAAGCATATTCAACCACAGGAGAGACTTGTAAGAGAGCTAAATTAATCTTTTTTTCCTGAGCTTTGCAAAATAGGTTAAACCAACACACAGTGCTCATGGATGTTATGAGCTCAGACAGGCACATAAAACGTGAGGCTACTGAATTAAGAAATAGCTGCTGTTCGCTGTTTCAGCAGCTTATTGTAATTATCTCTTTATTTGCTCTGCAATTTTTGCCAGGCAGAGAATATCAGAAAATGGAAAATGGGTTTAATATTGAAGTATCTGTGTTACTGTTTGTGCAAAGCTTTAAGTTTCTTCGGAAACCAAACAATGCAAATGGAGAGCTGAACTTGATAATACATAGCACAAAGAACATTAACATTAACTTGCTGGAAACTTAGGCACAGGAGTTATCCTTCGATGCACACAGCCAGCTCCTGTTTCCACTACTCTCAGTGAACATTTGCTAGTTCTCAAATCCTTAATCTGGTATGACTTAATGAGTTTAAAGTCCTCTGAAAATGCTGCCTTCACCAGCAATACATGAAAATACTTGTGCTTTAAACCTTGATGCTAATACCTTACCTCAGATTTGTCACATCCTGTGCCATGCTCTCTTGAGGACTCTCACAAGTTAACCCTGTGCCAGTGTCACACCTCCACTGTTAAACTTGATGCTGCAGCTGTAGGACAACAAAGAGTTGTTGAGCACAACATTCAAGGGAACATATATTTAAATGTAAAATATGTGTCTTATTTTTTATATAAAAGGTAGAACAGGTAGATTAGGGGACTTGAGCATCTCCCCTGTGAAGAGAGACTGAGACACCTGAGGCTGGAGAATAGAGTACTGAGAAGTGATCTGATCAATGTCTATAAATATCTGAAGGGTGGGTGTCAAGTGGGTGGAGCCAATGTCTTTTTGGTAGTGTGCAGCAATAAGACAAGGAACAGTGGATACAAATTTGAACATGGAAGGTTTCACTTCGACATGAGAAGAAACTTCTTTACAGTGAGGGTGACAGAGCACTGGAAGAGGCTGCCCAGAGAAGTTGTGGAGTCTCCTGCTCTGGAGACTTTCAAAACCCACATGGATGCATTTATGTGTGGACTACTCTAAGGGATCCTGCTTTGGCAGGGGGGTTGGACTCAATGGTCTCTGGAGGTCCTTTCCAACATTCTGTGATTCTGTGGTTCTGTAAAAGAAAAATAAATATACCTGTTTTGTGGTAGGCTGTATAGCACACTCCTTAAAATCAAGTGTTAGTGCTGAACAGGTGTAATGGTTTGGGAGTTCCCTGCCCCCCACACTTTGTAAAATGACCCAGACTAGAACTCAGCCAGCTGGAAGTTAAGGACTGAAGCTCTGTTTACAGTGCAGCACAATATACAACAGAGATATACACTATAGACAGGAATAGTTACAGAAATATACAGGTTAAAGGTAATACAGAAACACAATACCCCTCCCAGAAATCGGAGACCCCAGGAGGGGCTCCCAACCACCCTTCCACCTTCTCCTCACCCCTATACCTTACCCCAAGGTTTGCTTTACATGCAAGGTGAGCTTGGAGGATCAGCCAGGGGGGTTAGAAGAAAAATAGTTAGTGAGATCACTCAGCAGAGAGGAGAAGGAGCCAGAAGATAGACTGCCCAAGACGCTGTGCCCCCAGACAGTTATCTAATGTTTTGAGTTCTTTTCCTAAATATCTCAGCAAGCTTATGAGTGAAGTAGACATCACCATGTTTTCCTTTCACAACCTATAGTGTAATTTTCTCTATTAAAATATTCCAATTAGCCTCAAACCAACACAACAGGTCAGAACTCTCAGTTCAGGATGAGAGTTTCGTGGTACAAAAGGAGAAATAATCTGCAAAATTCAGGGTGTTCTTGTCTTGCAACTGTGGCTGCCCTTTCATTTTCTAACAGAGTGACTCTCTCCTGCTTCCATGTCCTGCAGCTTATGATGAGAGCTGCTGAGAACTTACTGGGTGAAGAGCCTGAAATGTTCTACCAAGTGCATCTTATAACACTGCACTTAGTAGATGGAGTTACAGTCATCTTGGGGACTAAGTGCTGTCAGCAGCAGAGAGGTCCTTAGGAGCTCTCTTGACTGTTACTATGGCAAGTCCAGTTCAGGATATCTTCAGCAGACTGCAAGAAATTCTAATTCTGGTCGAGATGAACACGTGGAACATAAACTGGTTGTTCTGAGTACTCATCATTGGAATATTGCTGAGAAAGGATGGAGACTCAGGGCTCTACCACAAGGACAGGTGTAGTATGACATCCTCATCTTCATGCTCTACAGTTTCCACAGCTTCTTGGCATGTCTGAAACTTAAGAGAGTTTAGATAATTTCTGCCTATTTGTTCCTGTGTGAATTTTCTCTTGCATTTCAGAAGGAAATCACTGAAGAGACATATTAAAAAGTCCATCTGTTCAGTGTCTCCAGCCCTAGCACAGCTGGAACTACAACTCCATGAAAGTTACTTGATGTGTTGGGATATTCAACACATACATGTAATCTTTAAGGAGCTCATGTCCTGTGAAAAGTCATTAAGACCTCTCTGATTCTCCAGGTCAAAGCTCTGACTGTCCTTGATTTCAGCACCATGGTCTGGAGCTGCAGACCAGTCCTCAGAATTAGCCTGTGTTACACAGCCTGATGCTTCCAGTAAGTGGGGGATTGGATTGAGGGTCTTTGCATTTTGGCTGCAGCTCTCTCACTGCAGAAAATTGGTTGTGAGGCTGGAAACTGTCCTGGAGGAGACCAGGAGCAGATATCCGCACAGAAATACCAGGATCTTCTTCCTAGCTAGCTCCTTAGTCTTGGCCAATCCAGACTGCATCAGCAGTACCTTTGGATGAGTTGCTCTGGTCTCAGGAAGGGGGCCTCTGGCGCTGGTGCAAGACAAATGAGTCCCTCCTTTTTCCTCCTCTCCCCCCAGAACCGCATGTATCCCCATGATTTATGTGACTTAGGATTTTAGCTCATGTTTACTCTGCAGAGAGCCTGATGGCTTCTCTGTTTGCCTTGGTGCTTGCCTTGTCACATTGTTCTTGCTGCTGACGGTTGTGCTGGTGATGGTTTGTTTTGGGGTGGTTTTTTTTTTTTTTTTTTTTTTTGTTGTTGTTTTGTTTTGTTTTGTTTTTGAAAGTAGCAGTGAGGGGGTGGTAGCAGCAAGGAAGCCAGTGATGAGGAAGCCAGAGGTCTTGTGCTGCTTGAAGCTAGTGCTGCCAGCTGGGTTTCCTGACCCTGGGCAGGCAATTTCTGCCTGTGCTGTGCTGTGCTGGTCAATAGGAAACACAGAGGCAGGGAGGAGTCTTAATGTGTCAGGAGCCAAGCAGATTGGAGATGTATGGAGCATTTCTGCAATGGCTAGAGGCAGGTAAAAATCTGCCTTCTCCATCCCTGGGAAATGTCACCTGAGAGAGGAAACTGATAACTCAAGTTGAAGCAAAGTGGAAGCTTAGGGTTGTGAAGTCAGCTCCTTAGATCACATGGGGTACAGTCACTGCTCTGCCAAACCTTTCTTGCTTTTAGGTAATGCACATGGTTCTGCAAGCAGGAAAGAAAGAAGCACAGGGCTTTGCTAAAGGCTCATTCCCACTAGTTTGGCTTTATTTTGTGGCTCTTCAGGGGAGGATGGGACTGGAAAAAGAACCGAATCTTATGCAACACTGTGCAGATTAGTGACTTCCACTGAAGATGGGAGGAAATCTCCAGTTCCCAGTGGGTGGAAGAGATTTCTGTGCAAGAGAGGGCTCATGCAAGCCCTGCTTCTGAGGACACATCTTGAAGTAATACGTGGCTCTTAATGACACCTCCTCAACATGTAGTAAATCTGACCTCCTCTTTCATGCGCTGCTGCAGTGTCTCACCTGGCTGTGCAGGCAGCCAGCAAGCTGAATCCAAATCTTACATTTTTCAGATAAAGTTCACGTGCGCTTTCAAACTGAACAGTGGTCCCACCAGTGGTTGGCTGCACCTCCCATCACCTGGGAGGTGGGAGGTCCATTGACAGGAAATCTTATTCTCTGCCATCCAAGAGAGTTGCTGTCCTTCGTGCAAAGGCAGCTTTGGTTTAAAGCCCTTGTGCTTGCT
Organism: Eubucco bourcierii; assembly: GCA_013396675.1. NCBI lineage: Eukaryota > Metazoa > Chordata > Aves > Piciformes > Ramphastidae > Eubucco > Eubucco bourcierii. Next base: position 9,432 of record VWZE01016001.1, read on the forward strand.
GAGTGGCACTGGTGCTCGGCCCCTTCTAGAAGCACTTAACCTTAAGTACAACATACCTCTCTTTGGTGTTGTTAAATAGCTTTTATAAACACTGTCTGAAAGTGTTCTGATTATACATGACCTTCCCCCTCTCCTTTGTGTCATCTCATTAATCTATCTATTAAGTGAATAATTCTGGTTTGGGAACAGGGCAGATACAAAATTGCACAATGAAACACATTTGATATATTCAAACAACTTTTTCTTAATACAAGAGCAATAATTTACCATTCATTTTTCATGTTTTGTAGAACATTTGAACTCCAGCATTGGAAACAGACTGGTAATTTAGGTCTTCTTAATTTTGGCACCTGTAGTTATTTTAGAACTACAGGCTGTTTTGCATGGCTTTGCTGCTCTGTAATTCAGTACCCTTTTAGGACCTCAGTGCTGCCTTTAGTAGCAAATTTACCTCTCTTCTGAGTAAAACTCTCTGTTACTTTTGTTTGTTTAATTTTTATTAGAGAAGGGTGGCCCAACAACCACAGGGAATGAATTTCCTAGGAGGTACAGCAGCGGTGCCTGAAATCCCTTCCCCATAATTGCAGGTGGGAACAGGATAGCCTGACTTACTCTAGGGATCTGTAGGGTGCAGGTGGTTAGCTCTGGGCTTCAGGTAACCAGGCTGTGATGCTTGTATCTTCTCATGAACCCTTCTCTGCTCCTCTGAGTAGTGAACTTTGTTGACTAATCTGTGCATAACCAAAGGCTCGAAATCCCATGTAGACTTCTTCCACTAACATTTTTGTTCCTTACTTTTTCTTTGTGAAAAGATAGTTATTGAAATTTAAGTAATTCATGCATTTTCTTGACCCTTTTCTTTGCTAGTGTAGCTTATCTGGTTTTGCCTTTCTCTGTGTCCACATTAGCAGGAGGATGATGGGTGGAACCAAGGCTGTGACAGAAGAAGGGGATGGTGTCTGCCCCTTCATCTCAACAATTCTTTTGCTTGCCAGAGTAGTAGTTTGCTCTCGAGGAGGAGATAATTCCCAGGACTCTATGGACTAGAGGAGAGAAGAGCCCCTTAAGTACTGGCTACCCCAGCTCTCCTGTTGCTGAAGCAGGGGAATCTAGGAGTGCCTCGTGAGGACTGGCATTGATGCATGTATCTGGGGTTGGTGTGCTGCATTGAGGGAGTCTGCTCCTCCTCTTGTGTTTTGGAAGGAGCTGCTTAGTCCTGCATCCATCCTGGCCTGAGCCCCCATATCTTAGGTCAGTTCTGCACTGTAGTTAGGAGAAGGTACTCAGCCATTCAGTTTCCATCTGCCTGGGAGAAGTGTTAGTGCAGGAGGTCGTTAGGAACAGTTCTCATCACCAATGTCCAAGGGTGCTGGCCAACACAGCTCTGTCCTGCCACTTGAAGGCCAACAGAGTTGCAGCAATGGTCTCCTTAAGCCACTCTAAAGCAGAGTGATATGATAAAATGGGAGCAAGAAAATCCATGGAAGTTCCCCCTCTTAGCCTCACACCATTCGGTCATAAGTTTTACAGGTCTCTAACACAAAAAAAAAAATTGTCTTCATAAAACCAAACATCTGACTATGAGAATGAACATGCAACACTTGCCTGTGCCAGAGTGCTGCCAAATGCCTCCAGCTCTGTAAAGAGCTCAGACTCAGTAATTTTTAGCATCTCTGACTGCTTATAGGGAAAAAAAAAAACCAACAAAAAAACCCAACTGAAACCAAACCCCAACAACAACAAAAAAAAAACCCTAACCCAGACCAAAAAACCCAAACAACCTAAACCCCATATGTAGTGAAGTGCTTGTTTTGCAATTACTGCTCTAGCCTTTTGCTCCCAGCAGTTGCTGTCTTTGCTGGAGACCAAAATCTGTATTGCTCTTTTAAGAACCTGACTTAAGGTTCCGCTGCAGACATTTTCAAGTAGTCCTGTACATTTGTGTAAGTTAATTTCTGTTTCTCTTGTTTCTGTAATGGAAGGTAATTCCAGACAACATACTCAAAACCTCTGTGAAGGTGCAGTAATCAGTCATAAAAAAGTTAGAAAATACCCAGGCCCACACAACCTTAGTTCAGTTCCCTTGCATATCTGTATTATGGGAGCATGTGATTGTGTAATTAAACTATTGGCTTGGCAGGACCTTGGCTTACTCCTTGCACAGAATGAGATAGAGGACTGCAAGAGGAGAGGGAATGTTTACTTGTAGTTAAGGCACTGGTGAGGGATGTGGGAGAACTGGATCCTAATGCTGGCGCTGTCACAGGTTTCCTGTGTGATGCTGGGCAGAGCCAATCCTCCTGCAGCCACAAAGGGTGTTGAACTCCATTATCAGCAGCTTGCCTACTCTAACTGCTTGAGCATTCAACTTTCCAGCCTTAAAAAAAAACAACAAAAAAAAAACCCCAAAACCTTAAAAAAAAAATCTGTTAGCACTGGTTATTTGTTTAAGATCTGAATTTGAGTAAACACATGCACAGACAATTGTAGGGAAAGGATGAAAACCTCTTATCAGAGGGTTTATCCAGATTATTTCCTTCTGTGGCTGCTCTAGAGGCTGACTGTTTTCATGTTAGAGCTCTCAAGCTTTAGGGGCACTCTGTGTCCAATTAAACAGTAGCATATCTCTTGAATATTAACACATTAAAAGCAGTATACTTCCAGCAAAGAAACCTGATCCTAATTGGCCCTGGAATATTTTATTTTCCAAGCTGAGCTGTGAGCTGTTAAGCTTCCTTTTTTAAGACTATGCAAACATTACATTCATAGGGGAAAGTCAGCCTAAGGAATGGAGAAAAATAGACTCTTAGACCATACCTGTCAATCTTCCATTTTCCAGTGTTTTGCACAGAAACTAATTGACTTCTATCCCCTCCTGTCTTTTTTTTTTCTTTCTTTCTTTTAACATAGTGACTCAAATTAAAACAAAGATAAAATTCTAGGGGAAGCTGGCATTAATCAGGGTTTGGATTAAATTAAATTAAGTGCTTTTTATTGAACTCAGCAGTATTAGTTATTAAAACCAGAAGGTCTTTCCTAACTAGTGTAAAAAAGCAAACAATGACTCATACTGTGGCATAGATTTTATTGGGAAATTAAAATGCTCATTTTCTCTTTTTTTTTTTTTTTCCCTTTTTTTTTTTTTTTTTTTTTTTTTTTTTTTTTTTTTTTTTTCTTTTTTT
>VWZE01016001.1:12652-81249 GCA_013396675.1 Eubucco bourcierii
TTTTTTTTTTTTTTCGTTTTTTTCCCTAACTTCATGCAACACTTGTAAACAACCACTGGTGAGCTTGTGCTCACAGATCCCTTAGCTCAAGGCAGTGCTGTTGTGGCTGACTCTGCCTATGGTGGCACCAGCTGGTGGCAGAGTGAAATTGCTTACACAGAGCTGCTGCTTCCACAGTATCTCCTGTACCCTGGATGTTAGTGTGACTGGTAATTGATATAAGGACCTGCACAGTACTGAGCTGATATTGGATAGAGCTCAAGACTGAGTGAGTTTTCAAAGGTAGAATAGGGCTGCCTGTCTGAGCCTTCCAACCTCATCCCCATTTAGAATCGGCCATACTCTCACCCTCTTTTCTTGAACAATGCTCATTCTCCTGGAGCCAGTCCAGTTCATCCCTGCTGGGCCCATGGTCAGGCATATGAACACCTTATTTATACCATGCAGTGCCAACTCCTATTATTAACCCTTGAGAGAGGGATGTAGCTCAGCTTTTCACATCGATGAGGTGGCAGATTTCCCTGGGACCAATAGCTCTGCTCCTAGGAAGGACAGAGAGATGTGACCAAGCTAATGCTGTGGCACAGCAGTGAACCAGACAAAACTGTGCTGGTGGGTGGGTTTGGGGGATGGGTACACCATACTGGAGCCTGGCTGGAACCTTCAAGGATGCAGAAGGTCTTGCTAAAAGCATCCATGAATGTGGGACTTGTGTGTGTGGGTGGTAAGAGAAGAGTTTAAAAGATTTTGGATGTTCTGTAGATAATCCAGTCTCTGTTTCAAAACAGCCATCTTCAACAGTCCTCAGAGCATGAGGGGTATCCTGGCAGAAAGAAGCAACAACAATTTTTGTTCTCTAAGGCAGGAGACCTGGGTAATTATAAGCTGGTCATTTTGACTTTGATAACAAAGAGGATACTAGAGCAAATTATGAACTGATTTTAAATCATTTTGAGGATACCAAGATGATGAGAAACACTGGTCTGACCCAAATCAATCAAGAACAACTTTTTTTTTTTTTTCATTGTTGTTATTCATTGATCTGGCAAGGTAATAGTAGCTGTGACATCTTTTGACTGTGAGGCAGTGTTTGTCTCAAAAGCAAACCAAGAGCACTTGGTTTGGATGCAGTCATTGCAAAAGAAGCAAAAAAAAAAAAAAAAAAGCTTATTCAGAGAATAACAGAGAATAACTACAGCTAATTCTCTGTCAAACTGGAAGAGAAGTCATATTGGAAACCTTAAGGGACAAGTCCAGAATTATTCAGTGGTTTCATTAACTTATTGCATTCTTCCTGTTCAGATTCAATCTGGAGGGATTTCAGACAAGTACATTTCTGTTGATTTCCTGTGGCCTATAATTACTGGTTAATCAAAACAACTAAGAACTGGTTGATGAATCAGGATGTGTAGCCTTCTCCATCAAAGTGAAGGTGATGTCATGGTTACTGATCTGGACCAGTTTGGGTTAAACCTCTCCTTCCTCTCCCAGCCACAGGTGTGATCAACAGAAAGGCCTTGGAGATGAGGACAGCATAAATTGAGAGACCTTGACCAACCAACTAAAGCTACTTTACAGATAGTGTAAAAGCTTTGAATTCAAGGCAGATGGACTGAAGCAGTAGAAAGTCTGGCTGTAGTTTGGCTGAAAAAAAAACCCTATTTTTTTTTTACTTAGGTGCTGGGCAGGTTTACATTACCAGTGGGGTGGCACTCTGTAAGATGCTATGACATTGGTGGTGCAGAAGCACACCTGGCAAAGAGACAGTCAGCTCCAAGTTTGATTTGCGTGGGCAATGCTGTTGCCTTCATTTTAATTTTGGACTCTTTGTAGCCAGTTTCAACAGAATTTGCTTTCAGCTAGCCAAGGACTTGACAGAGGAGGCTTGCTATGTCTTGTGTCTGGCAAAAAGCCACCTTTGTGTACCTGCCTGCCCTGCGGCGGTGTGTTCTCGTGTGCCCTGGGTGTGTATATGAAGAAGGGAAATGTTTAAGAATCAGCACAGCGTAGGAGCGTGGGGCACCTTGCGTCTGGATTTCGTTTGAGGGAATTAAGAGCTGATCCTTAGCTGGAATATGAATCAGATCTGATTGTGTCTGCGTTGACTAAAAGAGGTTGTGCGGTGTGCATGAGCCGAAGCTCAGTCTAATGTGGAAACGTTTGATGCAGAGCTCTGTTTAGTTTAATACTTGACGATTCTACCTATTTTAGGTCTGACTCAAAGTTCAGGATTCTTTCTCGGCGGCGGTTGTTTGTGTTAGCAAAGGACATGTGTGCAGCCGAAGGGGAAGGACCTTCATGCACCCAGATGCCAGCAAGTCCAGCAGAAATTCATTATCAGGCTTTAACGTTTTGTCTCTATTGCTAGAGGAACTGCAGGAGCTTTCCCTTCACCCTGCTGCTGCCATGATCGGGGGGGAGGTGGAGGGAATTAATATCCTGCAACATCCCATCAAATCCCCAAATGCATTCATAGCACTGGGTTAAGTAATCCATACTTATACAAGGTTTTAACTCCTAATATGCTTCAGATATTTTACGTGCTTCAGTAAGTCTATTGTGCTATAACAAATATATGTCAAGGAAAAGTCCCACGATTAGTTTTATTACCTTTTGATATCTGAATAAACACTGAATATCTATATCAAAGCAAAAATTTTCAGAGTAGTTCAAAGAAATACAGGTTAATGCCCTTAATATCATCTCCTTTAATGAGAAACCTCTCTCATTACATTCATTCTTGGCTTTTGGTAAGCACTAATACTAAATTCTCGTCTGTCTTGCATAACAATACTTGAAGGAAAATTCTTATTCAGAAGTTCCTACATAAAACAAATAACTTCTGATTGAACCAGACCAGATTTTAATAAAACTTTCTATTCTTGCCTTTAAAAGATAACATGTGATGGAGAATCCTCCACAATATAGATAAATTGTTCTGATGATTAACTGCCTTCACTGTATGTATGTCTGCAAAGGAGACTTATTTCTGATCCATGCATTTGTCTTGCTTCCTTCTGTCTCTAAAAATTGTCCTGGCTTCGATAAATTAGAATGTAACTTATTCTTTTTTTATTTTTTTTTTTAATTGTATTTTTAACATATTCCAATGCTTAAGAGGTGATTGGCGTGCTATCTGTCACTAGAATAAATTGGATAGTTTGAAGTTCTTTGGTGTCTCACTGTGGAGTGATTATGCCAGCATTTCTAGGAGCGAAGCCATCTCCCATTCATCTGCAAATTTCCCCTTGCTGTAGCTAAATTGAAAGCCCTCGTTTCCTGCCCTGAAGAGGTCTAAATGAATAGGAGAAAGTGAGACTCAATTTTAGTTTTAAAAACTAAATATAGAATCTGTAGTCTTGGGTGGGTTATTTTTTGTTTGGGTTTTTTTTTTTTTTTCCCCTGGTTTAATTATTATTTTGGTGGAACCCTGGAATTTTCCAGAAGGTTGTAGGTGGGAGTTAGGCTTGCCTATAGAAAATGTCAACCTTCAGGTGTTGGGCTTCCTGGATGTGTGTCCCACAGAGCCTCCCTAATGCTGCATTCCCACAGTTATCAGGTGACTATGGTAGCTGTGCAGCACCCTTGTCCACGAGGCTCCACCTGCCCTGATAGGCTAAATCCATTTTTGTAAGTTTGAGAAATGAACCAAGAGCTGTATCATTAACAGCCTGATCCCTTGAGAAGGTTCAGTGGTGAAAAAGTGAAGCTGGAAAATGCACAGGAGCAAGGGAGTGGTGAGAGGAAGGGGCTTGTGCAGTGCTCAGAACAGTCTAGATTAAAAGTAAATAAATAAAACACCAAGTTATAAAATTAAGCCTATACTTTTCCACATACAACCCTCAAATTTTCTACCACTCCCATATTTGCCTCTTTAGTTGTTTGGTTTGGTTTTGGGTTGTTTGTTTGTTTGTTTTTCTGTAAAAACAATATTAACTGCCATAATACAGCCCTGCTACAGACTGCATTGCAGCAGGGGCTCCAGGGATGCCACCCTGCAAAACCAAGAAAGTGTTGCTCAGGGTGTTGCCTTTGTCCCAGTTTTGTCATCTGTGGTACTGTGACTGGTCTTCATAGCCATATAAATGATAATGACAGGATATGATTGGTACCAAATTTGTCCTGCAAGCAGCCAGGGACTTGAGCTGATGCCTTGCCCTGGTACTGCTCATTGAGTTTTTCTTATGACCTAGGATTTCTGGTGTGATTGTAGGCACAGTCCTTGACCTCTCTAGCACTCACAGCAGTATCTTTCTGAGCCCCCCAAAGACTAGCTTCTTTCACAGTACCATCCTCCTCCTCTCTACTGCCAGCCATCAGTTATAAGTTACACTGTAAGTTCTCCTTACTGGGCTTTTTTTCCCAAAGGACAGTAGAGCCACAACGAGGATGGTGGCGAATCTCATTTGGGTGTTCACCTTCAGTCCTCTCTCCTTCTGGGGACTGCTTCTCCTTCTCTCAGAGGGATCTTCTGTGTGTATTGCCTTTAATGGAGATCCTGGACAGGAGAGTTGTGGAATTGCCAGTGCATCACCGACAGCTTGTTGCTCTTTGCTGATGGTGGATTTCTCTCTGCTCGTTCATCTCAGAGCCCGGGGAATCCATCCAGCCTCATGGCACCTTCAGCACCCTTATGGTAATGAGTTCCTCTGTTTAATTGCATAAGATGGAAGGGAAGCTTTCAGTAGACTGTGCGAGTTGATATTTTCACCTTGTGATTTCCTGGTGCTGGCATTCCCTTTGCAGTGAGGAGCAGTAACTGAAACTCCCCTGTCCTGCCTGACTCCACAGGCTGCTGTCATTACATCTCTGTTGCCAGTGCTGCAGCTGGAGACATTCCTCTGACACATCCCACGTAGAGAGAGGCTGTGCTGTGGGAACTTTCTTTAAGCTGCTTCATACACGCGCCAAGAATTAATTTAGCTTTTCTTCTGTAGCCTTATCTTTTTGCCTCAGCCATCTACTGGCTCTACAGACCCTGGCAGGCTTCCTCCTTTTCACATTAAAAAAAAAAAAAAAAACCAAAAAAAGCCAAAAAACTTTTATTAACTTTTAAGGCTGTAGTAAGTTGTTTCTTAAAATCTTTTTTATTTGCTTTGTTATGCTTTTACATTTAGTGTGCTGGAGTTATGCTTTTTCTGTGAGTGTTTGTCAGTTGGTAGGATTTTTTTTTGGCAGCGTGCAGGGAGCTTGGAGGAAAAAAAAGGCTGTTCCTTACTCTGCAACAAGGTGGTTCTCAGGGCTTTGTTTCCCTCATAAACGTCCCAACCTGCCCTTCCTTCCCTGTGATCAAAGAGCCAGTACGCAGAACTCTTTTCAGCTGAGCGCTGTAGTATCTCTTTCCTTTCCATACTCAACCCAGGAAGATGCAGTGCAGGAAAATGTGCATTTAGAACAGACTCCAACATCTCTGCACTGGATGCAGAAATGCCTCCTGACCGTAATAACACTCTGTGCTGTAGCTACAATATTAGCCTGCTTTCTCCATACCGCAGTGGCTCCAGATGCGTTACTCTGCAGCATTTTGCAGACCCCTGTGTTGGCACAGGAGCAGACAAGCTCCTGGCTGAAAGCAAGCAGTGCTGCTGACGCCATCCATATCCTTCACTGTCACAAGGTGGCAGTTTCCTGGGGCAGCTGTGGCTAAAGGCCAACGGGGTCTTTCTGCTTATGAGTATGGCATAGAAAGCTTTCAGAAGGATTGGCCATGTGTCCTCCCTGCTCCTGGCCTCTGATCTCTTCCTCGTTCTGACTTATCTCCTTTCAGTCCAGGGCTGTCTGGCTGCACAGATTAATCCTTTGCTGTACCACTGAGGTGGTGATGCCTAGTTTAGGTCACATCTATACCCTTTTGTGTTCCCAGCCTGTAATCTAGATGTCAGGGTATCTCACTGCAACAGAAGCCCACCTTAGAGCCAGCTGTGTCTGTATGCCCATCACTCCAACCACCAACCCTTATTTAGTTTACTGAGTATGGTTTCTTGGTATGTAAGTACATACTGATGGTATTTAAGTACATCTCCTGTTTCCTTTCAAAGGTAATTATTTTGCCATTTCCTCAGCCCTCTCCGATTGAACTACTGCTGGTTTCTGGACTCCTGCATGACATTTGATTACCTTTTCATAGGAGTATCCTACTTAGCTGTAAGTGTTATTAATGGTCATAAAATTACCTAGCCCTGAAACAAAATAAAAATGCAATAAAAACTTTAGCTTCAGTGAAATCCCAAGAGTGTGAAACTCAGAGAGGGGGTCATGTGTCACATAGCTAGAAGGTCCCTTGGGGCAATCATGTCCCTAACATCAGAAATAGTCACAACCATTGCTTTACAAAGCTCATCTGCAAGTTGCCTCATGCATTTTGGTGCTTGTATTGCCTTTGTAGCAGAAAAGTACTCCTTGTTGGACTTGTTAGTACCCTAAGCAGTGAATAAAAACAACCTGCTAGTTCTTCCGGATAGGCTTTGCTTTTAGCTGTGTTCCTGCAGTCCCTCGATCCTTGTTCAAGAGCACTGCAAGGCTGAGCTCCTGCTAAGTAAATTATCCAGCTTCAAAGCTAGCTGCTTAGCAGCAAAAGACTTCACATCACATTTAAGCTGCTTTAAAATGGCAGATTTAAGTTCCAGAAACATGAGGTTTAAGGGGTTTGTGCTTTGCAGAAACATTGGCTGGAAGTTTGTGGGGCACATCCATGTTGGTGACTCTCTGTAGGCTTGGAGCAGTGCAACACGCTTTGGCACATGGTGACATCAGTGCTGCCTTCTGCCTACATGGCTGTATGGCTTTGGGGTGCCCAAGAATGGGGACCCCTCTGTGGCACTTCTTCAAAGTGGCTTTCCAAGGGAAGAGTGCCTTCAGTGCTGCAATTCAGTGCCAGCAGCTTTAGTGCTACTAGTTCTGTGCTGTTCGAATTGCCAGCTCTCAGCATAGGAGTACAGTTATCTGGTTGTCCTCTACTTGGGCACTAAAGGAGCCCAGTCCCTGCTGATGGAGTCTATGTACAGAAAGTTAAATATAGCCTGTGTTAAGACTAGCACCTGAACTCCCAGGGGTTTCTGGCCTTGGGAAGGATTTTTCTCACTTGGTGGAGAAGATGAGGAGGAGAATAACACTACACTAGGTGTAGTGATATGTCCTCATTTTGACTTGTTGCAAGTAAGGACAAAAGGACTTCATGCACCCTGGGGATTTAGCTGCTACTGTGAGTCATCACAGCAGATGTGCAAGGCTTTGCCTTTCTGGGCATTTGATTGCCTTGGTGTAAATCTTACCTAGAAACACATGTGGAATTCTATATGCTCAGAAATCAGCTGGGCATCGTATGCAATAGAGCATTCTTCACAATTGCAGTTTAGGTGTGACTGGATTGAGGATGGTAATGATAGGAAGAGGAGGCTTGGGGCTGGTCAGTGACTGCTTGGGCACGTGGGTGCTGCTGTGGTTCTACTGGGTTATGATGCACGCATAAGGAGTGTCATATTCTGGAGAGAAAAAGCAAGGTTTTACTTCAAATGACTGTAGATTTGGCAGGTGGTAGAGGGCAAAAGGGTGACAGCTAGTGGAAAGGCTCATACACCAGAAAGTCTGAGAGAAAATTGAGAGATGTGGGAAGCTACATGGAAATACAGACTTCACACTTAGGGAAAAGCAGTGCTTGCCCATCTGGAGATAGCACACTTAGGAATACCTAGGAGTACGTTTTGAGCATCACCCACCAGCAGTCCATCCCTGTCAGGATTCTGGTGCCTCCTGGTGTCTGAAGGAAGTTTCTGTTAAAGTGACGTACAGGCAGACACTGCATGCTTTGGCTCCGTGAGGGTACGTCTCATTGTTATCATATTACTTTCTTCAACTGAAAGTCGTTCTAGAAATTAAAATTTCTGCTCTGTCCCAACTGGCACCTGTGATTTTAAAATGACAAATCTGTGTCCCAGACACCTTCCCTGTGCTGCTTAGGAAGAGCCATGTCTGGACCCCAGGGGCTTCTCCATTCCTCCACCTTACATCTGCTGTGTGTAAAAGATGCATGGTACTTGACTTCTGCTTTGAAGTGAGGAAGGCACACAGCTCTGCTACTCTGAGACTAACTGATTTCACACCTGTGTCTTGAGCAGCTTCTTTACAGGTTCTCTTGGACCTCCTTAAAGTTTGTGTGTTGGCAATGAGCTCTTGGTGGTCCCTGAATCGTGGATACTTTCTGCTATCATGTTATTTGCTGAGCAGCTCAGGCTAATATTTTCCAGAGAAGATGATTCTCACAACCTGGTAATCACGTAGCTTGCCTACTGACTAAGTACATGTAATTAAGTGGGGGATTTGCCTGAGTAAAGCTGGAAACTGAAATAGATAACATGCAGAAATGATAATACAATGATGCTATGGGGTGTAGCCTGGCCAAGGAGGGGGCCCCTGCTTTCTGTGCAGCATGAGCAGAACAGTGTGCTTGCAACCCATCTGACATAACCTCTGTGGGATGAGGGACAACTGTGGTTAGTGGTGGAGAGCTTTGAGGTCAAATTTATCACTAAGCAGTGATAACCTTAAGTAACAGATTATTTCATTAATCTGCCTGACCCCACGGATTTGCAATGGTAGGACACAGCTCTGAAATAACTAGATGCATTTTTATTTAAAGATCAGGTTTGCCCAGGAGGTTGCAGTATCTGAGGAGTCTGAGCCTGAATCATTAGTCACTGTCACTCTCATGGGACTGATGTGGAGCATCTTGACTTTTCCTATTGTTCAGACTGCTACTCACAGCAGAAATAGGTGATCTGGTCCTCTTCTAATTTCTTTCCCCCATTTGCCCCTCCCTGGGTGGGCACGGTAATATTGTAATAGGTGTCATATCATGTCATGCATAGCCATGTGGGGATCTGTCCATTTTCATCTACCCCAAGCTCTAATTCCCACATAAATATTTCTTCTACTCACTGATTGGTGAGTTACAAATCAGTGTCTGGTGTAGGAATTGTGTAGTGTGTATTTTCATGCCCAAGAATCCCATCTCATACTCTTCTTTGTTTATGTTGACAGCTCATGATGGTCCATTTTTCAAAACTGCCCCATGTCTGAGCCTCCCAAACCCTTACATTGTGGCTAACACTCTGCCCTGGGAAATACTTAACCCTTCTCTGAGTGGGCAGCAATATAAAAGTGAATCTGCTGCATGTGTTTTTCCATGTAAGGGAAAAAAAAAAATGAACCTCTCATGCTTTTGACTATTGAATAAAACTCAAATGATTGAATTCATTGATGGTGGCTCTGGGAGGTACCTGGCTTTGGATATGCAGAAAGGTAGTCTAGATGGTATGATCATCTTGTTTGGTCTTCCTGTGGACTGAATATTTTTCAAGGATTGTTTTCTGTGCATTGCTGTGTATGAATCACACATGTCAACAGGAATGGTACTTTGGATGTTGCTGTAACTGGAGACTTCACTGCTTGACAACAGGACAACTTCATGCAATCTCCAGACTCCCCTGACTTTCCTTGCAGTTGACAGTTGTCATTCCCCTTCCCCCTTTCATACCTGGGGTCCCCATGCACCAGCTGAGGCATGAAACACATTCAATTGGTTGTTTCACCTGGACGCATGAAGGTGGGAGGTGTGCAGGGAGTTCCACAGGTTGCCCAGAGGTATTGGGTCACCATGTGGAGGAAGCACTTCGGTGCGGGAACCTTCACACCTTTGATCAATTTAGTGCATCAACAACCAAAAAGTTACTTGATTTGTGTGTTCTTGGGAAAAGAAAAAAATCTGCTGCAGAGCCTCTCAATCTAATGGCTAGAGGCAGAACAAGAATCAGGGGCTGGAAGCCAAACTCAAAGAATTCCAATTAGAAATGAGACACAAATATTTAGCAGGCTGCATAAACTACCTAAACTGCGGGGGGAGGGGGGGGAGGGGAGGGGAAAAAAAAAAGGCTAAAAAACCAACTTCTTTTTGTATTGTAATACTTTATGTTCAGTCTGGATGCCTTTTATAGATACACATTGCAGCCAAATTTGAATTATTTGGCTCAGCACATAGATAAGTGGGTGAAATACTATAGTGTGTGATGCACAAGAGGTCAGACAAGGTGATCTGATGGTTCTTTTGGCTTTAGAGCCTCTAAGAAGTTTGTGTGGCCACAAGGATGGGGCCAGCTAAGGTGTGAGGCTGTGACTCCATCTGTACTCACCTGGGACTAAGACAGGGTCTGTGTGTGACCCTGCCTCTTGTTCCTCTGATCTCAGGAGAGGATGCTCTGAAGAGAAGCTAAATGTTATGTGTTTGGAAACCATATATAAAACTCAATCCCTATGTTCTATTTTTTTCTTGGGGGGGGGAGGCAGAGTGGGTTGCAACCAGCATTTAAACCATGTGTGACACAGCCCACAAGTCTGAAACATTCCATCATGTTTTTATTAATTGTATAAGAATGGGAATTGTCAAGATCTCCTTTGCTTTAATTACCTGATGCTACAGGGCTTCAGAGTGCTTTTTGGTTTCTTTTTTATGCTTTCCAGAATATGCCCTTGGGATGGGACAAGTCTGAATTCTGCAGCAGATGCTTTCAGAAGAAAGTTGTTGGCATGAGTGGCTGAAAATAGAAGCTTGTTTACAAGCCTGGTTTTGCATTATCAGCTGTAGTGCTCCAATAATTAAGGCTGTGAACTTAATTAGCTCAACACTCCATAATTCTCTTCTGCCTCTCCGGGGGCTTGTCTGTGTGCAGCTCTGTACTGCTTCATCTTGTGCTGGGAACATCTTTATCCCAAGGCATTTGTGTTCGCATGAGTACCACCTTAACTACCATGAATCCTGTGCTCCGTTTTCGAGTACACAAACCCTTTGTGGGCTTTCTGGAGAGCCCATCCCCAGATTATTTGGCTGCTTTTATTAAAACCATACAGGCAGAAGTACTGATCTCTACTGAAGCATCAGCAGAACTGAATGATGCCATTGTTACTACTGATTGAAAGAGTGCTTTTACACTGGCTTCAACCTTCAATTTAAGTGGAAAATGTTTCTTAAAACTGAATAATGTAGTAACATTTCTGGCCAGCACAGGCCTTTTGACAATGAAACATTGCCACACACTTGCGAACAGGCTGAGGCTGCTGCTTTCACCTTTCCCATCTGGGTTAAGTGTCTTCTGAGCAGCACCCAACCCTGGGCATGGGACAACATCTTCTCCAGCCCTGACCTGAAACAACCTATTCCGTAGTGACACCACTGCAGCATGTCCAACCATATCCTGTGGCTGAGACTGTCGTGTCCCTGGGCATCGCTTTCTGTGTATTTCCTGATCCTCAAAGCCAACCCAGGCACAATTGGGAGATATTTTCCTTCTCAAGTGCGTGAGCTTCAGCTTTTTTGACTGTTCATGTGTGTGTCCTTCCTGTTTGGACAGATACTTGATACGTACACCTCAGATGGAAAGGGCTGGACATGATTAAAACACATACCCCAGCCACAGGCATCCTTTTTTCACTCAGTGTTCTCTCCCCTCCACAAACCCTCAACAGGTGTTCCTGGGGGTTTGTAAGGATGTTTAGAGTTTATTGTGCATCACATTGAGCAATTTTTTAACAGTTTTAATGCAGAGAGACAGATGCAAGGTGCTATGTGCTGGCATGCTGTGCCTGTCTGTATCATGGCTGAGACTTGCTACACTTATGCTGATGTACTTTCTTCAGGAATATCTTGGCATAAAAGAGTCAAGCCTTCCTGGTTTATTTGTGTTTCATTTAAAGCTGGTATGTAAACTGATTAGCTTTACCAAAATGCTTACATTTTTAAAATTCTCTGAGCTCCCAGAGTAACTGAACCTCCAAGTTATTAATGTGTAATGCTAACATTTCCCCTTAACTGCAGGGTTGTGATGAAACCCTCTCTCCCAGCAAGTGTGTAGTTCCTGGCACATGGTTAACAGGTCTGAATCAAGGCAGGATGGTTCCCTTGGACATGTTGACTCTGCCAAGGGCAGTGGCATTTCTGCAGCATCTCCAACCTCACCGATGCTCACGTACAAGCACAAACCCATATTTGTTTTAGTCTTTTAAAAGTGACCGCATATCTGGGATGCCTTGAGAGTCAAGGTAAAAACAAACATCTCTGTGCTGGTTTTCACAAGCCCCACTGTAAAATGGTTACGTGTGACGTGGCTGGCAGAACATCAGCAGCTAAAGCAAACGCACTCACACTTGCTTCTCTCTCCTCCTTGTTTATACCGTGCGGGCTTTCTGCTGCGTGCTGCCTTTTGGCACAGAACTGGGATAAGCAGCGTTGTCCCTGTCGGTATGGTGGGGAATGGGATTATGGATTTATCTTCCATGTTGTCTTTTGTTCTCGTTCCCAAATGCTCCAGTGAATTAATTGCTAGCAGAGGGAGAGGGACCATCTGGGACCCAAGACAAAGATATGAGCTCTGAAGAGCAGCGATACCAAGATGCAACATTCTGGCCTTGCAGAGAGGAATGTTTCTGATGGGGCTCCGAAACTGGCTCACCAAGCAGGGCCAAGAGGGCAGGTCCAGAGCTATTGTGCTAGATAGCATAAAGGCAAAACTTGCTGAACTTATAATGGGTAATTTATGATGTAACCCTCACAGAAACAGAACCCCTCCATTTTGTGAAACGGAATGTCCTCTAGGAAATATTTTCACTTCACTCGTACACGCAGATTCAAGGAAATTCTTTCAGGAGGGTTTGAGTCTAATAAAATGGGAATGTGTGACCTAGCCTGCACCATTATTTGCCCAGTTTTATCCTTTTGTTATTATTTCCAAATGTGGAATTCTCATTCTTCTACAATTCTGCAGGTGAAGTTAGGCCAAGAAAAAACTGTGGTCTCCCACAATTACAGGGAGCACCTATTAGCGCTGTAACGGTGCTAGCAACGCAGCCCAGCATCCAGAATGGCACATGGTCCCTGGTGGTTATGGAAATGTCTCTGCTAGCATCCATAAGCCCAGTCCCCACATGAATGAAGGCAAACTGGTTGGAGCAGTGTGACCTTCACAGGGTTGGGTGATGCTGACTCTCTACAAGCAGTTGAGTTACCTTGACCAAAAGAGCACAGCGTTTGGCTCAGGTGTGCTGGGGTGCAACAGCTTACATATCACAGTATCGCCAAGGTTGGAAGAGACCTCAAAGATCATCAAGTCCAACCTATTACCACAGACTTCAAGACTAGACATACATATGGCACCATCCCCTCCTCTTCCAAGATGTGAATCCTCTGTGCCATCTCTATGTGCTCGTGTTGGAACATTGGTCTTTATGTGAAGCAGAAGACGGAACTGTTGTAAACATGCTGCCAGCAAGCTCCAGGTCTTTTCTGCTCTAATCTTTATGATTTTTGCCTACCAAAAGAGCTTCTTTTAAAAAGTATGAATGTTCCAACTTCTGCCTGCCAGGTATTACAACTGCGAGGCTTGGATGCTTCAACCGTGTCCTCGTTTCTACTTATAAAACTAAGTTTGGACAGCAGTGTTACAATATTTGCAAAGGATTTTAAGTTTGCTTTATGGCACAGACGTGACAAGTCCCAGTTAACCAGTGGCTGATGGGGCTGTGGGCAACAGTAGAGTCACCGCAGCATGCTGTAGGGACACTGCAGCTGTGGGACAAGAAGCAATCAGGATGAATTCGAGGACTACTTCCCAGAATGTAAACCACCTCGCAGCGTAATGGGTCTATTTACGTTGACAGAGATCAGGAAACACACTTTGTTATTTTAGTCTGAATAAGCTCATGCAGATGGTAAGCAGAAGCAGCGTGTTTGGAGTTTCTGGTGTTCCCTGACAAGCCAGGTTGCACGTGAGTGTGTTAACCTTGCCTTTGAGCAGTGCGTGATTTTTATCGGCTTGTTTACCCAACTGCCATAACAAGGCATAAAACCACAGAAGGCTCACACGCCAATAGGAGAAATTACCTGCTCTTGGTAGCAGAAGAGGAATAGGAGCTTGCTGCTTTTAGTTAAACATGGTAACAAGCCTTTTTTTCTTTTTTCCCTACAAACTAGAGCAAGCTATTGAACAGGGAGCTGGGGCAAGAGGAAGATGTTCCACAGGACAGATTACTCTCCTTTCCTGCCACCTCCAACCTCTGTGGGGTGGAATTTGTCAAGTTGCTCAAAAACAAGCCGTTTGTATCGTATAGTATACTGGCGCCAGCAAGTCCCCTGTTCCCTCCGGGCCAAAGGCTTCCTTTGCCAGTGGACCAGCTCCCTGTGAGCTGGTGTTGTGGCTGCAGGATCTGAACGAGTTAAACTGGGCTTGCTGTTCCCAGTGGGATGGTTCTGGTTAGCAAACAAGAACAGGACAGCAAAATTAAATTTTCTGAGGAATGTTGTGAATCTTGTGTGAAAAATAACCCCAAAATATTTTTTCCCTCCCGCACTCTTTGGCTTGCTTTCATCCTCTCTTTGCCTGCCATCCTTCCCTCTCTGCTCCCTCCACAGACATGTTGGTGGGTGGCAAGGCTGGTGTCCTTATGCTAAGGTGCCATGGTGAGTGCAGTGGAAGTTAATGGGAGCTGAGACATCATGGATTGGCCAATAAATTTATTTATCTTTCTTACTGTCCTGCATCCTTGCTTGCTTTGTTCTCACTGTCCGTGCACTACCTGAAGCCCATTGTTGCTCCCTCTCTGACAGGTGAATGCTGTGCAGGACCAAAGACTATCTTAGACATGTTGAGGGGACAGTATTCATTTTAGAAGCAGATGTGCACCTATAAATGTACTTTAGCCTCGTGCAAATGACTACCACCAGCCATCTGCAACGCTTCAGTCTCGCTGGAGTCCAGCACAGGCTCTGCATTGGGAGAGCTACACCCACATAGGGCTCTGTGATGGACAATACAGATTTCTCCCTGTCGGCTTCCATCTTCCTTATTTATTTATTTCTGTGCAGATGGAAAATCTTTGACACAAATTGGCACTCCTTAGATTCTGTTCCTCTGGAAAGCTTCTGCAGTTCTTAAAAGCTTCTCCTCCATTTGGTCAGCCTTGCAGGCATTCGCTGTGCACTTCATAAGTCATTTCTCTAGTCATTGCCTCAGTATTTATGTCAAGTCTTCTTGGATCTTTATTTGTAATTTGGCGTGAATCTGTTCTGAGGGCTCAGCAAACTCTTGCTTTTTTCTGTGAACTGGGACATCTTGCTGTCAGACCTTTGGATGGGGCAGCAGGTTGCTCTAAGTTGGGTTTCCTCATACTTGTGGGGCATGTAAAGTGCTGGTGGTATTGTCATTTACTGGCATTTGCTATTGGTTTTACTTGGGAAAAAAGGCTCCTAATACCTTGTATGCTTGGTGCCCTGTGACACTGATTCCTGGAAGCCGAGAGTGTACCCTGGAGAGGTCATGGTGTGGTTGCTTCTTGCACTCTTCACTTGTCTGTGGCTGAGGACAAGAGGCTTAAACAATCCTCCAGCATGATGTGAAGCAACTGCATGGGCTTCCCTTATTGAGGAAGATGTACAGAGTTGGGAAACAGGTCTAAGAGAAGAACAAACAACTCTGGGGAAGCAGCATGTGGCTGCTTGAAACTTTCCCTCCAGGTGGCATGTGAGGATGGGCATCTCATGCCTGTGAGCAGTGTTTTCTGAAGCCAGGCTGTCCATTGCACCTTATGTCTGGAACAGGGCTGTGGCTGTCACAGGCAGCCAGGGAGCACTCCTCCCTTGCCATCAGACCATGAGGATAAATAAAACATCTCCATTTATGTTGGATGAAGTCAAGACTTCTGGATTGTGGCCTAAACACGGTCAACAGCTCCTCTGGGCCCTTGAGCTGCCAATAGCTTGCACCTCCTAGTGAGTCTGTCCTTGGGAAGGAGCCATTAGAGGCTAAGAAAATTCTGCAGATCTCCATCCTTCAAGAAGTGGGAAATCATTACTGATAGGCATTGTAGCACCTATTATGTGCAGGAAGCACACTGATTAGAATCCAGCTTTCAAGTGGAGTGCCCTAGCTGATGCTCTGCTGGAACATGGTTATCAACAGCATTGTCAAAACTCTTCCAGGACACCATGGAGCCTGGGTTTCCCCTCTGCTTAGGACTTCTGGAGATTAGATTGCATTTGGGTGAAGAACCATCAGCAACCTGATGAGGTTTTCCAGGCTGCTGTGATAGTTGTGGGCTTCCATTGCATTTGTTATGCCAGGACTTGTGTGCACTGAGGTGTTAGTAAAATTGATCAGAAGGGAATCATGGTCCAGGCCTGAAGAATTACCTTGATAAACCTCTCCTCACTGTTACTGCCTCTTCTAATACAAGTGCTAGATATGTGACTCCTTAACTGGATAGATAAAGTAGCCCAGGAAAGATGTAGTCCTCTTTTTATTTATGTATACATAAAGATATATTGTATTCCTCCCTCAATTGCTGTAGATATTTGCTTCTTCACTGTCTTAGTGCTCTTGTGTTGCACAGCAGTGCACCACCACCAGTTTGGTGGGAAGAGACTGAGAAGAGGCTAGGGTCACCCGAGCTTAGTGCCACTGCTGCCTTCATCCCAGACACTTCTGTCTCTCTCCATTTTCTCTCAAGGGCTTGAGGAGATGACGTGAAGTCTGAGTGAGGATCTGTTGAGTCATTTCTGAGTGCTATAAGTTTAAATATATTTCTGAAAGTGTAGCATTTGTCAGCCACATGATAATGTGCAACCAGCTTCATTTTGTGGAACCAGGCTTCCAACATCCCCAAGCCTCAACAATAAATGGGGCAAGTCATTGCTAGCTGGAAAGTAAATGCTCTTGAAGCATTCTCTCCCAGGACAAAACTTAGCCTTTTATTCCCATTGCTGACACCTTCCTCCCCACTCAGAACAAACCCATAACCTTTCTCAGATACAGAAATCTTCCTATTCTCTGGTGTCAAAACTTTTAGCCCTCCTTTTTTTATTCCCTTCAGTGTTCCCCGGCATGCCATGGTGTGGGGATTTACCTTTCTCTGGGCTCACCTTTTCTTGCACTTCCCTCTTCTAATGCTACCCACATGGTTCCTATTTACTGGAGGTGGGAGCCAGTGGGCATATCCCATATGTAGTATGAGGGGCTGGGATTCTCAGGTGGAATTATTTAATTAGAGACTGCCAAGCAGTTTTGAGGGAATTTACTTTAATAAGTTGATTTTAATATTTTCCATACATTTAGCCCCGCCCCCAGTGGAGATTATCCTGTATCCAGAAAGATGATTGTTTACTTAACCAGTGAGATCCATTCAGTTAAACCCTGAGAAATTGTGCTTCTTTAGATCCACCTTTATCCCCAAGAATTGCCTCGGAAGGCTGTCTCCTCTGGCTGGGGGCAGAATCCCTTTCAGAGGCTTAACAGTGGTTATTTGTTTAGCTGAGTAAGTTTAAAAATTTGACAAGTACATTGCAAAAACCTCAGATCCTTCTCCCAGAAGGCAAGCCAATGACACCATTAGCTTAATCCAGCACCTCATATACTTGATTTTAATACAGCTCTTTAGCTCCAGAATATGATGTATTTTCAGTTGAAGGATTTGTGTTCCAGTAGTAGGAGAGGAGAAGGAGGGAGTGCTGTAGGTCACTCAGCAGTTGGGTACACAGATGTGTTAAAAAACATGCAGAGGGTCTATCTGGAAAAAAAGCTAACATCTAACATCTAAATGCATTCATTGATTGGAGTAACTCATGGCAGAGCCTTTTGCCATCCGTGTAGCTGGGTCCCACGCACTACCAGTGAGATGTGTTTTCATTTGCCTCTTCTGCTTACCTCGCCCCCTGCATTTTTGACAGCCCCCTCTAGGCATGATACTATTAATGGATTATATTTGAAGCTACTGTCCTGGCAGGCTGTGCACCCCTCTTCATCTCCACAGTGGTCAAGGATGTGATAATGTGGAGGAGTTGTGCTGGCAGCAATGGCTGCAGAGTAACTGTTGTGAAATGTAACATCCATCCCACCCAAGTCCATATATCTGAAGTGTTGATCTCCAAGGATGGGCTGGCTTCGGGCTGTTCTCCAGGAAGATAGTAGAGGTACAGAGCTTCTGTAGAGCTCTCCTGAGCCAGTCTGTGTGCTTACTTCACAAGAAGTCAGTCTTTTCTTCCCTGCTCATCTTAGAAGGATAAAGAAAAGTAGTTCAGATGATGATATCTCCATTGTAGTAAAGCTGCAGGAGATGCATTCCTCTCAAAGGATGCAGGCAGCGAGGGGAAGCTGAGGGTATGTGGGATGCATCTGCCTCTAGGGGAGTAAAGCCCTCAGCACACTTTTGGCATGCTGGGAGTAAACCTTTTCAGCCAAGTGCAGCATTGTTGTGAGAGGGCATGCTGATAATGGCAAAATTCTGGGAGAAAATGCAGAAAAAGTATTTACTGAATGTGCATAAATCTTCTGTATTCGATAAAACAACCTGGCACTGATTTTTGTAATGATAACTGACCACTTCTATGGTTTAGGTTTTCTGAGTGGGCTCCCGCTATTCAGATCTGCTTCTGATTCTCACTTCAGGTTGAAGCAATTATCAGCCATGCCACAGTTAATTATTTCTATGAAAATTAAAGCAAAGAGCTGTCTCTGTGTCAATACATTGCTTACTCTTTTTTAATGCGTTGTTTACTCTTTTTGCACCAAGTTATGGGCTGATATTTTCCTCGCTCTTTCTTTCTTTCTTTTATTTTGTTTTTGTTTTTTGTTTTTTAATGCATTTGCAGGGTATTTTCCTGCTGTTCTTTCCACTGCTCTCTCCCCTGGACCCACAGCACAGCTGTTGCCTCTCCATATCTTACTGGTTGGGAAATGCTGCCTAAAACTCCCTTCCCCAGAGATCCTCTTGACCTGTGCCCTGAATTTGTTCAAATTTGCTTTTTCTGAAATACATTATCTTTAATTCGTTGTTCTCATTCCTTCGCTGCCTTAATTTGTTGAACTTTATGGTTTTGTAACCACTTGCACTAAAATTTACTTCCAGTTTTGTGCTATTAATCAACTTTCTGTATCAATATAATATCCAAGTAGTAAACATCCCCTCCCTTGCTACTCACCCTTCTCCAGAGCAACTTTTCCCCACACGTTGCAGCAGCTTGGTGTGTCTGGGATCTGACCTGCTCTGTCTTTAGCAGATGCCAGGCTAATTAAAATTACCTGTTTCTACCAACTCATTGCTTTAAAAGAAGCATTGTCTGTGTCCTGTTTCTGATTAATGGAGCTCTTTGGAGCTCCTTTGCTCCATCTCCCTTTCTCTGACCCTGGGGACATGCACATAGTCTGATTCTCACCTGTTCTTGAACCCCAAAGTATTCTTCAGGCAAAAATCAGTCCCTTCCTACTTCCTTCTCCTTAATCCTAAAAAAAGTGACATATTCTCATATTTGCATTCATTTTTAATGGTGTTTTTTCATGAAGCATGGAAAGCATGAGGCTAAATGCTGTAGCTGTATATGAGGGCTTTGAAGCAATCTCGTTTATTCTCCATTCTCCTGGCATATGTGTGCAGACATATGATATGATCAGAAGACTGCTTTATTAATTGTAATGTGTGTTTCACTCTGAGCCTCCTTTACTATATCATTCTAAGCCTTCAGTTGGCATTAGGACACAGCCACTGGCTTTTGTGAATGACTTTCTTCAGACCTAGTTTCCACATCTGATTGGATTGGAGAGGTCCCAACCGTCTTCATCCAAATGCTGCTTTTTCCAGCATCCCCTCTCTGCGGAAGACCATCTTACCTGGGCAGCAGCAGGCACTCATGCATAGCTCTACAGCTGGTGTAGGGGAACAGGAGTCTGAGCAGACCTGTTCTCCTACAGGGCATCAGTATTGGTTAGTGAGATCCTAAATGTCCTGCACAGCAGTGGTTTGCTGATGTGGTTTGGTAAAACTTGTAAGATGGCAAAGCCCTGCAGGATTTACTGGAAGCATGGAACAACTTGCATTACTGTGAAGATAGAGAGGACCAGCAACCTAGTACTGAACTAGGCTGCTGCCTAATGAACTCTTATTTAGAGAAAGCTTGATCATAATCTCAAGTGGCCCAGAAGAAACAAAATCCTAGCAGGCAGAGGCATGGCAAGATCCACTCACTAGAAGGCCAAAACAGGTGGGTTTGGACTTAGAATTCAGGTGCCTGTTTTGATCACGAATGTTAAATACCTACACAAGTTTACAGTGGCAGAGGCTGACTTCCATATTTCCAGCAAATTTGAAGCTGGCGATGGTGACAGTTACAAAAGATCTGAGCTGTCCCGCTGAGGGACTAATTTTGGCTCCTGCATTCCTTGTGTACCTCTTGGGTTGTGTGGTGCAGGACATCAGGCTAATGGCACTGATGTTTTATGACCGTACATTTGTGCCTCCAAACTCAGGTTTGGACTGCACCCTCTATGCTTTGGTACCAGATTCTCCCAAAGAGAAGCTGGGAGGAGAGCTCCTGCCAAACTGGGTCCCTCCGGCTGAGCTGTATCTGTGAGCCCAGAGGAGCAGGAAGAGCCAGGGACAATTCCTTCAAATATTTTACAGATTAAGACCAGGGCCTGGGATCTGTGGGAAGTCAGTAGAGTTCACAGACCCCAGCAGGCTGTGGTCCTTGCTGCAGCTCTAGCGATCCGCGCCAACAGTTGCCGTTGTCCTCATCCTTTTCAAACGCAGCAACGCTCAGCAGTGTGGACAAGCGCTCTTGACATTATTTGAGTGCAGCTGGAGGCATCTCCTTTAGCCTTGAAAATGCCTCTTTCTTGGCAGTGTTTTGTGTTTATTATAATCCCGTCTGTAATGTGCAAAAGTACATTTCTGTTTTAACTTCCTCCTTTATGTACTAAAGAGTGTGGTTTTAATTAAGGATTTCAGATTGAAACATTTCCGGTTTTATGCGTTGTTTTTTTGGTTGGGTTTCTGTTTTTTTTCTTTCAGGACAGTTTTCATTTAAGATGTTTTAGAGTTTTGAAAAATACCAGATGCCCAGTTCCAAAGTGTACAAAGAGCCCTAGTCACTCCCTTTTCCTCCCAGGGAAATCAGCTGCTCCGTCGAGTGGGAATAGCCAGGGATAGCTGATGGCAAGAATGGGGTCAGCAGGCAGCAAAGGATGGGCTAGGATGGGAATCAGCAGTTTTCAGTGGTGCACCACTACTGCAGCTCCTCACACGATAGGAAATACTTAGGCCTGTAAAATGAAGCACCTGATTTTTGCGAATTCTGGGTTTAACAGCCCCCAACCCCCCTCAAATAGCTGAGGGATTGTAAAAGGAAATGTGCAGATGCTTGGTTGGTGGTAGAGCATCTCTGCTGCTGTACCCACTGGTGAGGGGATTGGGTGTGCCCCTGCATCCCTGGCCACCAGCTGTAGCCCCCACCCATGGGGAAGCAAAGCCAATGCAAACGACTTGTAAAACAAAATGGTGTTTTGGTGCACATCAGCTGCCATTAAAAGTAAAAATAAAATCAATCCAGATCCTCATAATAGAAGAGCTTTAAAATGTCCTATAAACGCACCCAAGTTTTTTGGGGTTTTTTTGGTTTGGTTTTTTTTTTTTTTTTTCAAACAGCAGGCAATGAAAATTATGTTAAAACCAGATTTTTTGATATGTTAAAAGCAAATTTCTTGAGCCAGTCTCATGATTTTGGGGACTTTGACTCACAATTTTTGAATGTTGGGGTTTGGCAATGCTGAAGTCCTGTTTGAATTTGTTCCCGATGTGGTATTCCAGCTCCCTGGCATGACTGATGAGTGTCACTGTCCTCAGAGCAGCGAGAGACCCTGTGGGCTGGGAAGCAGAGAGGTTCGGTACAAGGCGCTGTGCATTCGGCGGCTCCAGGGACACTGTCGGGTGGGTCTGGCTCACATCCCTGCGTGAGGCTCTTCTGAATCGAGCCGCGTGTCAGCCACATGACGGCACTTCAGGCAGCAAGAATGGAATATGGGAGCCAGGCTGAAGGCAATGGGCGAGCTAGAAGCACATATTACCTGTTTTAAGCATTCTGCTGAGGTTAAATGAACATGTTGTAAACACACTTCATACCTGTACATCTTTCACGGAATATATTTGGTTGGAAGAGACCTTCAGGATCATCTTGTCCAAACTTCCACCCAGCACTGCAAGGTCAACACTAAAACATGTCCCTAAGCAGCAAGTCTATGTGCCGTTTAAACACCTCCAGGGATGGTGACTCCTCTGCTCCCTGGGCAGACCGTTCCAATATTTGATAACCCTTTCAATGAAGAAATGCTTCCTAACACCCAGCCTAAACCTCCCCTGGTGCAGCTTGTATCCATATCCTCTAGTCCTGCTGTTTGCCGCCAGGGAGAAGAGGCTGGTCCCCTCCTCACTCCAACCTCCCTTCAGGTAATCGTAGAGAACTGTAAGGTATCCCCCTCATTTTTCCCAGAATGAACAACCTCAGCTCCCTCAGTTGTTCCTCATAGGTCACAAACCTCATTGCCCTTCTGAATGTGCTCCAGCACTTCCACATCCTTCTTATAGTGAGGGGCCCAGAACTGAATGCAACACTTGAGGTGTGGCCTCAGCAGTGCTGAGTACAGGAGGGTGATCACTGCCCTCTTTCTGCTGGTAAGTGTTTCTAATACAAGCCAGGATGCCACCGGCCTTCTTGGCACTTGGGCACACTGCTGACTCATATTTAGTTGACTATCAACCAGTACTTCCAGGACCCTTTCCATGTTGCAATTTTCCAGGCACACATCCCGAAGTCTGTAGCTTACCATGGAGTTGTTGTGACCCAATATTTCAGTTCAAGTTGTAGCATGTGCACAGCTTATCCTGTGCAGCTTGCCAGCTGTCCATCTCACTTTGTGCAGCAAAGCACCAAGAATATCCATGCTCTTGCTGCAGTGTTAGTGTTCAGGTGCTGTTGAAAAAAAGTGTTTATAAATAAAATCTCTGCCTTGCAATTGTGGCACCTTGAAAGAATTATGTGGATGCAGGTTGCCTGAGCAGCAAGCAATGCACTGGGAAGTGGGTCCTCATGATGGCTGCTGTCATCTGCCCTTTGGGCACTGCTCTGCAGCTGAAAGTGAACATGTGGGCAGGAATGGTACCTGCCCTTGTATCTTCTCGGTTTGCCTCATGTTACAGTGCATGGCTGTACATGAAAGCTCTGGTGTTACCTTGTATATACTTGGGGGGTTTGGGCTGCACAGGGTTTCCCATGCCTGGGAGGGGAGACGTTCACAGAAGGAGAGCCTCTTCCATGTGGCTTCCTTGCCTAGAGGCCACCAGTGTACAGCAACCAGGTCACCTCTCTTCCCTGGCAGCGCAGAAATGGCTCACATTTGTGCCTCAAGCTAGCTTTAAGCCATATAAATCACTGTTTCCCCACCTGTGATGTTCTGCAGCTGCCCAGGTACCTCTGCCTCAAAGCCTCCCCATTCTAATGTGATTCACAGTCCTGTCCTCCCTGCAAGGTGGCTGGGAAGGGCATTTGGCCCTCTCATCAACCGTCCCTGTCCATTTCCAGCTGCCTGCCTGTTTGGGAGCTCACAAATCGCTGAGTGCTCAAAGAACTGACCACTTCTTGCCTATTTGGGAATGCTTTTAAATTGTTCCAGAAACTGCTGTTTGTTGATAAATCAGGGCGATTGCAGAGAAGTGTTTCAGCTAAACTGTGTAAAAGAAGGAATGAGCTTCAGTGTAGCACTGCCAGCTGTCATTGGATTTAGAAACACACATCATAGATTTTGTTGCTTTTCAGACAGCTGCGCTTATAGCTGCTCTTATAGCCATATAAAACAGTCATTCTGTCAGCAAACGGTCTGGCAGTGGAGCTGGGTTGTATCTGCAGTCGTCTTCCCGAGCCTGGCAGGTTTGCTTCTTCCACGTGTGTAGGTAAAAAGTCTGGGGGAAGGAAACTTTGTGTCATGGTCTGTAACCTGTCGCCAGCATCGTAGCTTCGCACAGGGTAAAAAGCAGAATGCTGGGCTGTGCCCGCTGCCTGTGCAGAGGACGATACTGAAAGGGCTTGTCTTTGGCACCCTTGGTCATTAGGAGTAGGTAGTTGTGGTTCTGAGAGAGTGTTTTAGGGGTTTTTACCCCAAACCTGAAGTTGCCGTTCAGAGTCTGGCTAGCCGGAGGTGAGATTGACAAACCACAGCTCATAGCAGTGCTCACAGTGATTGGGCCCTGTCCTTTGTTGTCCTTCCTGTTCAGACTTGAGTTGAGAGTCCCAGGGATCAGAATTAGATTGTGCAGTTTCCTCAAGGGAAGGTCAGTTGTGCCAGTTGATCAAATGTGAAGCTTTTCACAGGATCAATACCAATTTCGATAAAGCCATAATCAGGAGGGGTTTCCTGTGTATCAGAACAGCTTTAAATGCCTGATCAAAGTAGTGTATGGATACTTTATATGCATTTCATTTGCATTCCTTTATGTGATGTGGAACGACTTCAAGCAAACTAGTCCAGCTGTGTCAGGAGGCTGCTCCATGAGTGAGCTGCAAGAGTGGCAGTGAGTTACAGCTATGCATGCTACTTCACACCAGTCCTTTGTGCACGTGCTGTCAGTACCTGCACGTCAGGCTGTTGCCAGCTCTTGGTGGGATGAAATGCCTCCTTTAGAGGCCTGAGGATGCCCAGTGGTGCTGGCATTTCGAAACAGCAAGAGTCCTGGTGAACTGTACCAATGTTTTCTCTGGAGCGGTTTCCGGGTCTCAAGACCCATGATCTTGGGATGGCCAACAAGGTGTGCAAGAGCAACTGATGCTCATAGTCTGATTTTTCTCTTGCTTTGTCCTTCTTCTCTCCTCAAACCTGTAGCTCTTTCTCCATCCACCTCCATTTCCCTCTGAAACTTTAGAAGATGCTGGATTCATCTCGATCCAAGAGGGAAAATGTCTTAAGTTATGCAGCAGAAGAAAACAGCTTTCTTAACTGTAATGTGATCTTGATTCATTCCCAGGCACCAGTCTGGAACAGAGGGTTTGGAAATTGCCCCTCTAGCCGTTATCTGAGCTTTATAGCATTTGGAGATGGAACCCAGATCCCACATCTCTTCTGAAACTCCATGACGATTTACACTTGTTCCTAGAAACCATTACTGTCCTGTGAGCTCTTTACTATGCGAGGATTGAAAACAGAGCTATTCCGCTCGTTGGAGCTTGTTTTTTTGCTTGAAGGCAGAACTCAGGGCTCATTCCTTTTTCTCACCATTCGGGGATTAAGCCCAATCCTGACTGTTACCTGACCTCGATACCATTTACACACTGAACCCAATGCTTACAGCTTTTATCTGAGCCCCTACAGCATTTGGAAGCGGGCCATGCCCCTTGTCTGGTATCAAAAGCATTATATTAATTTAGGATTCATTCCACAAAATGAGGCTGTCAGCCAGACTCCTTAGCAATTGGATATTGAACCCAGACCTCGTGGTTGTCTTCCAAGTTATATGCCAGCTGGGAACTCGGCCCACAATCCATGGCTGCCAGCCAAGCTCCTTATTGGTGAGAGATTGACACCAAGCCCCCAGACTGCTATTGCTGTACAGTGGTGTTAAGGACTAAATCTAGCTCACGTGGTCAGCATAATCACCTCTGCATTGGCAGTAAGATGAAAAATCTAGTTAAAGATTTGAATGAATATTGAGGGTCGATGTTCGGCTGCTTAAAGACCAGGGATGATGACAACAATTCCCTTGGAACAAGGCCCCCATGGTACTCTGGGGGGAATAGCTCCAGATCCCCCATCTGTCATCCAGCTGGATATAAAAACCAGGTTCTCATTAACACACAGTGCACAGCATTTCTGTACTGGCTGGCAGTATTAAAGCTAGTTCCTCCAACTTTCAGGTATTCTTCAGATGGGATTAAACTAGATCCCTTTTCTATAGCACCATTAGGCTCTGCCAAAGCACCTCTTGTTGCTCAGAGCAGACCTCCAACACTGCACCTTGCCTTGGGAAGCGTTTCCTGCATGCAACACACCCCTCAGCTCTTGCTCCCCTGTAGAGCAATAAGGAAGCCTGGGAGGCAAGTGAGAGTAAATGTCAGTTCTCCACACCTCCATCCTCTTTGGGGGATACTGGGAGCCTGACCAGGTAGAGGGAGCATTTCAGGTGAAATGTGTATCTGAGGCTAGCAAACTTTTCCCTTCTGCCAGCAATTTTGCCTGGGAATTGTTCAGCATCTTTACACAGTGTGGTTTTACTGCATAGCAAAATACTTCAGAAGACTGAATTAAAACCAAACAGCTTCCCAACTAGGATGGTCATCATTAGAATGCAATTTCCAGAAACTATGTGGGTTTCTTGGTAGCCTCAAAATCTTTAAAATTGTCATTTAGCAGCAACCTTGAAGGAATGACTTAGCATGCAACTAGAATAGGAAAAACTTCCCATGATTCAGTGGATCAAGCTTAATGTTACAGTGCCTATGAACAGTGTGGGACATTGCTCTTCCTCTGAACTTGCAGCAGCGGTGAAAGCTACTATTTGGTGCTGTAACTGCAAATTGTAGATGGGAGGTTCTGGCTTCTCTGTCTGGAGCCATATCATGCCTGGGGATGGAATCCATGGGAAGACTTCAAGCCAGTTTTACAGACCTGTCCCATGGGTCATCAGTTACTCTGATTGCCCATGGCATATCTTCTGATTCACATTTATTTGCTAAGAAAACATTAAGTCCTTGCCACACACACATGTGGTTTTATGAGGATTTTCAGCCCAAGAGAGCCTGTGCAAATGCGATTCAGCTGACTATGGTGGCAATTTGTTTGCAAATAAATTTTCCATGTACCCACTTGGGAATACCTTTCTTTTTCCATTCATTGCTCTTGCCAACCGTCTTACTCATCCCTTGTCTGAACACTCTGTACTGCTCTTTCTGCCCTCTCCCTGCAAAGCACACTTTGGGCTTTTGTTTGCTGTTTGCCAGGTCTTTCCCAACCCTTTCTTTCCACTTTCTCCTGCATAGTGCTTGAGAGGTTGGGAATGCTGCTAGTTTCAGTGCTGGCACCAGAAGGTGTTTGCAGGGATGCTTCAGGCGTTGCTCGGAATTTATGGGGAATGTGAAATCGAACAATAACTGTGACTAGTTGAAACTTATTTCTAGAACTACTTTTCTTTGCTTTATCATCAGAAGGGTTCATCTCTTGTGCAATTGTTTGGTCTTTTGCCTAATCTGTAGATCTGGAGAGTGCTTCAGGTGCTGTCCACTCTGTGCTGAACTCTCACTCTGTCCTCCTTAGTGCTACCACACCCTGTACATGGAAGAGATGGCTGTGGTGAATGGTGGGGATAGAGTGAACAGGCTCTTCTTTTGTGTCCTCCTGATTGAATTCCCAGAGTTACAAAAGCCTCCAGCACGCTATTGCCATGCCCTGCCACCCCACAACCCACTGGCTGATCTCAGCCTCTGTCTTAATGTGCACATGAATTTCCACTCTTCGTGCTAACCCCTGCCAAAGCGAAATTCCTGAAGTATAATAAAAAATGTGGAAGGTTTTCAAACCCAGAGATGATTGAACTGTCCATCTTAGCAAATGGGAGTCAATACTATGTTCTTTTTAAAAGTCTCTAGTATAATGTTTAATTCAGTAACTACAACTGGGAAATCTCCCTAATTATTTTAAACTGCAAGAGAGACATCTTAACATGCCTCAGATTTTGTGCTGGCGTGCCACAGAGTTAAGTGCCATCCAACACTGAGAGAACTCGAAAATTTCAGAGAAATATAGGAAGGCATCTCAAAGATGTACTAGTCCCGTGGACCCCACCATCATTTGTGGCCTCACAGGCACCTTCACCTCCATTTTGAAATTGTTTGTCTCCCTCCTGTGCAGGGTGAGAATCCATCCAAACAGCCAAAATCTTAAACCTCTGTGCAGAGCTTCAGCTGAGGGCAGGATTGGGAGCAGATCTTCACTGGCGGCCACCCAGCCATGCATCATCGGGGCCATGTTCACTGTCCAGATGTGTTCAAGCCTCTGCAGCCGAGGATGTAAAAGGTTGAGAAAGCCCAAATACCTTCTGATTTTATTTTTCATTTTCAAAAATTTTTGTGTTGTGTGTGCCAGCGCCAAGGACCCTCTGTCTCTCCCCACTCTCTGCTATTAGCCCCAAACCCACCAAGACTGGTGCCCATCCTTGATGAAATCTACCAGCAGGCTCTGCTGCTGGATGGGAGGGAACAGAGTATGGAGCTTTCCTGCTTAGGTTAGCTTCACTCCAACTATGTGAACTTTAGGAAGTGGCAGATGCTGACTGTGAGTGTCCTTGCACATTTTTTAACTCTTTTTTTTTTTTTTAATTCTTTTTTTTCCTTTATCTCTTCTCCCTGAACTCAGTGGCATGTGAGTGCCGAGCATGTGCATCTCTGCACCACGCAGAGGGGAAGAAGGAGTAGAGAGAGTGTCTTATAAATGCAGTTCTGCTCTATTAAGATTCATTCTGGTACGACAATGGCTTTTTCTATTGAAGTGGTTTGTGAAAGCTTTGCCTAATGATCTGTTAGCTGAGGAAAGGTTAAATTCCTGAAAGATTTTCTGTATTTGATGAAGAAAAAACAGTGCAATTATCCAGAATTCAGAGTGAGGTTTAGCCAGCTGTTAATAATACTGTGATTCTTTGTGTCCTTGTTATGCAGAAGTAATATGGCCATCCCTCCTTGTGGCAGTAAAATATTTATAGCATTCTCTGTTCTTATAGAGGGCCAAACACCACTCAAGGTCTTCTAAATGTGTTTCTTGTTGTGCTTTAGCCACTTATGACACAATAGCCTCCTCATGCAACTCCAGTTTCTGCCATGGAGATGTCCAGTTTAAGGAAGCCATATGAGGAGAGGTCACACATGCCCTTTAACCGCTAACGGTAGAACAAGCTGTGCAAACCGGTCATTAGAGCTCTGCTAATCACTGAAGAGACTGGTGCTTCCAGGTTCATGCTATTCCAAGACATCTGCCAAGGATGAAGGAGATAAGTGGGCTTGATACTTGATGCTCTTGATACCAAGAGTTCTCATACTAACAATCTGATTCGATGCAGAGATTGGTTTGTTAGTAGCTTTCTGCTCTTTGTGGCATTGTTGCAATCTTTGGGTCAGTTTGTGTGTGGGGAGACCGTTGACAACGTACAGGAACAACCCACAGACATCTGTGTTTCTCCTAGCTCTCTTCCCTGATTGCTGAGGTTTCCAGCTTGGAAAGTTGTGGCAAAACATAAAATGCACGTGGCATCTCTGTGTCCAGGCACATGGAAACGAAATAAGTGTCATGGGGAAAATATAATTTCACAGTGGCAGGCCCTGCAGTGGGATAAACAGAAGGCTTGTTTCCTCTGGTGAATGCATGGAAAATCAATTCCCAGTCCACTGCAGAGGCTCCTAAATATGAACCAAAGCCCCTCCTGTAGTTCTTAAGTGCAACAGTTTTGCCCCAGCACAAAAGTTTAATTTCTAGCAGGGAAGCTGAAGGTAACCTCTTTTTGCTATCTTCATATTGTCATTTAGGTGTGTATCTTATCCTCTTTATGAGAGTCTTATTTCAAGTGCAACTTTTTGCCTGGAGGTCTGAAGTAAATGAGTATTAAGCAACTGTATCTGTCTTAAATTCACTAAACATCCAGAAAAAAACAGCTAATGTGCCTGAACCAGTGAGATGAATATATTAGATTAATCTAATTCAACTACTTTTCATTCAACCAACCAGTAGCATTTTTTAAAAAACAAAAAAGTTGTGAAGAGGTTTAGGAATTTTCTTTCCCACGTTTTTCCTTTCTTCTTTGCACAACTTTACTGAATTCCATTAAATATTAGATACTCAGTTAGCATATATCATTTACCCTCGTTAAAATGGTACTTTCAAAACAAGTTCATTCTTCTCAGACTTGAGAGCTGGCTCTGTGTTCACTGAGGCTTTCAGTGACCAGAAAAAAAGTGACAGAATAAACACAGATGCACATGCTGTGAGCAGCTTATCCTGGCCAGAGTGCACAGCTCCTGGCTGTCACCATCTCACTTGCATCTCTTGTCAGGCAGTGCGGGTGAAGGGAGTCTTGGAGCATCATCTCTGGGCTTAGAGCAATTCCCTGGCCATGCAGTTGTGTCGTCTCCGTTCCCTTCAGCTCCCCTGGCCATGATGGTGCATGCTATCCACATAGTGCCATGGCAATTTTGATGTATGTATTCTCTGCTCCTTTATGCCTCTGTTGGAAAGAGACTCAGAGCAGGCTGCCTGGACTCTTCAGTTGAACAGCAGATTACTGGTAGCTGCCCTTGGTGTGCATATTTCTCACTGCGGCTCAGTCTAGATCAGGGTTACATCATTTTCTCGAGAGAATGTTGTGTGTAATCACATCAAAAGCCTTTTAAACCATCAAGGTATAAGACCTGAACAGCTGCTTTGCTGCCTGCAAGCCCTGCTCTCCTGTCAGTAGATTGCTTCAGTGTGATTTGTTCTTGACATTCCTGTGGCTGTTGATCATCTCCTTATATTTTGTAAGTGCTGACAAGCATCTTGATTATTTGTCCAAGTATTTTTCTGGGGCCTGAAGACAGTCTGCCTATTCTGTAATTCCCCAGTTCCTCCTTCCCCTCTTCTGAAAGTGGACTCCTCAGTCTGCCCTCCCCCTGGAACCTCCCCATCCCTGGTGTCTCCTCACAGTTAAGTGGTTGCATCTCCAAGGCTGCTTCAGGAAGCTTGCTGGCTGTCCTGGGAAGCAGTTCAAGAGGCAGGGATGAACACCACAGTTATCTAATTACTTTCTAACTAAGTCTCTTTTTCACTGTTGCATGAGTTTGTATCCTGCTAACACTGGCATTAGCGTCATCAGGCATTTGAGTGATTTTGAGGTTTTGAGGAGGATTGGAGCCAAAACAAGGCATTTAAGCATTTTGGCTCTCTTGTGTTAATGTCAGGGCTCCCTGAATGGTGGGGTCAGTTCTTTCTTTTGTCTCTTGTTCTGCTGCTGGCTGGTGCCCCACTACTCATCAAGACCACACCAAGGCAGAGGAAATGTCACCTGGGGAGCTTTGAGGATAGCAGGTATGACAAGAATTCTGAAAAGACTCCAGCATCCCAGAGGGCCACCCTGGCAGCAGTACTTGACCAGGCTTCTCCAGGCAGAGAGTCCTCATCTTTCCCCAAGCTCAAGGGGTGGCATGAATCTCCTCTTTCCATGCACAGAAGAGAGGTTAGCTGGGTGCAAGGTGCACACCTTGGAGGCTTCTCTTAATTACTGATGAACCTTGGTTACTGCACTGGGGGCTGTTGGAGCAGAGAGCAGGCTTTGATGGTATGTAGGAGAGGTGGCTGTGAGCTGACATCCCTGGTGTGGTGATTTCCTTCTCTGATCCTCAGGTGCTGCAGGGATCTACTCTGAAAGAGATGTAGAGCAGGATAAGCTCAGACTTTCTTTGCCAAGAGCAGATGAAAAGAGATGTTGTAAAGTCACTTGTCTCTGGTAACATGGCCCCTAGCTCTGACACAGTGATGGAGGACATCCAAGTTTTGTGCTGTAAGGAGATGAGCCCACACCTGGAATCCTATCCTGGTTTCAAAGGTCAGGTGCATTTCTGCAGTTACAGATGTCACAAGGATGGCATTTGACCCTAGTTCATCCTACACAGAAGGCAAGGTCTGATGGACAGCAGGATCATTTGAACCTCTCTGGAACCAGCTTTCATTTGCATTACAAACTGGTTTTGTTTCTTCCCAGCCAGGTCTCTAGACAAACTCTATAACTTTGCTGACTGCTCTGGCCTTCACCTGATCTTTGCACTGAATGCTTTGCGCCGGAATCCCAACAACTCCTGGAACAGCTCCAACGCCCTCAGCCTGCTGAAGTACAGTGCCAGCAAGAAGTACAACATCTCCTGGGAGCTGGGCAATGGTGAGTGTGGGAACAGGAGGGCCACTGGAATGGAGCTCGCTGTAGCAAAAAAGGTATTCCCTTTTGGAAGACAATATTGGCAGATCCCAGGATGCCTTGCCAATGTAATTTCAGAGGGATTTAAAGACTTTTGCTATAAGGCAGCACTACCTCAAAGATGGACCTGGCATGTGTTAGCCCCTTAGCTTGACATTTATATTAAGTACATGAAATGTTTCTGCCCCAACTACTTAGTGCAGCTGATCCAAGGGTGTCCAAAGCAGCAGCTGTATGGACTTGTGTGCTGACTGCATGGATGTGGAGGACCCTGCAGATAACATGAGAATGGCATAAAGATACAGGTCCTTCATCCAGCACACAGCAAAAAAGGGCACAGGAGTTGTGGCTGGCACAGGAAAGCAAGTGACAGCCCCAGTGCTCTCTTCAGAAACTCCTGCTGCTGCTCCACAGAGCCAACAGGCAGCTCCACAGAGCTCAAGCTGCAGCAGTCTGAGCTGTGTATCTCTCTCCGGAAGCATGGATGAAGGAATGGAGCTGGCAAGCCTTGCTTGTCCGTTTTTATTTTCCCAGAGCCCAATAACTATCGGACCCTGATGGGCCGCTCAGTGAACGGCAGCCAGCTGGGGAAGGACTACGTTCAGCTGAGAAGCCTGCTGCAGCTTATCCGCACTTATTCCAAGGCAAACCTCTATGGACCAAACATTGGGAGGCCCAGAAAGAACGTCATTGCCCTCCTGGAGGGGTAAGTGATGTTCCTTTGATCAAGAAGAAATCAGAAACCCCTCCTGACACTGATACCTATTGTAGCAGGTAGACTTACTCTTTGGCTTCCTGATGTCCAACAGCTACCAGGACATCAAGGATCTGTGTGGCTCACTCACCACAGTACCAGGAGCTTGGGGACATGGTTGCCTGTGCTGCACTGGGCTGGACTGGTTAACACTCTTCCAAAGCATTGCCAGACTGAAAGAAGCCCACCTTCTTGGGATATGAAGATAATGCAGTGGTGTAGATGAAGGATACTGTATGTCTCTGGGCTGCAGGGCCAGGAGGTTGGTCCTAACACCAGTTATCAGTGTAGGTATTGTTTTAGAGTTCTCCTGAACAAATGCTTCAATTTATTTGGTGACTCTTTTCTCTGCGCTTTCTCCATTTGTGCAGAGAAGAACCTGTAGCAACTTTCTTCACTGTCCAAGCCCTCTGCTCCATCCTAGGAGAATTGACATGTGTCTAGTTTGGGGAGGCTAGACATGGAGAAAAAATAGTGACAGTAAGGGGCAGACATCTGGAGGTGACATTGGACAGCTACAGGAACCAGGGAGGTGTAGAAGCCTTCTAGCAGCAGGAATTGGGACTGCGTGGCTCAAAGACTGTGCAGGGATGGGAAATTCCCTGCAGGACTGCAAACAGAAACTCCAGTGCTGAGGGCTGGGCAGGGGGAGGTGTGGAAGGGACTCTGCTGGGACCAAAGCTGGGTCTAGCATTCATTAACATCTGCATGAATGACCTGGCAGAAACAATAAACAGCACACTGATGCAGTCCCCGGCGAGGCAGGGAGGGAGCCAGGGCCAGATTCTCAGCTCTGCTGTAGCAGCACAAAGAGACCATAAAGCTGATTGAACCAGCTGTGACACCAGCATCCCTCCTGCTGACAAAAGTGGGAGATCAGCCCCTGTGCCCACACTGCGCCTGCCACCTGTGCCGTGTGAGAGCATTGCTTGCAGGAGCCCTCGCGTTTGGTACGGCGCAGTGAAAGCAGTGCAGGGGGAGTTACAAAATGTTGTAGTAGCCTTGATCAGCAGGAAATCTATTAGTACCGGGAGGAGCAGGCTGAGTAAGGAAAATATGAGATGAGAGCCAAGAAGCTTTTAGAGAAAGGGAAGTACTACTGCTGTTTTGCCCTTGGTGCACCGCAGCTGAGTCCCGGGGAAGAGGGGTCACACAGCCAGGGTGGTCCAGCAGCTCTGCATTGCTGGAGCTGTGCTTTGACTGACACCATGCCCAGGAGCGAGGCTGTGGTGTACGATCTCGTGGAGAGGATGGCAGAAACACCTTCTCAAATGAAAGGGCAGGTAGGTAAGGGCTAGGGTTTGAAGATCCCCAGTGGCAAGATGATGTGGGCTCTGATCTGAAAGAGTTGTAATGAGCATGACTGCACTCCACGCTATATGCTGTTCCTCTGCTGCCATCCCCACCTGACTGCGTGTCCGCAGGCTCTCAGAAGTGATCTCACCCTCTCATAGGGAAACCCTGATGCCTGTAGCTCATGGTGGGCACCACGTGTCTGCATGGCCTTACAGCCCGTGGGGTCCTGTGAGAAAAGAGCTGCTTGTCTTTTCACATAAAGACCCCATTATTACTAGACAGAGCATAAAAAGGAGGAACAAGTCTGATTACACAAAAACAAAGGGCTAAACACTGGTTCGTGGTGTTTGAGTGCCTAAGCTGCTTGACAGTTTGAGCTTTATTCTCAGCAGCTCCCTCAGGTCTCTTCAATACTCTTGGTTAGTGCTACCGAGAGCTCTGCCTTCTGCAGGATCGTCATAGGTCTGGTCAGTGAGATGTGGCTGGGGCTGTCACATCCAAGACATGCCTCAGAATCCTGAATGAGCCCCACAGTGAGCAAGCATGAGAGAGTAGAAGGGATTTAGGAAGGTGCTGTCAAAGGCAAGCCTGCTCTTTGCCTTGCTAGACCATAATGAACGCTCACAATAAGATGGAGGCTCCAGAGCAAATTAAGTGTGTGCAGTTAATAGTCCTGATGATGTCAAATCAGCAAAGTTTTTCTCACACTTTAAAAACCCTGATGGACAGCAGAAGTCAGCCAGGGCGGAAGAGGAATGCCAAGTGGGTGATAATGACTCAAATGTTAAGTAAGGCTGAAGGGGAGAGATAAGACTGAAGACAGCAGATTAGTCTGACAGTCAGGCAGTGTCCTGTTACACAAAGTGAGGAAGCAGATTTTGATGGGGGAAATACTAGAAATAAGCTGAAGTGGGAGAGGAGAACTCGGAGAGGGCCAGGGTCTGATCTTTGGCAGAAGCTGGCATTAGAAGTTCTCCAAGGAAAGCCTCTAGAGCTACCTGAGGGCGTGGACCAGAGGAAAGTTTCACTATGAGGTGCTCCCTGGAATTGTTTTCCTGTTGCAAGTTCTGTGTTCCAAACATTTTACTCTATTGTATAACTGTTAGCTCAAGCAAGAACACTAAACTTTCTATTTATGTTTAAACCATATCCTGCTGTCAACAGGAATTGGGCACTGCTCTCTGCTGTGCTGTCTCACTGTTGGGAGACAGACAGTTCCAGGGCTATTCTGACCCAATCCTAGGGCATGTCCTCCTGGCAGAGTGGGACCAAACCCCTCCTGGGGTGCCACCTTGCTCTGGGATCTGCTGAGCAAGATAAGGAGAGGAGCAGAGATCAAGCACCTGAAGGGGTGTGCAGTGTCCCACTGCAAAAGTTGTCCTTAGGCAGTTGGCATTGAGCTGTGCTGGGTGAAACCCATTCACTTTCTGATGATGGAGATAAGAGACGGTGAGAGGAGGAGGACCCTGCCTGAAACACAGCAGCACAGGCCCTTCACTGTTGAGTTACTGCTCTTGAACTCTGGCACCACCCCGTATGAAGCAATGGCTCCAAGCATCCACCGAGTAGATGCATCAGTGTCACTCTGGGCTGGCACATTTTGGGGGCTGGAGCAGGACCACTACTGCTGACACAAGGGCAGATGGAGCACTGCTCTGACGGCTGGGGCGTGCTGTACAGGGGCTAGAAATGGTGTCTTGTGAATGCACAGGTGCAAGAGGGAATTTCTCCAGATACAACCAACAGTTGGGTTTGATGAGGTGTTAATTAGACCATTCATGCAGCCTGAGCTGTTGGAGAGCAGACCACATTAGCTACCTACTACATCTGTGGGTACAGCAATCCCAGAACTGCTCAGAATTTTACTTGGAGAAAAAAATTGTGAGATTCTAAGGAATTAACATAGATTTTAACAGCAGATCAGGAATCAGACACAAAGGTTAATGCATAACTGAATCACACATTCAGTGCTGAAAGAGAAGAAACATGAGGGAAAACTATTAGGAAGAAGAAATTAGAACATGTGTTAAAGTTCAGAACATTTGGTCCAAAACTTAGGCCACTGCATCTGGGCAGATTTGGTTAGGGGCTCTAATGAGCTATTGTTCCTTGGCTGGTGTAGCCTAGTTTCTGCCACTGGACAGTCACAAGTGTTGAGATGTTACCTGCACCACAGTGTAAGCTGCAGTGCCAGGGCAATAAGGACTGGCAGACACCTTTGTCCATACTAGGCTGGCTGCTGCTGATGCTCTGTGGCCACTTTGGGTCCTGAGCCTGCCGAAGTCACCAGAGAAGTGAAAATCTTTCTTGTCTGGAGGTCCAGACTTTCCCTATCTGCTCATCCTCTGGCCCTTAGAGCTGCTGCCTTCCTTGACCCCTTCTTGCTACTGTGTGATGGTAACTAGTCCCCTTGTGCAGCTGCATTCTTTGTTACAGGATCACTCTCTTTACTCTCTCTCTTTTTTTTTTTTTTTTTTTTTTTTCTTTTTTTTTTTTTTTCCCCTGTTTAAAGGATTACAATCTGCAATTACCTGCATGGGAAAGAAATTTTGAAATGTAGTTGGCTCTTTAATGTGTCAGGAATGAACCTAGGAAGTTCCAGTGACTGGAAGCTGAAACCAGACACATTGAGATGAGAAATAACATACTTGGGGGCTAATTAACCGTGGAAGCAATTTGCTTAAGGTTGCAGTAGGTGCTCCATGACTGGCAAGTATTGAATCAGGACAGGAGATATATTTGAGAGATGTGCCTGTACTCAGATGAAAGTTGCAGTCCTGGGAGGTGTGGCTATGGGAGATGCTCTGGGAGTGGTGAAATCTGAGCCATAGTTTCACAATGTGACACCACTTTTGGAGCTGGTGCCATCTTGTGCTGCTGCAGCCCTTCTGCTCCACGTTTCCACAGCTCGTTCCTGACCCTTGAGATACTGTCCCACCTTGCGCCAGGATGAACATTTCTAGGACAGAGCTGAGAACAGTTTGGGTGACTGAGCAATGTTAAATTCTGTTTTTCTCAGTGATTATTTAAAAACAAGCTTGAGCCTCAGTTCTAGTGCAATACAGGGCCCCACAAGTAGCAGTGCTGGCATGGGATGCTGACGTATGGGCGTCTGCAAGGATGAGGAGATGGAAATGGACGTTTCCAAGCTCAGTGGCTTTGTCTCATCCTCAGTATCATAAACTCCCTGCCCAATGATCCTCTTCCTCCACCTGCCTTTGATGTAGTCTGCTTTCCCACCTAGAGATGGTACCCCAGCAGGTTTTGAGGACTTTTACCCAGGTTTCTGGTACGTGGAATTCCAGCCAGGGATACCACCCAGGCATGTCCTGGGGCTGTCACCAATCCGGATTACAGAACATTGCTACGGTGTTTGCCCACGTTGCCTGCACAGGGTGAGCTGAGCTTGTCCCAGTGCTATGGGAGGATTTGCTGCACATGCACTGTGCAGCAGTTGAGTGCTCACAGGGAAAGGCCAATGTGCAGCAAAATGGCAGATTTACTGCACCAGGCCAGCCCATCTGTGCAACACGTGCAGGGATCTGAGCCCTCCAGGAAGCATCTGGTTTGCTCTGCCTGTGTCACACTGAACACATGGACATCATGCAGCCCAGGAAATCCCAGACAAAAATGTGCCAGTGCTGGTCATTTAGACCATATGGATCTTCGCTGGCCTCAGAATCCATGGTGTGAGCAGCACAGGTGTTATGGGAATGAAGGGATTAGTAACACCTCTGTACCTAAAGTGAGGGTATTTGGATGCCTGTGCATCACTGCATCCCCACCTGCCCTGGACTTCATCTCTTTGTTTGTGCAGTACCACTTGTTGGCTGTTGATTTGCTGTAGGTTCTCCCTGGAGGGTAGAGACCACTGTCCAAGTTGTCTGAGGAACTCCAGGCACAACTCCACCAGCAAGGCAGGACATGGATGTTTTATCAGGAACATTTGAACTTCATCCTGCAAAAATCTCAATAAAAGGAAGAAAAAGAGGAGAGGAAAAAAAAACAACAAAAACAAAACAAAGCAAAACAAATCACAAAACAAAACCACGAATGTGGAAAGCAAAATTTGTGTTAGATATGCATCTTCTATGTTAAAACTTGAAAATGACCAGAACTAACCAATTTATGTCACTTTTATGGAGACAGAAGAGGAACTGTAATCAAGCCAGAGCCTTTTCTGTCCTGCTTTTGGTCTGCACTGAGCTACCTGAGTGATGCCTGTGTCCTAAATAAGAACTTTCTCAGGAGCTTTTTCACAACATATTAATTAGCTTTCTAGAGATTTGTGAGATGGAATAGAGGGATATTCTACTTCTGCTATTCCAGAGATGCTGAAGGTTATATCGATGATTTGGTTTACTTTTCATTCCCTGCTCAAAGACCTCTGTAGTGGGTGTGTCAGCAGCAGGGCTGTAAGTACTCTGTAGGCAAGGAAAACTGGAGAGCTTCTTACTATGAGCTTGGTCTGTTCATGGTTTTGGACTGCAAGTGGAGAGTGCCAAACTGAGCCTGAAGAGGTGATTAAGTAAAGTCTGAGATGATTTATTTTAAGACTAGAAGATAAAGCATTTGAGTTTAGAAAGCAAACTGGATTAACCTTCAAACTCAATACAAGCTGTGTTTGTAATTTCAGTTTAGAATTGATCAGTTCAATCTCAAAAAACTTCATGTGCTACATTTTAGACAGCAGTTCTTGTAATGAGAGTTTAAAATCTGTGAGTAGGATGTTTGGGTGGTTTTGTTGTTTGTTTTTTTTTTTAAATCATTTTGGCATATTTCTGTACACTTACTTTTGTAGAACTGCAGCCTCTCCATAGCAATATTTGCAAAATCCCCTTTTCACCAACTGATGGATGTGAGTTGCAGGGACCTCACACCTCTCCCTCTGGTCGCACTGGGGCTGGTCCAGCTGGTCTGTTCAGCTTGCTAAGCTGAGGAGGAACCATTCCCAAAACACCACCCTGGCACTGGTCTCTCAGCCTAACACTCCAGAGAGATGTAAAAGCATTTCTGAAAGACAAGCCTGGGAACTGAAGTTTGCAGCACTGCTCAGCAGCAGTTGGGGATGCATCAGTGCTGTGGGGGTTTGCAGCGCGTTGTTGTTTTTCCATTTCTAATTGTATCTCTTCCCTCTCTGTCTGCAGAGATTTATTACTGCTGCCTTTGCCAGTGTCCTCTTATGCTTCACAGGGTCCAGCTGCCCTTTTGTCCTGGTCTATAATTGACCATCATCATTAATGTAAAGTCAGAATAATTGTTTCCAAGCTATATTTAGCCTGAAGCTTGCTGCTTTTGTTTCAGTCCTGATTAGATGCTCGTGTGCCAGAAAGCTTTCTGCTCATCCCTGCCACGAGACCTAATCCTATCAAAGGTCTCATTAATCCTCACAACCTTCCCTTTCCTTCCCCACCCTTGGTATGGAGCTGGCCTGGGGGAGCTTGCAGCACCCAATGCCACCGATTCCTGGGTTTTATCATAGAATCACAGAATTGTCAGGGCTGGAAGGGACCTCAAAGATCACCCAGTTCCAGCCCTCCTACCATGGGCAGGGACACCTCACGCTAGATTAGGTTGCCCAGAGCCCCATCCAGCCTGGCCTTAAAAGCTTCCAGGAATGGGGCTTCCAG
This sequence comes from Eubucco bourcierii, assembly GCA_013396675.1. NCBI lineage: Eukaryota > Metazoa > Chordata > Aves > Piciformes > Ramphastidae > Eubucco > Eubucco bourcierii. The sequence goes on from VWZE01016001.1 coordinate 52,166, forward strand.
TACCTCCCTGGGCAACCTGCTCCAGTGTCTCACCACCCACATGGTGAAGAACTTCCTAACATCCAGTCTGAATCTACCCACTTCTAGTTTTGCTCCATTCCCCTTAGGCCTATCACTACTCAACACCCTGAAAAAACCCTCACTAGCTTTCTTGTAGGCCCCCTTCAGATACTGGAAGGCCACAATAGAGTCTCCTTGGAGGCGTCTCCTCTCCAGACTGAACAACCCCAACTCTCATAGTTTGCCTGTTTTGGGTGGGGTCAGGCAGCTATGTGATTCCTGTTGTGTCCCTGAGCAGCTTGAGACAGTATTGATGCTGATCAGTTTCTTTCTCATCCCATTTGTGTGCTTATGCCAATGTCTCCTGTCATATGCAGATGTTATAACTTCCAAAATGCATCACCTGCACAGCACACATTACACTACAGTGTGCCTGTCCAGCTGATGTCTGCCTTTATGTGTCTTCATATCTGTGCCTCTAAGCATAAGAATGTAGCAACTGCTTGGGCTTTCTTGTGGGAGCCACGGTTTTCCAAGGGGAAGTTTGGATTGCTGGACGAAGTAGGGACCATCTTGGATGGCAGCAAGCCTGTTCTAGAGGCTGTAGATGGTCCCCAAGGTGAAGAATAGCTTTAATTTTGTCATTGGCAGTGTAAGCAGATACACAGCAGATCAGCCTCAAGTCTGATTCGAGTAGGAGATGTATCCATCACAGATGACTGGGCCACAGGTAATCAGGAAACCAATACACATGTGTGTGTGTGTGTGTGTGTGTGTGTATATATATGTGTATATATNCCTGAATCAGTATCCATCAGTTTGCTGACTTCCAGTGCCAAAGAAACAGAATTAAAAACAAAGGGAAACACATAGGAATACTTTTCCAGCCTTTCCTCCCATCCTACAATGTTCAGGGGCATTCTGAGTTGGAGGTGGTATTTTTGCATCTAATAACTTTGTTGGGTTTTAGTCTTATATTCTTCCACTTTTCCAGTTCTTGCTTGAATCTGGGCAGGGAGCTCTTCAGCTTAAACACATGTTGAAGTGTCTCCTTTTAAGATGAACATTTAAAACTTTTTCTTTAAGCACTATTGGGAGTTGTTGCGGTCACACAACTAAGTACATCATACCCCAAGATCATCTTCTCATGATTTCGTTGTGCTGTGAAAGCTCTCCCTACCTGCCCTAAAATGATGCTCAGAGCTCTGCTGCCGGTTGGGTTTCGTTCCATTATTCTCAGATGTGCTTGCCACAAGCATTTCTATTAAATGTAATTTATTCTTTCCATTTAAAGACACACCAGTTTCATTAGAGTCTGTGAGTGTGATGACTGCCTTTGGTATCCTGTGATGTAGAATGGAGATGGGTTGTTTTAGGACTTCCCCTGTGACAGCACTGGGCTTATGTGGTTTCTTCCTCTGTTTCTTACAGGTTCATGAAAGTGGCTGGCAGCACTGTGGATGCTGTTACCTGGCAACAGTAGGTATTCATCTTTCCTTCTACTTTCTAACACTAATTGCAGTGATCAGATGATGGTGGGAGCACAGCTGATGCACTGTCTGGATATGAAAGGGAGCAGATTGTGACAGCCATCTCTGTCTTCCTGCTGCATTTAAACAGGTTAAGGAGTCTCTACCCCTCCTTCTGGAGACTCTGGAACAAATACAGGAGGGGATGCATTAACCTTTACCACTGTGGCTCAGACAAAGGCTAAACCACCGCCGTCTGCATCCTTGTCCTAACTGATTGCTTCAAAGCTGCTCTGCTGAGTCCCTGAGCCAGCAGCTCCAGTGATGGCCAGGGTGGGGATGACAACAAAGCAAATGCCACATGTGACAGATATATGGGACAATATGAAAGTCCTGTTCCTTTCACTTTGATCACACAGTATCACCAAGGTTGAAAGAGACCTCAAAGATCATAAAGGTTACTTATCTTCCCATGACTGCTGGCCTGAAGCTAAACTGTTTTGGCTCAGAGGAGAGGAGGTAGCTTAGTCCAGTGGTAAATGCATAATGCCCTAGTACTTACTCCATTTTGTAAGGGTCTCAGGTGCCCATAGACACACCACAGTCCTATGCTGCAGATAGAGCCCCAGGAGCAGATGTCAATGGGTAGGGAGTGAGCATCCACAAATCAACCCCAGATGGGGTGCCAAAGGGATGCTGATACCTGTTTTTCCTCCTGTTCCTTACATGTGCTGCAGTTCAGAAGGGCAAACCAAGTTCTGAGCTGTAGCACTGAATGTGACAAGCATCGAATGGAGGGAAAGGTTTTGTTTGAGGGAAAATACCTAAACATCTTTTTCTTCCTCTTTTTTCCAACTGTCCCAGTTTGCACAATGTGGCCAGAGACAGACTCCCCATCAGGCTGGGGCTGTCTGCAGTGGAAGCGCAAATGCCAGTGTAAAGGTGATGCAGTGTGCAAGCACAGCAACAACCACCAAAATTAATAGAAAAATATTTTGTGGGGCAGGCAGGACTTTCACCTGCCACAGAAAGGGCACATTTCAGGAACAGGCATGGAGCAGAAACCCTGATAATACCCCCTTCTTCCTAGAAGATGTGAATTTGCTCTGACACTGAGTTAAACTTCTCATGCTGTGCACCAGCCTTGAGCACAGGAACCAGTGTCTCAAGGCCAAGGTTAACTTGTGGATGCTGCCTATGGGGCTTGTTCCCTAAACTGATCCTCCACAGCAGCCCTCTGTGGGGTGCTCAGATTGCTCTGGTAAAGTGTAGAAGCATGATTTGTAAAGCCCATCTCAAATGAGTTTTAAAACATGAGTTTTTCTTGGAAGTGTCCCCACAGTCTCTGGTGCTGTGTTAGCCTTCGAGCCTCCTACAGAAGCAGCTGTTGGCATCTTAGAGAGGTTTATAGCACCAGGCATGACCAGCGTTCAGTAAGTCCTGTTCCTCAGGGAGTTTCCTCACTGTGCTGCAGTGTTGCTTGCTTGGATGTTTGGCTGCTGGTGCTTCCCTACCAGGCAGCAGCAGAAGCTTACTGCAAAGCAAGCAGTGGGGTAGCAGAGCATTTGGAGTGGGGTTTGTGTTATTTACAGGCTCATGCTGCGCAGCAATGATCTATGTCTCAGCTGGGAGTTTGCTTTTCATGATTACACAATGTGCTGATCACCTTTACTTAGTCCAGGAACTTACTTTCTGCAGTGGAGCCTAGTGACTGTGCCAAGCCCTTGGATGAGTTGAAGGGATAAACTTCCAGGCTTCAGATGTGGAGTTTAATCCTAGTGTGCAGGGAATCTGCCCACACAGCTGCTTTAAAACCATTCCTTACAGCATCGATGCAAATTGCTTGGAGGCTCTGGTGCTGAGTGGCCATGCCAGAGCAGTGACCTGGGAGCAGGAAGGCTGGTGCAGCTCCCTGTGACTGTTGGCAGATTTGAGAAACTGCTTCTGGACCCATTTCCAAGTCACTTCTACCCCAGCCTTGGTTGGCAGCTCTGGGTATTCCACATGTATGTGTTTCCACAACTGGTTTAGTGGTGGATTTGCCAACGCTGGGTCAGTGGTTGAACTCAATGATCTTCAAGGTCTTTTCCAACATAAATTGTTCTATGCTTCTATGACTGGCAATGGCCACAGCTCTGAGCTGGGCTTCTGTACTGTTTATGAACAAATGTCAAAACAGTGTCTCATCCCGCTGCTCCAAACAGCAAAACAAACCAAAACAAGTTCTTTTGTATCCAAGAAGAAAATTATTAGCAGGAAACTAATCTGCCGTCTCACTTCAAGTACGAACATGTCTGTTCCAAACACTAACATTCTCCTGGGATGGTGGTTATAAATTTGTCAAATCTGTTACTCCTTTGAAAAGGCTGTACTCGGTCCAGGAAGGGAATTGAGAAGGGAATTCTCAAGAAGGGAAACATTGCAAGGATCCCTACTCTCTGTGTGAAAATCAACTATGGCTGAAACGTGTCTGACAGAAAAGGGACACCAGGTGGAAACAGGCATCCTCACCAGCCTTCCTGAGTATGGTTTCACTTACATATGTAACTCAGCATGTGTGCCTCCCTCTTCAGAAGTGATCTGATGTTGGAGAGGGATGTGTGAATGGCTTGAAAATGCTCAGGGAATTTCCACTAAAGGAGGGTGTGGCAGGTGGAACTGACCGTGGCTCCGAGAGTTTTGGCATTTTCCTGATAGTTTAGTTTGTTGGGTTTGGTTCTGAGTAAATGCTCTGTTTGTTGTTGACCTTCTCAGTCTTTGGGTGCAGGTTCTCCCAAGTAACAAGTGGTAAGCCAAGAGGAAGCTACCTCAAGCAGTGCTAGGGAAGGCCTAAGTTAGACATCAGAAAAAAAAAAATCTTCCCCCAGAAGAATCGGGGAGCCTTGGAATAGGCTGCCCAGGGCAGTCATGGAGTCACCATCCCAGGAGGGATTTAAAAGATGTGTAGATGTGGTGCCTAGGGATATGGTTTAGGGGTGACCTGGCAGTGCTGAGTTAATGGTTGGTCTTAATGATCTTGTATTCTGTGAAGGAATCATTGGCTCATCCCCATCTGGCCAGAGCATAGTTTTGCCCACTGGCCTGTCATCCTCTACGCTGTTCAATGGATGGCGCAGTTCCTGGCAGTACCACAGCCTTCGCCAACAGCATGGGTCCAGGCGGTGCCAGGGCACGGGTGAGGAGATGACTTGGTCCTGACATGGCTCTCTTTAGTGGGACAGATGGAGACACCTTGTCTGGAGGCAGCAAAAGGCATGGCTGCGAGATGTGCCTTTAAAGGCCATAGAGCAGTCCACAGTCATTTTTCTTTCTTACCACATTTATGAGTTGACTAGAGGTGGGCAGCATCTATGCCCTGTGCCCACAGGTCTCTACCTGGGTAACCAGGTCACATCCCACCTTTCCTCTCCAGGTGGAGCAGTGGGGCTGCCCTGTGTCTTGTCCTGTAGATGGAGGCTCTGCTCTCAACTCGGGAAGATGCTCAGGGCTTGGGACCACCTCTACTGGCAGAGGTGTCTCGGTTTCATGGTGGTAGGATGTCACGCTAACGGCAGGGAGCTGCCCTGCTTGGCATCCCTGGCAGGCGGGTCCCCTAATTCCTAGCAGACTCCCCCTCTAGCAGCAGACAACAAAGTAGATCCGGAAATTCCTGAGCCAGCTTTGGGAAGTGGGCTTTAATGTAATTAACTGCAACAGAAGAAGAGGTCAGATAATAGGGGCAAAGGTTTCTCTTTAAAATGAGAGGAGGTAAATGAAACCAGCTGCCCAGGAGCCAGTGCACTACCTTCATTAAACATGGGACAGTGCTTGCAGTCCTACGCAGCAAATGGTGTATCTCTCAAAAAAACTCCAAACCCCAACATTTTCAAGGCAACACAAGACCTAGAGGTGACAGAATAGACATGTGTAGCCAGCATCAAGTTCACCTAGTGCCTGGAACCATTCTCTCCTGGGAGGCAGTGGGGATCCTAGCCTTTCACCCTCCCCAAGAACAAGCGCATTTTGACTGGCAGCTGTGATCAGCCCTGCTTCACTACTGTTCCCAGCTCTTGTCCTTGTGTCTTCAGTCTCATACTATAGTTCCAGCTAGAGATGGGGGTCAGGAATTGGGGTGGTGCACTTCCAGGTCACAAATCCCTGCCCAGCCCTTGGCTGAGTCCTTCCCCTGTGCCATGCTCTGGTTTGACTGTCTCCAGAGTGATACAGTCACCCTTCCTTTTGCAAAATGCATCCCATACTGGGGTTTTAAAAAGGCATATTCAAATGGGGGTTTAGATGTGGGGTAATGTAAATGGAAGGGAGAGAACTTGGCCTTGGCTTTTTATAGCATAACAGGGCATCCAAAGTGCCTGTACATGGCCTTTCCCCAAGACTTTTGTCTCATCTAAGATTTAGTTGCTGGATTCCTCTTTTCCTTGGCTGGCTCTTCTCATGTTCCTTCAGGCTGTCTGTCTACAGAGGTAATGGTATCAAACTGGGGGATGCAATGAGTCAGATCTGCATGTAATTGCTCGTATCTACTCTTTTCTGTATTACAAGAAATAGCACGGTCCACGGCCATAGTAGGCATCCTGGTATCTCCTAGGCTTTGGACCCACTCTGGTGCTGTATAATAGCCAGAGTCCCCTGGAAGATCTGCCAGCCTGTGTTGGAGACAAATAGCTTGTCCATGAGCTACATGTCCTCTGCCTCTGCAGAGTTGTGGCTACCAGAGATCCCTGCCTGCGATGGAGAGGGTCTGTCCATTTGTGTCCTTTCACACTCAGACCTTTTTGGTATTGGGAGAGTAGCATGTGGATGCCACAGCCCATAGGGCTGGCTCAACCTAGCTGCCCATGCACCATCCTGCTGCCTGCGGGCTGCTTGTCAGCACTGGAGCTCTCTGCGGCTGTTGCTGACTTTTTTAGAGGCTGGAGAGCTGTGACAGCTCAGGATTTGGGTTTTTTAAGTCAAGTGCACTGAGTCATTGTAAATATCAGCAAAACTGCAGCCTTTGCTCCTGGGAATAATCCACACCTAATGAACACTTCTGCTTTAAAGGCCTGTCAGTCTTTGTGGGTTTCTACGCTGCCTTTAGCAATGGTTAAAGTTCTCAAAAGGCTAATGATGAAGCCTGCAGCTGGAAACTGCTCAGTCACTCCTGAGCAACCTGCTACCAAAGACCTGCCAGCAAAGACCTCAGTGCCTCTCGCTTGCAAGCCTTGAGCAACTGGTGCCATTTTCCTTCTTTCTCAGTCTAGGGAAGCTGAACCTGTTGGTGTCCAAGAATTTCCAAGGCAGATCTGCAAGAGATCGTTGCCCATCTTAGAGGAAATTGCAATTGTCTTCATTCTTAAATACCCAAAGCTGAGGTGCTCCCCTTGTTGCTTCCCCTGGAGACATGCTAACAGTAAGATTTCCTGAAACAGGTTTATTTTTCCATTTTTTTCCCCCTCTACCGATGTCTGTTGTCTAGGCTGTTAATGAAGGGACGAAAAATGTGGTTGGGGCATTTCTCTTCCCCACAGGGTCTTGACTCTGCTCAGTACACCATCACCTTCCTAGGCTGCCTCCTCCATGTGGTCACTGGGAGGGCAGAGCCTCCTCCTCGGCTGCTTCTGGAGAGATACTCCTCTCCGTTGGCAGTGGAGCTGTAGGTCAGAAGAACACATTATGATTGAATGGGATGAGGAGGAGGTGCAAACCTGCCTTTGCTCTCTGAGAGGTTTATTCTGGGCTTTGGGACTGTACTGGCTCACACAGATAAGCTGAAACCCACAAAAAGCCTGCTGCATTGCGCAGACCATACACACATTGAAGTTCTCTCTTAACTCCACCTTTTCCAAATCAATACAACCTTGTTTTTATGGCCTCTCACCCAGTTTTTGGCCCAAGTGATGGGTTTTTGGTTCATGGCAGTCTGAAGAAATCTTTTCTGCTCACTTCTTAAGTGCTTTGCTAAAATCCAAACATCTACCATTCCCAGAGTTTGTTGCTTTGTAATTTTGTCTTAAAAAGTAATCTCTGCAAACCCCACCACTGCCTTCTGCTCTCCTCCCAGCAGCTAGCAGTTTGGTAGTGGAGAAGTGATTGGAATGATTTTGAACACTTCTTAAGTCCTTCCTGGGGTTAATCACTGTCCCTAGCTCTTTCCAGTGACGACATAAAGAAATGCCTCTTGCTTGCTTCCCGAAGTTGCACAACATTGGAGTGAAATTTGGGGGTGACTGGCATGATCCCATGGTTTACTGGAGACACAGCTGGGACCACATGCTGGGCAAAAAGTTGACAGACAAGGTCCTTCTTGTTTCATGCATTTCTGTTCTGAGACAGTTAGTGCTGGTGGTGTTCCCCCTGCACTGCAGCCCTGCACAGCTCCAGGTGGATTTACTGTCTTACTGGGGTAATGAATTGAAGAAGTTAGGCATAAAGATCCTTTCTGAGCACTCATGTGTGTGTTGCATGTGTGCTGAGTGCTCTGGCTGAGGCTGAGTTAGCTCCTGCCTTCCAGCCACTATGGCCACTAAAGCTATTCTCTGGTGTAGATGAGATTGCATGTTATGCAGCCCTGGAAAAGTGAGTCCACCTTTCTACAGACTCCAAGTCTTCAGCTTTTTACGTATCACAGCTCCCATGGCTGCGCTGGAGTCTGTAGAGAGGCAGAAGGGTCTGCGTAACTCTGGTGGTTGCTGAATGGACACATCTCCAGTGAGGGATGGGAGGCAATGGCTGAGCCCTGATGGCCCCAGTGAGGTGGGTTAGGAACTTCTCCCCACTACTGAAATTTACCAGACTAGCTCAGATGGCTTGGAAGTAAGATGAAGCTCTGTTTACAGCAAAGCAAAGTTTGCAAGCATATATATGCAATATATTTATAAGTACTTACAGTTATATACAAATTAGAAATAATACAGAAATCCAAGCTCGCTCCCAGACGAGGAAAGCTTCCCAGAAGGGGCTCAAAGCTACCCTCTCTTTCTCCCTCCACTTTCCCAAACAGACATACAAAAGCAACCAGTAAAGCTTACATTGTTATGCGTTAGCTAAGATTAGTGGAGAGATATTAGAGTGGAGTGAAGAGGAAGCAAATAGATCCAGTGTCCCAGACCAGAGTGGGACAAATTGTTGACATTTTGGCTTTTCATCCCTCTCAGCAAACCAATGAATGATGTAGACTTCACCATTATTTTCTTTTCGCACTAGTGATCTAATTTCTCTCATTAAAATATTCCAATTAGCCAGCGAACCAGCACACCCAGACAGAGCTACTGTAATTCCTGTGCACATTTGTACCCCCAGCACAGCTCCAGCAGGGCTTGCTGTGTTGAGTGGCTGATGTGTGCTGCACATTTGGGAGGAGGAGGTTCAGGAAGTTTCTCTTGGAAAATCTATTTATTAACCAAATGGCTGTCCCAGAAGTATGCCTATGCATGCTGCAGCAGATGTCTTGGTGTCCCTGCAAGGCTGAGGGGAGCCTCTGAAGGATGTGCAAGAACTGCCACTGCTCCTTGCATGGAGAGAGAGGTGACAGCCCCAGACATTTCCTCAGGAGGAGCCAGCTGGAGTTACCTCTAGCCACAGGGTATTTTCACTCTGGGACAGACTGCACTACCTTAGTCCTAGAGCTAGTAGACTGTATTGAGGCACTTCAGAGCCTTCCTCCCACACTTACAGACAGATGATTCACATCATGATTAGCTGCACCATAGATGTGTTTTATATAAGTAAGCACATGGAGAGCAGGAATCGGCCCTCTGTATGGGAAACACTCTCTGGCATTCTGTCAGGGCAGAAGGGATTTCTCTGAGAGCAGGACTTCCCCTGCAGGTAATGGCTACAGCTTTTCTTGAGTGGGGGATTCAACTGTGGATTTTGCTGGAAGATCAAGCAAGAAATGTGCAAGTGGTGCAGACGTGCCAGGAGCAGGATTCACTCTGGTGCACAGACCCTCAGCCCACGTACCGCATGGCTGTCTCAGAAACACCATCAAGGCTTGGCCTGGAGAGTTGTTACTGCAGCAGGACATCCACAAGCAATTCTGTTGCTCAGACCAGAAGAGGTTCCACACAGTGACCCCTCCAGACCAACCATTGAGTGGAGAGTCTGCCCACAAGCTGAGCAGAGTGATACAGTTATTCCTACACCTAGGAGCTTGAGCAGCCTGTCTCAAGGGTCGTTAATGTAGCATTTCCCAGTGTATCTTCAAGGATATTTGTTCCTTGAGACCCTTCTCCTCCATGGCATCTGTGTAGTGACCTCCTGCAGCTAAGGGCCCTTTTTTTTTCAACCATTTGCATCGTCCATTTTGCCATTCCAAAAGAGCCATCTTTCCAATAGCAATGATACTGAGCCCTGGACTCTATTTTGAAAACAGCATGTTCCTGAGTGGACGAGTTGGAAGATGAAAGATCTCCCAAGATCTCTCCCTATGGTCATGAAGCCCAGGTGCTGCTGTCACAGGCATCATGTTAGAGAGTCTGTGTCTGTGGGGTTTCCATGAGATCAGTGCAGAGGGTTCTGCAAAGCCTTGCTGAGTGGTGGTTTTACCCCAGCCTTTAGTATTTCGCTTCCAGCATGTCACCAGCAATAGTTAAGGATGTGCAAAACTTCCCATGGTTTCTGCAGCACAGGATGCTCAGTGTTCAGGGTGCATCCATCTCATGCCCTGTTTTAGAGACTGGAATCATCTGCCAGACACAGACATGGACAGAGGGCCAGGGGAGGGCAGCACATAAGCAGGGACACCCCAAAGCAAAGGAAGAAACTTCTTGGTACAGGGCAGCAGTGGGACAGGAGGACGTGGGTCAGGGCAAAGCTATGATCAGGTATCTGATTCGTGTTGTCTTGTTTTTTTTCCAGTTACTACATTGATGGAAGAGTGGCCAAAGTGACAGACTTCCTGAAAACACGGCTGTTAGACACACTCTCTGACCAGATCAGGAAAATCCAGAAAGTGCGTGAGTGCAAAGGGTCTGCGAGAGGCGAGAGGGCACCATGCCCATGCTACCTGCCCTTGGCACAGCTCATGCCCGGGGCTCTGGCCTCAGAACCAGTGCACCCCTGGGGAGCTAGCACTGAGCAGGGATGGAGGGTGGCTGTGCTTCCAGTCTTTATGCAGAGAATGAGGAAAGACCAGGCAGCGTGACACCTGGCTCCAGGGCGGGATGTGTGGTGGTTTCAGGAGGCTGCAGCACTGTGTGGACTACACAGGTGTGCTGGGATGTGAGCTGAATTCATGGGTGGGGGCAGCCCTTCTGAAGCAGCCAACCGGCTTGACTCTGCCATCTGCCTGTTCCTGAAGGGAGCAGGACTTAACATGATTGATCTCTGAAACTTGCTCCTAAGGATGAGGAGTTGGGGGAGCAGCCAGGTGGTACCAAACTACCCTGAGCACAGCTGGTGCGGTGCCTGCTTAGGAGCAGGCTCCTTCTTGCAATATCTTGCCCCACTTACAACACCAAAATTGCTGCTTGCAAAGTTGTGTCAGAGATTCCAGGGTGATTTTCACTAGTGGAGAATGATGATCGCTATGAACAACTGGGGTTTTTTTCCCCCAGTGATGGTGTTTTGACTGTGTTATAAAACCCAGATGTTGCTGGTGTGCGGTGTCGGATCCCCTGGCTCTGCCTAGCTAGCTCAGCCTGCAGCATGCCCTCCTCTTCCCACTTCCCACCCAGCTCTCATCTCTAGCAACTGGATAGAGTATGGGGGCCTCACAGAGTTCCCCCACTTTGGCTGATACTGGGGCCAGGGCTGTGACCAGCCTGCTCAGCTGTCAGTCCTGGAAGAAATAAGGAACACCTCAGAAGCAGGGAAGGCTTTAGGGACTGGAGGAGATGTCCATCTGTCTGTCTTGTCTAGGTTTTTATGCTATACCAGTCACTATAATGTCTTACTGTTGTGATTCCTGCAGGGAGAAACCATAGGATATGTAAACAACTCAAAGAGGCCCCAGGAAGGGGGATGCAAGGGTCTTCACAGCAAAACCAAAGGAGGGAGTTTGTGCTCAGTCCTCTGGCACAAACTGGGAATCTTCCATGCATGCAGATGATCCTTCTGCTGTAGGGAGGTGTGGTGGGGTGTCCAATGGAATCAGTCCAAGGGCAAGCAAGAGGCATTGGCCAACTCTGCTCCTACTGGGAGTACAGTACCCCACCAAAAGTGGCAGCATGTCCCACCTCTGCTGCAGGTCAGGAACCTGCTGGGAAGGGAGCAGGACCCCATCCATCCCCAGACCTCTGTGTGGAGCTGCCCCCTGTGTATGTTTGGGAAACCACAGGGCACGATTTGGTCTGCGCAGGGCAGGGCCTGGGAAGGACTGTTCCAGGAATGCCAATGTGGCTGAGCAAAAGCACAGTGCTGGGTGCTAATAGCCTCCAGCTTGGCTTTGAGTCCATGCATCCTGTTGGGGCTGATTAGAGCAGCTGGGCTTGTCCACTTCCCTGTTTTATTGCTTCCTCTCCGACGGGGGGAAGGTGGCGGGCTTAGATAATTACAGGCAGGATGCCAACACCTCTGGGGCTTCAGTCAGGGATGTCGACTCTCACAGGCTGTGAGTGGGAGGCAGACCAGAGCTGGCGTATTTAACATCTTTGAGGGATCCCAGTCCATCCAGCACATTCCAGTGCTCCTCACTAATGGGGCAGGATCCATCAGGCTGTGTGGAGCACTCCTTGGGCCGCTGGGTTTGCAGACATCTGGTCGTGGGAGCTAGTTGTCTGGCCCGAAGAAGTGGGATTGCAGGAGAGGGGATGGGGTGTTTTGTGGTGCTGGAGGTTGCTCATGCTGGGAGAGGTCAGCTCTGGCCATCCAAGTCCTACTGTCCCACCTGGCATCTCACAGGTGTTTGTGCTGCCAACTGGAGCCTTGTGAGGGGTGGGCTAGCATATTCAGACCTGCATGTCCCGCCTACACCAGGGATGCGTTGGGTGGCAAAGCAGCCCCTGCTCAGCCATGTAGTTGGTTCTTCCCACACCCGGGTGCCCACCATTCCTCATGTGGCTCCAGCAGGTGCCTCAGCACTTCCACACCATAGAACAGTTGGGACTTGGGTGTTCCTTGTGGTTGGCAGCCACCTTCCAAGGGGACATTGAAAGCTGAAGTGACATAGTAAGGCAGCCTGAAGCATGGATGCATGGGGAAAAAAGCAGTGTCTGGGTTTGAGATCATGAGAGCACTAGATGGTAGACAACATGTGGCAGTGAGGAGAGGGTGAGGAATAGTCTTCTGCCAACCAGCCATGCTGAAGACCTGAGCGACCATGCCAGGGTTAGGCAAGCACTGTCTGCCCAGCAGCACCATGACTAAAGGTCTCTGTAAGACTTGTGAGCACAATGCAGGAGACGTTTGCCTTGGCTTTACACTCGAGGTTTGTGAAAGTCGTTTTGGTTGCTTTCATCTCTTGCACAGGTAGTGAACACATACACACCAGGGAAGAAGATCTGGCTGGAAGGTGTTGGTGCGACCTCAGCCGGAGGCATGAACAACCTCTCCGATTCCTATGCGGCCGGGTTCCTGTGAGTTGTGCCAGCTCACCAGCACCAGGGCACTGCCATCCCTGTGGGCTTTGCAAGCTTAGGTGCTGCAAAGCTTTTGCAGCTGGAAGAGGGCCTGCTCAGTGCCCAGAGACCCCACCTCTACCCCCTCAGTACTGCCCAGCAGCCCGGGCACCATTATTTTCTCCATAGCATTCCTATTACCCCTTCTCAGCACCGTTTTCCTGTAGGTGACCTGGACTCTGGCATAGCCAGATAAGCGTAGTAAGGTGGTAACCACATGGGATCACACACTTGGAACCCATGGTGTGCCCACAGGGCATGGGCATGGAAGGGAGGTGTCATCCGGGCATGCCAGCTCTGAGACCCTAGGGCTTTTTGGTTCAGGCTGCAGCCACATGTTCTTGCATGGGTTTGCTCTGAGGCACCTGCCTAGGGAAGCGCTTGGCAGGGTTCTGCTGTGGAAACCATTTCTCTCCTTCGAAGCCACAGCCACCCCTGTCTCCTGGGGCTTATCTGCTGGCACAGCCCCACGACACAGACATTCCGCTTCAAAGCCCCAGTTCAGATCCTCAGAGCCAGGTGTGATCACAAAAGATGGATCTCCCTCATGCTCTGTGGGGCAGCACAGAGACATGCCCAGGCTATCAGGGCTGTGGTAGGCCATGGGGGTTGAAGACTTTGCTTAGAGGGGAGGGGGGTGAGGAGATAGGCTGGTGCAAAGGTCTGATCTCCTCAGACTCTGGGCACAGGACTGTGCTGGTGGGTTGCATGCAGGGGTTTAAGCGTGGTGTTGGGACATGCAAGATGGGCATAGCTGGAGCAGAGGGGGCTGAGGTGGGAGGAGAGGCATGCAGGTTTGCCAAGACAGGGATAGTGGGAGCTGGTTGATAGCCAGCTCACAGAACCATTTGAAGGCTGCAGTTCCTGTGCTGGGACTAGACATCAGGCTGACTACATGAGAGAATGCCACGTGCTGGAGCAGGGCTGTGCCACTGGGGCCAGGTCATGCCCCAATGGTGGCCTGACTATACTCTCTCCATCCCCAGGTGGCTGAACACACTGGGCTTGCTGGCCAGCCAGGGCATCGATGTGGTGGTGCGGCACTCCTTTCTTGACCATGGCCACAACCACCTGGTGGACCAGAACTTCAACCCATTGCCGGTAGGTCTGCCCAGGGGTATTGTGCTGGTGCTGGTTTCTCCCTGCTCACTTAGCAGACCAGTTCATTCCTTGTGGCCCATCTGAACTCTGCTTGAAAATTATTTTTTCCAGATCTGTTTCTTATGGTGTTAATAGGAGAAGTTGGCTGATGTCAAACACAGGTTGGAGTCAGGTGAGAGATAGGTATCTCTGTAGCTGAAAACTTCATCTAGTGCCCAGCATCAGTAGCATGGGAAGGAGGCTGGCATGGCCAGGAGGAGCCAGCATGGAATGTGGAGTCAGAAGGAGGGAGGGATGTGGCACGACCACCAGACACACCACAGAGTGGGCACCCAGTGATCTCTAGTGATGAGCCAGGCTGAGCATCAGCACCCGACTTCAGATCTCTAGAAACTGAGGTGAAGGGCACTTCAAGGACATTCCTGGTTTCACAGAGAACAGAAATCTTTACCAGTGCCCTGCAGCATCCCTTACTCTTCAAAAACGCCACGCTAGGGAGGAACTCCCAGCACATATATGGTGCTGATAAAGACCCCGTTAAAAGCAGTAGGTTTCCTTTTCCTGGGAGGAGTCAGTGACTGTGCTGCCATGGACATGATGAGCCTGGCAGAACAGCTGGGCACTTCACATCTTCCCTGGAAGGGATTTATGAATCCTTGACCAAGTGATTGTGCCAGCAGGCTGGAAATATGTGGTGGAGAGGTGCACAGCCCTGCCACAGCAAACCTGCATTTGATGCCCTGCTGAGGTCTCAGTGGGTGCTGCAGGGGGGGAGAGGCTGAGGGAGCCATGTCTGGATCAGCTCTGCCTATTCAGCCAATGAATACAGCATCCTCATGAGAGCATCTCAGTGATGGCAGAGGATGCAGGCAGTGCCCGTGACGTGAGGATTGTGCTAACCTCCCCAGCATGGCCTGGCGGGTGGCTCCAGAGACAAAACCAGTGAGCAGAGCACAGTTCCCAGCCTGTGCTTCTCCAGGTATCTCCTGGAGCAACCTGTGCTGCTCCTGCATGCACCTGTCCAGCAAATGTACCTGCCAGCTCTGGGAACCTGGACTAGAGAGCTTTTAACTTTGTTTGCTATGAGTCTGAGCCTGGGGCAAACACTTGATAAATTTCTTCTGAAGAGCCAATTCCCCTGGCCAAACCACATCCTTCCCCTTCCTTAGAGCCCCCACGTACTGCTCTTGGCTGGAAGGGTGCAGGCCAGATTCTGCCCCTTGGGGCATACAGGGGCAGTGGGTGGCCCATGGCCAGCCCTCCCAGCATGGCAATTGAGGCCCTTAAAATGGATTTTGCTGTTGTTTTAAAGATGTCTCCCAGCAAGTTAGATGCCACCTCCCCGACGGCCGTTTCCTCACTCTCCCACTTGCTTCAGCATTGATCCCACAAATTCCATCATGTTCCTGCACGAACTCCAGGGGGTGCTTCCCTAACCCCTTTCACTCCACTCCCGTGGTATAAAAGAGCCATAGTCAGGTGCAAACTGACAAGTTTAAAAGCTGCAAACCACCAAAAGTCCCAGCAAGACCGACCCGTGACCTGCTCCGCAGGGCAGCGGCCGCTCTGTTCCCGTGGGAGCCATCAGGGAGATGAAAGCCGCTGGCTGTACCTGCGCAGGACCGCGGTGCTGTGAAATGCAATCTGCTCATTAGCCGCCACGACAGAAAGGTTTCCGCACGCCGGCTGGCCGTGAGGCAGCTGCCTGCTGAGAGAAGGGCCCCACCGCCGCAGCATCAATCGTGGATCGGCTGGCAGCTCCTCAGAGAACCGGTGCTAGGCTCTCCGTAGCAGCCTTTACACCTCCTCCTCTGCCACTGCTTTACATCCCTGCTTGTCAGATAAGGGGACCGCATGTTTTAGATTGCTGAACTGAAGCTGAGCCTTTATAGAGATCTTTTTTTAGGTGCCAGGTAGCTGTAGGGTAGGTTTAGACTGGAAATTAGGTTTTGTTTTTTTTTTCATGGAAAGAGTGGTCAGGCATTGGAATGGGCTGCCCAGGGACTTGGTTGAGTCACCAACTCTGGATGTGTTTAATGGTCATTTGGGTGTGGTGCTTGGGGATAATGGTTTAGGGGTGAACCTTGTAGAGTAGGGTTTTTGGTTGGACTTGGTGATCCTGAGGGTCTTTTCAAACCTGATTGTTTCTGTGATTCTATATGGTCCAGGGAGGGTTTCCTGCAAATACAGCCCTCCGTTGTTGTGCAAAAGAGCTTCCCATATAAGCCCAAGTAATCTGCCGCCTGAAGCTATATGAGCACTGTGCCGCTGTCACACCAGCCCTTCTCCCTGTCCTTCAACTGGGCCCCTCCAATGCTGCTGGTCTTGCTTGTGTGAATACTGCCTCTGTTAGGGCATATTACAGCTGATGGCATAAGAAAGCTCTTAAGATGTGGTGTGGGTCCCATATCAGGAGACTGGGGAATGCAGATAAAGGAGGCTGTTTGGTGGGCACCTCTGTGGGAGTCTCAGTTTCTAAATCACCATGTTTTCTTCTGCCTCTCCCTCAGGACTGCAGTGCTGGGGGGGATTTGTTACATACAAGGGAAGAAGCAGACAAATCACTGCACCACTTGATGTGTATCAGAGTGATACTGTCACAGCCATGCTGTGCGCTAGTGAGGGGTACCAGTGTGTTGGGCAGGCAGAGAATGTGACTGCTCTCTGGGCACAGGTGCTGGGCAGCAAACCTAAGCAGCCCCTAGTGGGGCTTGCTCTGTGTTTCCTGAGGGTTAAGTTTGCCTTGAAAACAAGCTTGTAAGCTCTGATCATTTTGGTGGGAAATGCAAGTGTACCTGGGAGTAGCTGCTTGCAGGCAGGGCTGCAGTGAATTCTTGAAAGCAGAGGTTTAAGTTGGTTTGTCCCTGCCTTTACATGGTGGTGGTGTGTTGGTTCCCAAAAATGATCTCAGGTGACAGCAGTGTGGCCCAACAGTACTGCAGCTTCATGGTAAAATTAGTGAGATGGTCATGTTTCTGCTGGGCTTTCCACACAAAGTTTCACAAGCTATGAAGCATATTGTGGGTTTTAGGATACCTTGCAAGGGGGCACACAGCCTTTGTGCCTCCATACAGGTCCTCCACCCATGAAGGAGCAGCTCTGAGTGCCTGTCCTAACTGCCAGAATTGCCATCTACCCTTTCCTCAGAGGTGATGCCATCAAAATCCCATACAAAGGATGTCTGCTGCTGGAGGGGAAGGTGAGGCCATCTGTCTGAGCCTCCTTTCAGGTACAGGCCTAAGGAAGTGGTTTCTTTTGCTGAAGAAACATGAGGTTCCCAAGCTTTAGCACAGTTGTAATCATGCTGGGAAACAGAAATGGTCCAGCTGACCTTAATGCAGCTGAGCTCAAGTGTTTTAATGCCTTGTTATTTTTGAGATAACTTTTTCATGTATGGTTGAAGTGTTTTTTCTTCCTGACTGGAGCAGCCAGCTGTATAATAGTGAGGGCTTGTGCTTAAGAAACTCTTCAGATAAAGCCTCTCACCGGTATGTCAGGCTGCCTGCCTGCATCTAAATCCATCTGTACACGTGTGTGAGAGGCAGGAGCAGAGGAAAGAAGGGCACAAGCAGCACTGATATTCACCCTTCACAGGGCAGTGCCTTTCAAATGCTGCTCTGGCATTTAGTAGCTCTAGGCTCATTTCAGCACACATCATACATACTCCATCTCTCTTCCCTTAATATCTTTCTGAAATAGTCCAGAGGGATGCAATACATTTATTTCATTGGAGACACCCTCAAGTAGGTGTGAGCTTTTATCTTCAATTTGTAAGAGCATGTTAAAGACCTTTCTGAGTGCTCTTCCAGGCGGCACTAGCCTCTTTTTTTATCCATCCTTGGTAATGATTTCTGCTTCCTTAATGCACAGTGCTGTGAGGTTACACTTGTGTGTGGAAAAACTAATGGGCGTATTTATAGGCAGAGCTTGAGGAACACAAGCCTCGTGGAAAAGCCAAAGCTGAAATCCAAACTTCCATTTCCTGATAGCTGCGGTTCTCTTGGACATTCTCCTGAAGACTGTGTACAGTGAGCTACTGGGTTCTTCTGGTGTAGATAAAACTTCCATTCTGTGGAACACACAGCATGAGAAAGGCCCAGAGGGATCACAGGGTGAAGTGACAACCAGGGCTGCCTGCTCAGCTGTGGTAGTAGAAGACAATATGATATTGCCTGTGGATTGATGGTGTCCTTGAGAAAGCGTCACAGCAGTGCGAAGGTCTGCGCCTGATGGTGCTGTGGTTGGATGCTTGGATGCTGCAGGTGATTTTTCATCTCCTTTGCTTAAACTAGAAGCACTGAGGAATTTGATGGGAGAGTTACTGCCTGCCCTGGAGGAGGGAGGCCGCTGGCCTCAGACTGGGTCTGTCCCGAGCATTTTCCCGATGTGACACAGGCTGGGCCCCTGGTCTCTGGGTACACAGGGGCAAGGAGTCCTCTGGTAAGGCGCTGTGCTGGATGCCAGAGTCAGGAGCAGGTCCTGTGGCCATGCTTCTGCCTGCTGCACATATGAGCTCCCCAGTGCTCTGATTAGCTGAGCTGGCTTGGCCAGAGGCGCTGCAGACTGCAGCTGGAGGTCCCAGCCATCGCCCTGGACAGTGCGTCTCCACCCCTGTGCTGCATGGGAGGGGACCTTTCCCAGGCAAAGGCTGCAGGGGCCAGGTCTTTGCCTACCTGTTCCCAGCCCCAAACCTGTGTTCACTCACTCAGAGGCTGCCCAGCTGCTGGGCTGGGCAACATCCAGAGGCAAAGAGGAGACCTGGCATCCACAGGGAAGCGTATGGATCTTTCCTGCAAGTGCTTGCTCTCTCACCCTCAGGCCCAGCCAGCTGGCTACGGGGCTGGGGGAATTCAGTCGCACTGCTATGCTGGCCCATCTGCACACCCAGCACTGAGTCACTGAGCTGCACACGTGCAGCTGGCTGAGCTGACAAGGGTAGCTGTCTCCCTTAGCTGGGACCCTTGGCTTTAGGGTCTGTGTCAAGGAGAACATGGCCAGGTTGGGCTGCAGTGTGCCATGTGCCACGCAGGCAGAGGCATGGCCCCTAGCCCAGAAGTGACAAAGGGTGGGGAGAGGGACCAGGTCCAATGGAGCTCACACACATGGAAACTGTTCACGATGACCATAAATCTGCTGCGCGGGTGTCTGGCACCTCCATCTGCCCCGCACGCTGGAACACTGGTGCTGGCTGGAATGATGCCTGCAGACAGGGAAGGAGTGGGAAAGGCCAGGATGGGCAGGAGCTGTCTATTCAGAATGTTTGTAAGGCTGTGGGAAAGAGGGGTGAAATCCCAGACAGTTCAGGTGTATGTGAGGGAAAGGCTCTCCCAGGAGCTGTCAGCTGGAGCATGGCCTGCTGAAGGGCAGAATGGAAATGGTGCCCTACAGAAATCTCCTAGACAGCTTTGGCACAAGAACCTGAAGCAGGTCTGAGCCTAGTCTTTTACCGCCTAGTCCTTTCAGCCACGATCATACCATGTCTTGAGGACTGCAGCGTCCTCTGCTCTTTTCGCCCTCACTGCATTCAACCTTCCAAGAGCTCTAAGTCTGCTCTGAGACTCATTTTATCTGCAAACAAGGAGACAGATTTAAAGCGCCTAAACTCTGCTTGCTGTCACAGCGAGTTAAGGGGCCTTTCCCTCTTAGTGCACCATAAAAAGTCTCTGAAATGTGTGTGCTTGGACTCTTAAACACATCAAAGCCATGCTGCAGCTAGTGGCTCTGGCACCCACCTGCCAAAGCTGTGGGACATGTGCAAACCCGAAGTTGAAATGCTCCTGCTGCACTAGAGACTGGGGCAGAGGCACACTCTGCCTGGGACCAGCAGCAGCAGCAGCTTGTACTTGGAAGGATGGACACAGTCACTGCTCATTTCTCCCAGAGGTACAAGTGCCAGTGGCAGACCTGCCCACCTTGGTGGCAGATCCATACCGGGGCTGTAGAGGAGGTAGGACAGTAAGACCTTGCACTGCTGGGTCAAAGTTTGGACTCAATGATCTCGAGGGTCTCTTCCAACCAAATATATTCTGTGACTTCCCAGGGTGGGTTGGTGCTTGCCAGTGGAGCATTGGGCAGTAGTGTTATGGTGGAAAGCAGCAGAACAGAAAAGAACAATGAAGTTACATTTGATTTCCAAGCCCTCTGATCTGGCAGCTCTGCTCTCTTCCTGTGGCTTCTATCACCTGGACCCTATTAGGGAGAAGTGATAACAAAAGAGACAAAAGAGAGGTTTGGCTGTTCCTGGGTCTGCTCAACTCCTCAGAAAGGTAGGGGCTATTTGGTGCAAGCCAGCTAGCAAAGAACAGTGGTAGGCAGGAGCCACTACCCACTTGTCGCTTTCCTGGTATCTGTCCCCTCAGTG
Source organism: Eubucco bourcierii (assembly GCA_013396675.1). Classification (NCBI taxonomy): domain Eukaryota; kingdom Metazoa; phylum Chordata; class Aves; order Piciformes; family Ramphastidae; genus Eubucco; species Eubucco bourcierii. The sequence continues at coordinate 72,634 of VWZE01016001.1, forward strand.
CCACAAGTGCGCAGCAACAATTCCTGTGGCTGCTGCTCTCACAGCGGGAATTTGACCTTAATGTCACTGTTTGATCTTTCTCCATGATGGAGAAAAAGAAACAAGAGACCAGAGACAGGAGAGAGGCACTGAGCAAAGGGTGCAGCAGCTTGTAGGCTGGGAAGACATGATGCTCATCAGAAGTCGGTGGCTTGTGCTGCTGGCATAGCTGGGGGAGATCCTGGCCTGTAGGGTCCAAACACAGAGGTTGTGGTGCTGCTGGCACTGGTGGATGAGGATGCTGCTCTCTGAGACATTAGCAGGCCATTTGAGATGGGGACGATTCTTCTGACAGTCCCCCTGGGATTTATTAAAGACCTGCTGTAAAACATGACCTATTTTCCTTTCCCCAACCACAAGTACATACTCAGTCCACCAACCCAGACAGGAGCCAGCCTGTCATAAGTCCCCATAAGCACATAGGGTGCACAATGCAGACACAGCAGCTACTGTTCTGCTCTACAGAGCTGCTCCTGCCCCAGCTAATATGCCACTGTCCTCCCTCGATGTGCCTATTTCTTCTCACTCTTTAGCTGAAAGGCACTGGAGCATGGGACTGGCAGCCTCTCATGTCATGCTTCAGCCACAGACCACCTGCTGGCAGAAAAGTCTGCTGGAAAGATGTGAAAGCAGAAGGCGATACAGGAAAGTGATGTGAAATGAGGCTTTCTCAACCATTAGAGCAGGAAGGAAGAGGATCAGCATGGTGAGAATAGCGAGTGCCCAGGCAGAGATGGCAGCAGCTTTGAAGGACTGCTAGTGGGCACCTGCAGGGACCGAGGCTAAAATTGGGCAGCATTGGCCAATTCTTTCATAGGCACAGGTGCCTGGATCAAAGTAAAGGACCCTGTGGGTTCTCTGTGGAGAGAGCAGAGGGATCACTTCACACCTAACTGGCCCCATCATCTCCTGCTGACGCCACTGGCTCCTGGCAGCCCAGCCCACCTGGAGTTCCCTTGTTTGAGTCTAGGAAGAGCGTTGTTCCCCATTCATAGACCTTCTATGGAGTGTCCTCCGTGGTGCTCAGGGTACACCTCAAATCCCCCCAGGACAGCAGCAAATATTGTAGGAGACTACTCACTAAGTTCTCAGCTCTTCAGGACTTCCACACAAGGAAGGTGCACGTGCAAAATGGAAAGCAGCTCATGTCCCTGAGGATGGGTGCATGTAAGCTCCTGAGGACAGCATCTGTGCCCACTCCCAGAGCTGATCATTTTGACTTTGCTCATGTTCCCTGTGGGGAGAGGCTCTGCCCCACTCTGCTTGTTGCAGGACCTAGTGCAGGATTTGGGTGAGAAAGCCTCAAACTCCCACAACCCAAGAAGCACATAAAACTCAGGGATAATGTTAAAAGCAGCATTAGTCCAGCCTTGCTGTGAAGGAATGATCAGCCGTGGCTTGAACAGGATGTAAGAACCTCCACAGGGAGAAAGCTTTGGATGCTCAGGATCTCTTTAATCTAGTGGAAAAAGAAAGAATGAGAACCACTGGTTGAAAGCTGAAGCCAGACAAATTCAAGTTGAAAATAAGGAGTGGGATTGTTAACAGTGCGGATGTTTAACCGCTGGAACAGACTCTCTGGGAAGTGGCAGCTTCTCCGTCCCTCCAAGCCCTCATAACCACAATCACTACTTTTCTGGAAGATGCCTTTGCCAAAAATGAGCCATCAGGCTCAAGAGAGGGATAAAAGAGCAAAGCTCTCTGTCCTGCGATGTACAGGCAGGCAGACCAGCCAGCACTTATCTCCATACATTGCTTGGACTATGGAAAATGCAGATGAAGGTGGAGAAATGGAGCAATCTGTAACAGGCTGTTGAAACTTGAGTGCACCTGAGGGACAGAAGAAAAGCTTAGGCAGCTTCAGAAGAGGGAAGAAGCAAGAGGAAGAGGAGGAGGGCAGGCAGCAGACAGCTGATGCTGCCAGTGACACAGAACCATGCCCAACGAAGCTGTGCACTGTGGGGTCAGCAGCCTGCTCATTTGAAGTTCAGCTGCTTTTGGCAGTTAAAGCTCCCAGGAGGCTGAATATCTACAGCTCCATTACTCCATTTTTCTGGTTATGGCACCATCTTCTCAGCACTGAACTGAACAAACTCAGGTGGGTTTTAAAGCTGTTCTGCTACCTTTAGAAGAGAGTGTAAGGATAACCTCCTGCACCCTTTCTTATGGGTCTAGAGACTCCAGGGTGCAGTCATTACATCTGTCCGAAGGTCTGCCTAATTAGCCTTGTTTCCAAAAGCTGAAATTTTTAAAAGCTCCTGCAATTAATTGAAATGTGGGACCCTTTGGGGTTTCCTTGTCTAGTGGAAAGCTTGGGGGATCTCCATGGACTCTGTGGGGCTCAGAAGATGCAGCTGTCCTGAACTCTACACATCAGTTTACTCAAGATGAGCAGCCCTCCTGCCCTTAAATCAGGGGTTGCAGCTAGGAGACCTCCTGAGGCACAGGTTGCCTCTACCTTCAGGTGCTCCTTGCTTGCAGCTCTGAGGGCTGCAGTGGCAGCACTGTTAATGGTCTGAAAAATAATTAAAGCGAGAAAGCTCTCTTGATTCCCAAAGGACTAATAGCGGATCAGGTTCCTGTCTGCTGTTCCTCCTCTACCACTACAGCTGTATTGCTGGCTCAGCTTTCACAACAGGAACACTCCATGACTCCAAAATTCAAATCCTTTCTGTGGTTGCACTGGTTGGAGCCATACATCTCCCTGGACATTGTGGGGGCTTCCTCTGCCAGGATGCTGAGTGCTGTGTTGCAAGGCAAGCACTTGTCTTTGCAAGGGGCATGTGGACGCTACCAGCCTGGGCGCCACTCTCACACAGAATTTGCCATGTGCAGAGGGCTGCCAGCTGCTGTCAGGGATCCAGAAAGGGGTCACTGCTAAGTGCAAAAACCACCCTGCATGTAGCCAAGCTGGTTTTCAAGAGCAGTGATTTCCCAAGCTGGTCAGCTTTTGAACAGCAGTCAGTATCTGCAGGTGCCCAGCAGCTCCACTGTGATTTTAACTAGGCTCACTCATGTTAGTGACAGGAGCAGTCCCAGAGCACCAGCCCAGGTAGGGGAAGTGCCCACACTCGGCAGGTTTGTTTCCATCATGCTAAATGTGTGTGTAATTTGTCATCCAAATGCTCAGTGTCACCAGCTCCTGGTAATTTATTGCAAGCAACATGATTTTGTCCCCTGCTACAAGTGGGCTTGTGATGATGTGAAAAGCTGCAGCTGTCTTCAGTGGTCCCCTGCAGTTAGCTGAAGGGCTCGAGTGCTTCAGGGCCAGTGCTGATGACTCCTTTTCTAGCCCTGGGTCGATTTTCTGGCCCTCCTTTGAACTCTCTTTGGTATTTCCCATCCTTCTTGAAATGGAGACTTTGGAGCTAGCCCTGCCATCAAGGCAAGGTAAAATCACTGCTCTCTCCTCACCTCCTGCAGATGGAGAGGTTGGTCCTTGTGCTGCCCTGGCCTGTGCTGAAATACTGCTTCTTCCAGGCACAGTCATCTCACATGTTGCAGTACAGCTCACTTTACATCACTGCGGACTGCCTTAGCTGTTTCATGGCACCTGCATGATTTTTCTCAGAAAAGATGAGCACCCTTAGCTGGATCAGAAGCTCACAAAATGTGGCCAGTGCTTCTCAGAGATGCAAACATCTGTTCTTGTGCTCAGCCCAGGAGATGCTGATTGCCATAGCTCTCCCTGTAAGTTGCCACAATAGGAGTCTCAGGCTCAGCTCTTCCAGTTCTGCAGGAGAGCAGGGTTTGTCTGAGCACGCTTGGGAAGAGCGTACACCAACACATGAGATTTGTCAGCAACCAAGGCAGGTCACAGGGCTGCTCTCTGTACCACTACGTTGCAAACCTTGCTTCTCCTGAGCCTTGGAAGGACATCATAGTCAAAGCAACAAACCCCTGAGAACCACCTTGCTTAGAGGGGTGGGTGCATAGCTGGAGGCTGGAGGTGTGGGTGCCAGCTCCCTGTGGTGACAAGGCCATTTCAAGTCCTCTGCAGAGGACAGCTCTTGAGACCCCACATGGAAATGTTGAGGGTGGCCACAGTGTCTCTGGCTTCTATTGCTCCCATAACTTGTGGGCAAAAGCAGCATTTCCTTGGTGGAGGTATGCAAAGGGGACTGCTAGAAAGACCTAAGAGCCTCAGCTGAGAGGTAGCTCGGCGCACTGAACTCATTTATTTTTATCTCACAACTGCAGGGCTAAACACTCTATCTAAGCTCATCTTTGGCCTCGCCGTAAGCTCAGGTAATCAGTGTGGCTCACTGGGATCTGGCACTGCTTCTCCCCCCTGCTGTGAACCCAGTCAGGATGGTCTGGCATTCCTTCACATGGTGAGGAAAGGCTGACACAGCCCCTGCACCATAGTATAAGCAGGGACATCCACAGGGTGCAGGGCAGCACCACTGCCCAGCAGGAACAGGGATGGTGGCATATGCTGGAGACAGCACCCTTCTGTTACTGAGCTCGTCTTCCTCAGAAGCTTCATCCTTGTGAGCTGAGCCTTCTCCAGGTGGACAAGTCTCTCCATTCTTGTGTGTCCCTTAGGACCCATGGTTTGCAGGGGAAGCAGTTACCAGGCTTGTGTGGCACAGAGGCCCATGCTTTTGACTGGGAGCAGAAAGAGCACAGCAGGAGGTGGCTTTTCCTCCAGCAAAAGCTTACCCAGAAAGTGGGAAGTGGGTTTGGATCTCCCTTTGCCAGCCCAGCCCAGTGCTGCTGGAACAGATCAGCTACTGCTAAACTGAGCTGGAGGGAGGATGGGGCCAGCAGTCTGGTCTGGTTCGTGGGTATTCACCTCATCCCAGTCACTGCTGCAGTGCTGCCATGTTTCATCTGCTGGCCTCTTCATTCAAAATGGATGTTAACTAGGGACTGTGTGAGGGCTTCCCCTTCATGAGATGGATACCTGTACTTGTATGAGGGATCCGTGCTTCCACCTGCACCCCTTGTCCTGTAGCCTGGGCCCCTGGACACCCCATTCCCCACACATGCCTCTCTGAGGTGGCAGACCACGCAGGCAGTGTGCAGAGACACAGGGTACGAGATCTGTGCCCCTTTGCACATCAGTAGCCCTTCTCACTGTGTGGATCAGAGGCTGCCAGGCATAGCATGGTGCCAGCATGACCATTCCTACTGGGTGTTCAACATTGCTGATGGGGATGAGGGATCATCCCCACGGCCTTGGAGCACATGGTCACCCTCGGGCAGTCCAGAGATCTCATGTGTGCAAAACTGCTTAGTGCAGCCACAAGCAGCACCCAGAGATGCAGCATGAGAGGCTCCATCACCCCAGCATCACCCAGGGTGCATGGAGCAGTGGCAGGAACAGCTCTGTCCTGCAGAACAGCAGGCAAGCGCCTGAACCTGGCCTTTTCCTTCCCACACCCCTGCTTCATTTACCACACACCCCCCAGCTCCTGCAGTGGATGAATGGGGGGCCCTGCCGGCAGCAGCCTCTGTCACCATCACTGCACAGCCTCAGCTCCCCTTCAGGCTTGGGGCCCATCCCGTGTGCAGAGCAAGGCTGTGCCCTGTGGGACAGAGTAGTATGTGGTGATGTAATTAAAGGCAGCATCACCAACGCATGTGTGCAGGGGCTGCACATTTCCTACTTCTTGAATGCTTGTCCTCCTCATGCTGTTTTGAGGTGCTTAACTCCACCGGAGGTTTTAAAACAGGAGAAATCCCTCTGAGGAGCGGAGCACCTTCAGCAGTCACCAAAACCAGTGTGCCATGAACAGAGCTGGAGAGCACAGGACAGTTGTGGTGAGCTCCAGCCTCATGTAAGGGGTGACCAGCCTGTTCCAGGGACATCACCTTCCTGTGTGCCTCAGCTGGTGCTGGTACGCACATCCATGGCATGGCTACATTTGGGTCTGTGGGAATGTGCAAGGCCATCCATGCCACTCCTCACACTCCACAGCCTAGCCAAAAGCTGAACTTGTTTATAGGGTATCAGCATCTCTCAGCGTGGGCTGAGCAATGTATTCATCCCTTACTGTCTTTCCTGGAAAAAGCAATGCCATTTTGGCTTGGACTGCACAAACAAAGCTCACCCCAAGGCAGAAGGCAGACATCTGGCACTCAACATTTCATCCTAACAGCCAAAATTTTACTAGACTGTAAGCAGGGAAGCCAGGCTTTCCTGCCCCCTCCCACTGTGAGTCACAGGGACTGTTGTGCTGTTGACTGTCCCCTCTGTCCCCCAGGACTACTGGCTGTCCCTCCTGTACAAGCGCCTCATCGGTCCCAAGGTGCTGGCAATCCACGTAGCTGGTCTCCAGAGAAAACCCAGGCCTGGCAGGGTCATTCGCGACAAGCTCCGCATTTATGCTCACTGCACCAGCTACCACAAGTAAGTGGAGCAAGGGAGGCTGCAGTGGGGGAATAAGCAGGACCACCGGGAGATGGTGACCCTCCAGGGGCAAGAGCCCAGGGGTTGGCTATGGCAAGGCAAGTTGGCTTCCTAGGGGAGTTCCTAGGTGCTGCTCTGGCTGCTGTGGCAGTGGAGGAAGTGTGCAGGGAATGGTGATGCTTTTGATGAAAGTCATGGCAAGCCTGCACCTGGGAACAGGGCTGATGGGGGCTGGCATTGTGGCTGCCAGGCAGCCCCAGCAGCGGAGATCAAGGGAGTGGATTTCACACAAGGGGCCCATGGTTGGTCAGGTTACCTGCCCAGTCTCACTGCTGGGGAGCCCAGCCTGGTTATTGTTTCGCTGATAAGGCCTTTGAAAGCGCCCCAGCAAGCCTGGGGCGGGAAGGGGGGGTGGTCACCTCCTCTGCAGACACAAGTTGCTATTGTGGAGGAGGAGGGTCTGTTTCATTACACAGTCCAGATGCTTTCAACATGCCTCCAGCTCGGTAGGAAACCTTGTCCAGTAACTGACAGGTGCAAAGTGCTTTATAGCCTTTGTTTGGGGCTGCCTGATTAGGCAGGGACAGAGGGATCAGTGTCTGGACTTGTCAGTTAGGTGCCAGGAGCAGCAAGAGCAGACCCCACTTGTGGACAGAGCTCACCTCCATTCTCAGCCTCCTTCTTACAAAGCCCTGGAAAGGCTGTCCTGGGACCAGCACCCCCTAGCTTCAGAGACCAGCAGGGCACCCCCTCAAGCTGTGTCACCCCTGGCTGAGAAGGCAAGTGGGAGATTGGAAAGGTGTCGTTGCAGAGCTGGGCTTTGTGATGAGAAGGTCACATCTCCTTGTGGAGGGACAGCTGGGATGGTGACATCCCCTCCAGATGGCTGCATTAAGCTGGTTCTCACAGAGACTCCCAAACCACTTGGAAGCAATGGTCCCAGGGCATGTGCCAACATGTCCCTCATCTCCTGCTGTTCCCCACTGCAGTCACAACTACGTCCGAGGGTCCATCACCCTTTACATCATCAACCTCCATCGCTCCCGGAAGAAAATCAAGCTGGCAGGAACACTGCGGGATAAGATTGTCCACCAGTACCTGCTGCAGCCCTATGGCAAGGATGGGCTCCACTCCAAGTAAGTGTGCTGCTGGCAGTGGGGCTGCCACTGCTACTCCATATTGGATGCCACCGCCATGACTCTCTCCTGGTCCTGCAGGTTGGTCCAGCTCAACGGGCAGCCACTAGCCATGGTAGACGATGGAACCCTCCCTGAGCTAAAGCCTCGTCCGCTGCGGGCTGGCCGCACCCTTGTCATCCCACCACTGACCATGAGCTTCTATGTGGTGAAGAACGTGAATGCTCTGGCCTGCCGGTACCGATAGCCTTGGGCCCAGAATGGACCTGCCAGCCCCACTCCTGCTCTTATGCCCTCCCTAGGAAATGCTGCCTCCTTGGCAGCCCACACAGCCTCCCAGTGAGGCTACACCTGGCAGACACCATGCCCTCACCCCTGCACCCTGGTTGCCCTCTGGCTTGGCATCCTCTCCCACCCTGTGACCACAGAGCTTCACTTGGCCATGGCCGGCATCCTGACAGAGCAGTGCAGCAGCGGATTTGCAGGGCCTGCCACGATCCATCCTGAAAAGCTACGATAAGCACCCGAGCTCTGGTGCCTACCGGCTGCTGGGGAAGAGTGGGGTGCTGAGCCCTGGCATACCACAGCGTTGGCATCCTCCCTGGCTCCCTCACCCGCCCACTGCCCCTCGGGGTGACCGTGCCAGCAACTCGTCCCACTTCCCTGTGTACCTTCCCAGGCGGCGCAGCAAGCACATGGAAGCAGCTCCCTCTGCTGCCGCCAGCCCGGCCAGGACCGGCGCGGAGATGCTACGGTCGGGAGAACGGGCGCCAGGGTCCGCCCCGGGCGGGCGGGGCTCGAGGTTTGGCGGCTGGAAATGTCGATAGTTAAATTATACGTCCCGGAGCGGAGGGGAGCAGCGAGAGGCGGGGCCGGCAGGCAGCCCCGGTACCCTCCGGTGGTTGAGTGTGTCCTGCCCGGGAGAGGGGCGGTGTCGCGGGCCGGAGTAGCCGGGAAGTGCAGAGGCGCTACTAGAGTTGTAATAAAGTTGGGCTGTCAAGCGCGTCGCTGTCTTCTCTCCGCCACGGGCCGGGAGCGGGGCGCGCAGTGGGGGCGGGCAGGGCGCCGCCGCGCTGGGCCGCC
>VWZE01016001.1:81293-113367 GCA_013396675.1 Eubucco bourcierii
GCCGGGCCGGGTCAGGTCAGGTCAGGCCAGGCCATGCGGTGCGTCCTCATCGCCAGCACTGCGGCCGAGCTGCTCTTCTACTGGGCCGATGGCGCTTTCCTCCGCCGGCTGCGACCGCCACACGCCGGGCAGGTGGGGTGGGGCGGCGCGGCCAGGGNCCAGGGCCCGGCGCTGGAGGACAGCCTCAACACGCTCTTCGCTCCCCTGATCATCTCTTGCGGGGCGCTGCTGGAGAAGCTTGCTGACACCTATACCTGCTTCACTACCGAGCATGAGCAGCACCTCCACGTTCTGCACATGGTAGGGCTGGCACCCACACCGGGCATCGGGGCACCTCGGCCGGCACCTACCTGACCCCCCCTGCCGGTTGCAGTTTGGAGATTGCCTGTACATCGCAGTGAACGGTGACGGGACGGAGAGTGAAGACGACCTGCGGCGGACGCTCTTTCTGCTGCGGCGCTTGGTAGAGGCTCACTACGGTCTCATTGCCCTTGACTGCCACCTCGTCCGCAAGGAGTGAGCATATGTGGGCCGGCACCTGGGGCTGACACACCAGGCTGCTGGGGCAGCTGCCCGGTGCTGTCTTCATGTAGTCCTGAGCAGCTGGGAGGGTGTGTCTGCAAGCTGCTGCCTCCCATTGCAGCAGGCCTCTGTCTGCTGGGCTGCAGCAGGGTTTTGGGGTGCCTGCTCCCCCCAGGAGGTGATGGCTGACTTGCCATTCACACTCTGTGGCCATTGCAGGTTGCGTCCAGCCGATTCGGAGCAGCGGGAACGTGTCTGGAGCCTTCTGCGGGGCCTGCTGGAGACCTACAGCCACCTGCGGGAGGAGGACCAGAGTTTTGCAGTGGAGGTACTGTGCCCTGTGTGTCTTTTCCCCTAGGTCCTTTGGAGTGTCCTAGGGATGTGAGGCTGTGTGGAGTCCTACCATGTGGGCAAAGGCTCTGGGCTGAGGTCTCTGGGCAGCTCCCTGGAGGAATGTAAGCACAGGCCTGCCCTTAGGGCTTTATGGCTTAATCTAGAGGGGCTCAACAACCTTCCCCACCACTTGCACCCCAGGCTGTGGAGCGGCTGATCCACCCTCAGCTGTGTGAGCAGTGCATCGAGTTCCTGGAGCGGCAGGTGGTGCAGGACATCAATACCAGCCCCGAGCGTGGTGGGGATGAGGTGTGCCATGCCTTTCTCCTGGTACATACCAAGCTACTGGCCTTCTACTCCAGGTGAGACCAGCTCTGGCTCTGCCACCCTCCCAAGGGAAAAGCTTGCTTTCCCAGCTGACCCTTCCCTTTTCTGGCCTGCAGCCGCAACGCCAGCTCCATCCGCCCTGCCGACCTGCTCATCCTCATCCTCCTGGTGCAGGACCTGTATCCCAGCCAGAGTGCTGAGGAAGAGCTTGGCCCCCAGGTACTCCAGAGCAAGACGTCAGGGGGGCAGTGAGTAGGAATGGCCCTGTAGGGTCATACCTTGGAAGCCAGGGCTTAATTTTTTTCCTCCTTTTGGAAGCCTACTGCAGGGAATGTGCCCCTTCAGGGACCCAAGAGAAGTGAGAGCATTCCTGTGAGTGGTTCTAGCTCCCACAGTGCTGTGGAGAAGGACTCAGATGATCAGGTGAGTCCCTGGGATTAGGAGCTGCAGTGTGGGATGCTATCTAGGATGCCAGCATATTCCCATCACTGACCTAGACATTCTTACCAGCAGGACACAGACAATCTGTCTGTGTCAGAGGTTTACTACACACCTGAGCCCTCACCAGGCAGGCACAGCACAGGTGAGTGCTCAACTGGCCAGAAGTCCTGTCCCACACTCCCCAGCCCTGTATGGGCTTCAGGACTGTGGGAAAGATGACCTACTGTGCTCCCTGCAGGCAGTGAGAGCTGGTCAGAGGGTGCTGAGATGCTGAGCACTGGGGAGGCAGACTCTGCAGATGTCCAGGTGAGTGAGGGGTCCCACAGTCTTTCAGCTCCACCCCTCCAACTGTCCCGGTGCTCTTTGCAATCTCTGGTGCTTATCACGCATCCCTTGCTAGGCTGTGGCTGTGAGGTTCCAGGGCTGGGAATGCCCCTGGCATTCCCCATGTTGAGTATAGCCCTGTGAAGTCTCTGACCACCCTCTCTGGGGCATTGCTTTATGGTCTCCTTACCCAGAGCTGTCAGCAGAGAGGGGTCAGGGCTGCCTCAGAGCAGTCTGTTGTCTCCCTCTGCTGCCTCTGAGCTTTCTGGGCTGCTTCTCTCAGCAGCTCTGCAAGCAAGTGCTGGCCTTGGCATAAGATGTTTACTACTCGTGTCTTTACAAGCAGTTTCTCCTCCATCTATGGCTGATTTGGGATCCCAGGGCACTTGCCTCACTGCTGATCTTTTTCTGCGTGGCTCCTCTGGCTTTCTGGTTCACCTTGGTTTGCGGCTTTCAGGGTATTGATGGGTCTCTCCAGAGCATCCTGGGTTGGTGCAGCTTGTGTTGTTCTCCTGGGGGGTTGAGCACGTTCCCTGTATCTCCAGATAGCAGAGGACTTGCTGCAGACCTTGGGGCCTCTTGTCCCTGAAGCTTCAAACCCCAGAAGAATCTTCCTGGATGCCAGCCTGCGGGAAGGGTACTGCCCCTTGCTGCCACACACCATGCACTGCCTCCCACTCTGGCCGGGCATCTCACTTGTCCTCCTGACCAAGGTGAGCTGTCTGTAAGGTGAGGGAAGCACTATTTGGCTTGGCCCTGACTGACCCACCTTTCCCTTCCCTGACAGGGCCCCACAACCCAGGTGGCCATCACTTTGTACCAGCTGCTGGATGGTTTCTTGGTGCTGGAGAAGAAGCTGGAAGAGGGACCAGAGGCAGGATCGCCACGGTCCTACCCATTTCTGACAGAGCTTCGGCAGCGCATGGACAAGTTTGTAAAGAAACTGAGCGGACAGGACATTCAGGTGAGAGCAGAGACATGAAGACCCTGTCCTGTTGTCCCCACAGCCCAACCCTGAGCCCTCTCTCTAGTTGCAGAACTCCTGGACAGACTTCAAGAACAAGATATTTTCCCGTAATGAGTGTGGCAGCTCCATGGAGTGAGTATGAGGTGGCCAGGGATAGTCTCCAGGGCCAGGGAAAGTCTCCAGCCCAGGGAATGGCACAAATATCCCTGAGGCTCTGGGTACCAGGGGCCAAACTCGGTGCCATCTGTCTCCTGGCGTAGTCTGCTGCAGGCAGTGACCAATGTGAAGCGTCAGCTCTGCTCTGTGTACCGCCGGCTCTTCCTGGCCTCCACCAGCCACAGCCTGTCCCAGGGGCTGCGGGCCCGTGTGCAGAAGCTCATGAGGTGAGTAAATGGGGGTGGCCAGCATCCCCAGGAAGCTGCCCCATACCCAGATATGCTGGGATTTGGTGGGCCCATGCCTTTCACCATGCCTCTTCTTGTCAGGGAGAAGCTGCTGGACTGGCGGGACTTTCTGCTGGTGAAGAGCAGGCGCAATATCACCATGGTGTCATACCCGTCCCTGCAGCTGGGAACTTGGCCTGTTGAGGAGGGATCCCGGGGGGTAACAGAGGTGGGAGTGAGACGCAGTCTACCCAACAGCAGGCTGAAGGGGAGGAGTGTAGTGGGCAAAGAGCAAGTTCCCCAAGGCTCAGGGACTGTCTGGAAGGGCACCAAAGTTGTTAGACACCCTTAACCTGTCTCACATACCTAGAGGACTTTCCTGGCCTGGTGCACTTTATCTATGTGGACCGCACAGCTGGGCAGATGATGGCACCATCACTCACCGTGACAGAGAAGTCCAGCTCGGAGCTAGGCAAGGGTCCCCTGGCCACCTTCATCAAGAGGAAGGTACTGCTTGTGAGGATGGGGGTGGGATGGGGACCACAAGTGGGAATGGTGGTTGGATGGTTTTGTGCTCAGGCTTCAGGTGCTCCTTGTCTCCCAGGTCTGGTCCCTGATTGCATTTGCCCGGCGATACCTACAGAAGGGCTACACAACACTCATGCTGCAGGATGGTGACTACTGCTGCTCCTACTTCCTGTGGTTTGAAAATGAGCTGGTATGTGGGGCCAGGAAGGATCTGAGCCACTCCTCCTTGGGACCTGCTGGGGACATAGTGCAGGGCTATAGGCACAACCAGGTCTGACTTCTTGACAGTCCCTTCTCTGCTCCTGCTCTCTCTTCTCATCTCTCCCCAGGGCTACAAACTGGAAGTGATAGAAGTGCCGGTTCTCTCTGATGATTCTGCTCCCATTGGGATGCTGGCAGTAGACTACTACAGGTGAGCGAGCCCCAGCCCTGTGGTTTTAACACCAGAGTCCAGGTCTGTGCTGGCATAGGGCGCCCCATGAGTGATGCTGTCTTTGCTAGGACAGTGCTGCAGAGTGGTATGAGGGGTGTGGTGTCATCAGGGTTAAAACTGTCCTGCTGGTGGATGGGCATCATGTCCTTGTCAGTGACTTCCTAAGGTGTTTAGAAAGACGATGCCAAGTCTGCACTGTGCCTTCCGTGCCTCCTTTATTCTCCTCCCCAGGAAGCTGCTGCGCTACTACAGCAAGAACCACCAGGCAGAGATGGTGAAGTGCTATGAGCTGCTGACTATACACTTGGGCATCATCCCCTCTGAGCTCGTGGTCCAGCAGGCCTGTGACTTAGCCCGGCGCCTCTGGGAGCCCTCACGCATCCCTCTGCTCTGAGCTATCTCCAGCTACCTCTGGACTAGGATTAAAGTGGATGTCTGGGTGTTCCCAGCACCTGGGCCGTTTTCTGGCCGTCTGTGCACTGTCAGCTGTGTCTGCAGGCAGATACAGGCAGCCTTTCTTTCCTCCAGTCTGACTGGGGCTAGCACTGCCTGCCTCCTTGCTTCTCAGCAGCCTCCAAGGACAATCAGAGAGTGTGGCTGAGGGGTAGTTGGCAAATCACCATCTTGATGAAAAATAGGTTTCCAAAGCAGGGTTTATAGCACTGGCCTAGCATTGCCACTAGGCTTTGGCTAGAGAACAAAATGGTTTAATCAGGTCTGCATGGAGGAATAGCCCAGGGTGGTCTCTCTCCTCCCTCATCTCCAAATATGGAGTGCATGGCCCTCGGCCTTGGCATGCTCTGGAGGAGTACAGCCTGTCCTGCACTTCTTCCCCACAAGCTTTCAGACATCATTCAGCTCCAGAGTTGAGCTCAGCTGTGAACAGCAAGTAAAAAAAAACAGCTCGTGTTTCCTAGGCTCGTGTAGGCTCAGCACATGTGCAAACCCCGTGGGCATAGCTGGAGCTGAGGCCAACCCCAAGGGACTCTGGCAGACACTGCCCCTTTTCATTCTCTGCTGCTCCCTGAGGCTGAGGACAGTGATTCAGGGAGCACTGGACCATGGCAGAGCCTTTGCTCTCCTGCTGGGCAAGAATTTGCCCTTCTGAGCAAGAGTGCTTAGTTTGGGGCCAAACTCACCTGGAAGCTGCGTTTTTTCCCCACCGCTGTCAGCTGTGCTCGAGGGGACTTCAGCTCCCCCTTCAGTGCTTGTTGGTCCTTCACCCCAGCCACCTGCGCTGGGACCTCCCCGAAGCAGAACAGGAGCTGGGGAGGGACTTGTGCACCCAGCTGCCTGTCCAGCACCTTCCTGGAATAAAGACTGAGGAGCACCTGTGCTGATGCCAGATCTGACCCTCTTGACTTTTTTACACTGAGGCTGGTATCAGTATACCCTGCAAGCCCCCAGCAAAGCTCTGCTAGGATGAGCTGTTGGGGCAGTGCTCAGTACGTGCGCTTGTCCCGCCCAGCCTCCCCGCAAGCCTGGGACGCGGCGTCCAGCCAGCCCTGCGCCAAGGCGTCCCCTGCCCTGCCTCCCGTCCGCCTGGTGCCCGGATGCCTTGGGAAAAGATCTGCAGTTGAAAGCAAAGTCCAGGCTGCTGGGTGCAGGGCAGCCGCGGCCGGACACTGCGAGGCAATGGCGGCCGGGCTCCGGGCATGGCTGGGCACGGACTGCTCTTGCCGCTGGTTGCGGGGCTGCCGTTTAACCCCGGGCCTCCCGGTAGCGCGGCTGGCCCATGCTGCGGCTGCATCTCGGCTGCAGCGGGAGTACGACGCGGTGGTGATCGGGGCAGGTAACGCAGGGAGCCGGTGCCGGTGTGTGGGGAGCCAAGGGGACACCCATCTGCCCGCTTCGCAAGGCAGGCAGTGGGGGTGGTGGGCAGGTGGGGACCACAGCAGTGCTGGATATGTTGCCGATGACTGGCATACTTTTTGTGACAGGGAGGTTTCAGGGGTCTGGCACGACCGGGTACACGTTACAGCCCCCCCCNCTGCACCGTTAGGGTCAGAGCTGTAGGGACAGGGTAGCGTATCCTTTGTTACCAGTATTCCTCTGCAGAACTTGAACCTGTCCAGAGAAGGGCACTAAGGCTGGTGAGGGGGTTGGAGCACAGCCCTACGAGGATCGACTGAGGGAGCTGGGATTGTTCAGCCTGGAGAAGAGGAAGCTCAGGGAAGACCTCATTGCTGTCTACAACTACCCGAAATTGGGTTGTAGCCAGGTGAGGGTTGGTCTCTTCTCCCAGGCACCCAGTGACAGAACAAGAGGACACAGTCTCAAACTGTGCCAGGGCAGGTTTAGGCTGGACATTAGGAAGAAATTATTCATGGAAAGAGTGATTGGCATTGGAATGGACTGCCCGGGGAGGCGGTGGAGTCACTGTCCCTGGAGGTGTTTAAAAGGAGACTAAATGAGGCACTTAGTGCCATGGTTTAGTTAATTAGAAGGTGTTAGGTGATAGGTTGGACTCTATGATCCTAGAGTTCTTTTCCAACCTGGTTAATTCTGTGATTCTGTCAACTCCATTATTTGTAGGAGCCACCGTGCCCCAGGTACTGCAGGGTGCCCTGTGCCCAGAGACTGCCCAGCTGCTGGGCTCTGCTGCTCTGCTCACCTCCCTCTTTCCTTGCAGGGCACAACGGGCTGGTGGCAGTGAGTACTGAGAGCGGGGTGCTATCTCTTCTCCATCCTTGGGAAACAACGGGGGACAGGGGAGGGTCTGTGCCGTGAGCAAAGGAGGATGTTGGTGGCAGTGCCTGTGGGGCTGAGGACTGTCACAGGACTGTGGGGAACAGGACCCTCTCTGGTGAGAGGAGCCCCGTGTGCAAGAAACAACAAGGACATCTCCCACCTGGAGGGATCGATAGTGTGATGCCATGCTCCACACAGGCTGCCTACCTGCAGCGGGCAGGGCTGCGCACGGTCGTCCTGGAGAAACGTCATGTGCTGGGTGGCGCAGCTGTCACAGAAGAAATTGTGCCAGGTAGCCCTGCATGTTCCTCTGTCCCTCTGCTGCTGGCCAGCCCCGAGCACAGGCACTCCACACTGCCCCACATTTTGCAGGCTTCAAGTTCTCCCGGGCATCATACCTGCTCAGCCTGCTGCGGCCACAGATCTACACTGAGCTGGAGCTGCAGGTACCAGCACCCATCCCCCACCAGGCTGCTGGCACCTCTGAGCACACTGGAAGGGTTAGCCTGCTGCTCAGCTGGCCCGGCAGGATGATTCCTGCTGTTCCTGTCTTGCAGCGGCATGGTCTGAGGGTGCTCCCACGGGACCCCTACTCCTTCACCCCACTACTGGAGGATAAGGCTTCTCCCCGCTCCCTTCTGCTGGGACATGACATGGCCCAGACCCAGCAGCAGATTGCCCAGTTCTCCCAGAAGGATGCCCAGGTACCCTGAGGCTGTACTCAAGGCAAAGCAAAGCCCCCAAAGGGCCTCTCTCTCTCTCTGTAGAGCAAAAGGGATGGTCCTGAGTGGAGCTGCACCTAGTATGGCACAGTCCCTGTTGTCTGCTTTCTGTACTCTCTCAGGCTTACCCTGAATATCAGCTGTTCATGGAATGCTTGGTGTCAGCCCTCGACCCGCTGCTGGATGTCCCCCCAGTGGACACAGCTACCCTGGGGCAGGGCTCCCTGCTGCAGCGGCTCAGGGCCCTGCGAGCCCTGAAGCCCCTGCTGCAGGCAGGTACATTTGGGATATCGGGATACCCTGATGGCAATGGATGTTTGCCCACATCTGAGGTGGACAATGCAGAGTTGCCCTTTCCCAGGGCACAGGCTGCTCAAGAGCACCAGATGGATTAGCAGGCTCTGGCAGGCTTGTCCACCTTGGTCCTGCTGCCTGAGCCCCAAATCCAGCTGGGCACAGGCAGCTGGCTCCAGCACAGCCATGCAAGTCTCACACCTCCTCTCCAATCCCAGGACTGAGGCTGGGGCGCCAACTGCCCCGCTATTACGAGGTGCTCACAGCCCCCATCTCCAAGGTTTGTGCTGGCAGTAGCATTGTGGAGCCACCATCTGCCTCGCTGCCTGCCTGTGAGGGTGCTGCAGCACCTGAACTTGGCACTCTCTTTTTCTCCTGTGCCAGATCCTGGATCAGTGGTTTGAATCGGAGCCCCTGAAGGCAACTCTAGCTACTGATGCAGTGATCGGAGCCATGGCCAGTCCCTACACCCCTGGCAGTGGGTGAGGGTCCCTTCCCACAAAAACTCGTGGCTGCACCACTCCTCTGTGCTGTTCTTTGTGCCACCACCTCCTCAGCTCTGTTGCACCCCAGCATCTCAGGCTCTGCCTTGCTACCTCTCCGTCTTTCTGCCCACTCAAGCCTTGCTGGGGTGCCTTGGTGGGTGGGGATGGGCAAGGGACCACCCCTTATCCCTGCCATTTGGCTCTCCTGAATTGTCCTCACCTGCTCCTTTGCTATTTGAACACCTCTGTTGTCAGGTCAGGTCAAGTCCTGGGTGGTGGTTGCTCCCTGTAGGTGAGGTGGTGTTCTACAAGCTGATGTGGTTCTGTCTGGGAGCTATGGCACCATACTCAATATATCCATGCAGGGGACATACCCATCCCCTTGGCTGGTGGCTAACATGGGTTGCTTTCACTGCAGGTATGTGCTGTTGCACCATGTAATGGGTGAGCTGGAGGGACAGCGGGGTGCCTGGGGCTATGTTGCTGGTGGGATGGGGGCTCTATCCCAAGCCATCGCCTGTGCAGCAGCTGCCCTGGGAGCCCACATCTTTGCTGAAAAGGTACAGAGCGTCTGGATGTAGGGAGCTGCCTGGCCAGCCTGGAGCCAGTGGGGATGCTCTTGGTGAAGTCAAGTTTCCTCTGCTTGTTCAGGCAGTGTGCCACGTGCTGCTGGGCAGGGATGGGCAGGCACAGGGCATTGCTCTTCAGGATGGGACAGAGGTGAGAAGTAAACTGGTGCTGTCCAATGCCTCCCCACAAATCACCTTCCTGGAGCTCGTTCCCCAGGTACAGTATGCGTGGGGCTGATGAGGCCTTGCTCCCCCCAGTTACACTGCCTCTTCACTGCCATCCTCTGTGCTGGCATCTCCCACCACAGGCACATCTGCCAAAAGATTTTGTGCAGCGGATACAGCAGGCTGACACACGCTCCTCTGTCACTAAGATCAATGGTAGGTTCCAGTGGGTCCATCTCTGCTCCTGTCCTTGCTGAAGAGGCACTGGCACCAGACTTAGTAAGAAGCTGCATCCTGCTCTCCCCATTCCCTCCTTCCATGCCCAGTGGCAGTTGATCGGTTGCCCAACTTCCTGGCTGTCCCCAATGCCCGTGATGGCCAGCCCCTCCCCCACCACCAGTGCTCCATCCATCTCAACTGCGAAGGCACCCATCTCCTGCACCAGACCTTCACTGAGGCCACCCATGGGCACCCTTCCAGCAGGTAGGAGCCTGCACTGGCACATGTCAGTGCCCTGGGGAAGGGGCAGGATGGCCATTGGTGGGTGGTGCTGAGGGAAGAGGTTTTGGATGGCTGGGTCCCTTTCTGCCTCAGTGAATAGTTCCCTGCTCCCTCAGGCCCATGATCGAGCTCTGCATCCCCTCGGTGCTGGACCCAGGCCTGGCCCCACGTGGCTGCCATGTTGTGTCCCTCTTCACCCAGTACACCCCCTCTGTACTGGCAGGCGGGCAGCCCTGGGATGAGCAGGCCAGAAATGCATATGCAAATACAGGTACGGAATGCATACAGGGACATGGGTACATAGTGCATGCCCAGACCTGGGTAACACCAGGAGTCCAGAGCCACCCTGGAGCTGCATCATGTTCCTCTAACCTGCCTGCCTTCCCTCCCTCCCTCTCTAGTGTTTGACTGCATTGAAGACTATGCCCCGGGGTTCAAGACATCTATCATAGGCAGGGACATCCTGACACCACCAGACCTAGAGAGGATCTTTGGACTGCCTGGTGGGGTGGGTACCATGCAAGATCAGCTCTGAGCATCAGTGTGTTGCCAGTGCCAGGGCCTACAGCCCTGTGCCAGGCACAGACAGCTCATGAAGAGCTCTACTTATAGAACATCTTCCATGGAGGGATGTCTCTAGACCAGCTGTACTTTACTCGGCCAGCACCTTTCTACTCAAGCTACCGGTCCCCAATTCCTGGCTTGTACCTATGTGGAAGTGGAGCCCACCCTGGTAAACAAGGCTGGGACCTGAGACTTTCCTGGGGGACTGCAGAAGGAGGGCAGGGGCAGATGGAAGAGGTGCAAAGACGGCACCGGGCAGAGGTGTTCACTCCCCTCTCTGCCTTGCATGGGCAAGGAGGTGATGGAGCTTCTCTGGTGCAGGTCTAGGTGCCATCTCCTACAGCTGGAGCCGCCAATTACTCACTTCTGTTTTCTTGCAGGAGGAGGAGTGATGGGAGCAGCAGGACGCAATGCTGCCCAAGTAGCCCTTGAGGACTTCAGGCACCTGTGAAGGCAGTGGTGACACTTGTCTTCACCTATCCAAGGGTTGTGGCTGCAGTGAACCAAGTTCACGCTATGTAAAGCCCTGCTCGCCTCCAGCGTGCTCCCCTGGCATCACAGGGCAGCAGCATCCCCTAAGATCTGGGGACAGCAGGTTGTCAGGGTCTCCTGTTCTCCCAGCTGCTAGCATGGCCCCCAGCTCTCCACTGCCCAGCCTTGCTTAGGTGGCTGTGGCAAGCCTCACTCAGCTCCTACCCTGTGCCAGTGGAAATAAACCCTGCTGAGTGTTACCTTGGGGGAAACCAGGCTGTGTTAAACCAACACACCCAGACTCCAACTTGAGCACTGTCATTTTAGTTTTTCAGGTCTTTGTGAAGATCCTAGCATGCTGGTGTGGGGGGCTGCACTGTGTCTCTGCACTGTGGCTGATTATGCAGCCCTGGGGAAGCTGCAGAGGGGACAGGCAGTGAATGGAGACAACCACTCCCCCACCCCCTCTTCTGATCACCAATGTAGACCCAGGTGCATGCAGGACTATTTGACTGGAGCCACACAGCCTCAGGCTGGCCAGGACCACCCCAAAATGTCCAAAACAAGTAGGCAACCAGAGAGCTACTTGAGACCTGCTTTACTACCTGGAGCCTCCAACTCTCATCTGTCCTCCTGGTCCTCACTGTCTGAGTTACAGCAGTCATGCACTCAACACCTTAGAGATCACAGGAGCTGGGACTGTGGCCCCCCCAACCCATTCTTGACGAGAGCTGCACGTATTCTAGCCCCGTCCCTCCATCCACAAGGCAGATGCTTCGTGCAGCCCGGCAGCTCTCGTTTTCCACTCTTCAGCTGACGGCAGGCCCGGTGTGTGCTGCACTCCCGGAGCCGTTCGCTGCAGATTACAGAGCTCACATCCTCTCCCTGCCCTCTTCCTCTCGCAGACAATGCTCCCGATTCAGCTGCCTGCCTCACCTCCTGCCGGGCCCTAAATACAGTGCTGCCAAGCTGAGCTGTTGCACCTGAGCTGGCTGAATCAATATTGACCGGCCAGGAATAGTCCCGCAGCCCGCTGAGAATAGCCCCGCACGCCGTCCCGCTGCCCACAACTTCCCGCGCACGGGGCTGCCCTGTTCCCAGCAGCGTATTTTTAGCTACTGCAATTGTTGCCTGCCTAAGGCTGTAGGTGCTGGTACCCAGTGAACCTCGAAGGTTGGCATCAAGAAGGATGATAACAAGGGGGGACACCTCAAGCCTGCCACAGTCACACTGTGACAGGTTGAGATTGACAGATCCCACGTGTAGGAGAGCCCATCAGACCCCTGGCTACCCTCCTCTTGTTGCCCCCCAGGACAGAAGGCATAGCTGGGTGCAGGACCCAGCACCCGCCTGCTCTGTGCCACTGCCAGCATCTACCTGGGTTCTTGTCGTTACACTTAAGTAACTGAACTCCAAAACATCAAAACATGAGCGAGTCATGGGCTTAGTTGCTGGCCCCAGCCCTGCCGCAGGGCTTTCCATGGTCTCTGCTTTGTGGATGACCAAGGACCACGGCCCCAGGAGAGGCTCCAGCACAGGATGAGGATTCCCTGCAAGGGGGGTCTCAGGGTCACGGATCCCTGCACGCCCGGTGGTACTAAAGGCTCCCACGGGACGTGGCGATGAGCTCACGGGCTATTCCTGGCCGTGTTGATGCTGGCTCCTCCCGGCAGGAACCAGCTGCTTTGACTCCAAACAAACAGCCCAGTAGCCACCGGCACATTCCTGACCGGCCCCTGGCCACGGCGAGGGCGCAGGGCTTCCTGTTTATCCCCATCCCACGGTATGGCACAGCAGAGCAAGTGAGCAGTGGAGTGCTTCGGAACTGGCAGCACCCCAAGCCAGAGGTTGTTCCCGGGGCAGATAGGGGAGACATCCCTCGCCTCCACGTGTCAGGGGTGACCCTGCTCTGGGTTCCCAGCGCCGTCCTACAGCCTCCCGTGGTCCTCCAAGTCCTGGCACAACAGTCCCAGGCACCACATCCTTGCATGCCCACTTGAGCATATTTGTGGGGTGGAAAGGGGTGTCTTTTTGGGGTGTCTCTAGCGGTGCAGTTTGTCACCCCCAGAAAATTCCTGCCCTGCCCGGCTTGGGGCCAGCCCCATGGTGCGATGGTGCATGGGGTGGAAAGGTATACCTGGTTCGGGGCATTGAGCTAATTCTTGGTGGGGGGATGTGGGTGGGTAGGGTCACGGCTTGTAAGGGCTATCCCAGAGGGGGCACGGACTTCCCGAGCTGGCAAGAGAGGGACAGGAGTTTACGCAGGGGCGCGTTTGTCCCAGAGTGGCAGATGAAGCCCGGGGAGGAGGGTCGAGGGTGGGCAGGACCTAGAGCTAGGCACCAGGCATGGTGCGGGGGGGGCAGGAGCCGGGCTGGGCAGTGCGGGCCTCCACCCCACCCCGCCGCACCATAAAAGCTGCGGCAGGCGGTGCTCGGCGGCAGGAGAGTCTGAGCGAGCCAGCACCTCGTCTCCTCGCTGCTTCCAGTCTCACGCTGCTGCGTGTCCCGCACCGTCACCCCCTGCCAGGGTGAGTGCTGGGCATGGTCCCGGGAGGGGAGGGGCTTTAAGCACCTGGGAGGGAGATGTGCAGCACATCCATCGGTGCTCTGAGTGGGGTGCGGGGGGAGAGGTAGGGTGATATGGGGCAGAGGCTGGGTGTAGGATGGGGAGGGAACTCTGATGTCTGTCGCAGGATTCAGATGTGAGGGATAAAAGGAAAGTCTGTGTGGGGCCTCCACCCGCAGTTCGAAGCATGGGGAAGGCAGAAAGCAGCCAGGGCAGGGCAGTGTTTGTGGGGCTGCCCATGACTGAGAAGTCAGCTTTGTGCGTGCCTGGGAAGGTTGTGCTAGGGTTGGGTGACCCCAGAGAGAGGCAGGGGTGTGGGACTGCAGCTGAGCCGTGGGGTGGTGGATACTGCAAGCTGTGTGTGGCAGTGACCAGCTCCTGCATCCTCCACAGTACAAGGACAGTGATGTTACCGCCATGTGTGGGTGCATCATATCCCTCCACCATCTCCCAGCTTCTGGGTCACAGGGGACTGCACCAACATCCCCAGCCTGCCATGATTCCTAAGAGCCCAATGTCGGGCTGTCCCCAGGTATTCCACTCCCAGAACCATGATGGTGATAGCTACTGACTCAAGCCCCATTCGGCTGCTGGCACTGCTGCTGTACTGGGTGATCCCCAGCAGGCAGGAGCCAGCCCAGGTGCGGCTGCGGCTGGCAGGGCCGCGAGGGCCAGCCGGGGAGGGCCGGCTGGAGGTCCTGTACCAGGGGCGATGGGGCACTGTCTGCGACGATGGCTTCGACTTCCACGCGGCCACCGTCGCCTGCCGGCAGCTGGGTTACACCGCAGCCATCACCTGGACACACAGTGCCACCTACGGCCAAGGGGAAGGTAGGGGGCAGGTGGGGAGGGGGGGGCGGGAGGGGAAGGGGGCGCAGGAGGTTCTGGCGAGGGCAGTGTGTTTAGCTGTGTCTGCGAAAGTCTGGCCGGGGGGCTGCAGGTCCGAGCAGTCTGATGTGGGCACTGGATTGTGCCCATAGTGCTGGGAAAGGAGATGGGAACCTCCCTAACGGTGACTCTCAGTCCTAAGTGTGTTTTCTCAGGTCCCATCTGGCTGGACAATGTGCGGTGTGGGGGCAACGAGGGCTCCCTGGCAGAGTGCATCCACAATGGCTGGGGCAGCAGTGACTGCCATCACGGCGAGGATGCTGGTGTGGTGTGCTCTGGACAGCGCCTGCCTGGTGGCCCTCCCGAGAGCACCACCTCTGGTCACATGGGAAAGGTAAGTCAGCGGCCATGCGGTTCCGCTGTGCCAAACAGGGTAACACAATGAGGACTGGAGTACATTTCTCTGACCCTTGTCCCCATTCTGAATATCCTGCCCTCAATGCTGGATCCCCCGTGCTCACCTTTATGCCCACCACACAAGGTGTTGGGGCTGAACCTGGAGGAGGTGCGGCTCAAGCCCATCCTGGCACGAGCCAAGCTGAGCATACCAGTGATGGAAGGTGCTGTGGAGGTGAAGCACAATGGGCGCTGGAGGCAGGTGTGCAGTGCTGGCTGGACCAGGAACAACAGCCGTGTGGTCTGCGGGATGCTGGGCTTCCCCCGAGAGAAGCATGTCAACAACAGCTTCTACCGGTAGGGATACAGGAGACCTGTATCACACCTGTGGGCATGGGGGGCAGGGTGCCAAGTTGGACATACTGTGGGGGCAAGAGACTGCAGTGTGTTGGGGAATGGATGTGCACATACGTGAATGTGTAGAGTGTTGGTATGGCCTGGCCATGCCTGGGTCGCCATCTTGAGACCTTGATGAGGGACTCAGCAGAAACTAGAGAGCTGTGGGACCAGTCACCAGCCACGGCCAGCAAAGTGGGAAGAGAGGAAACACAAGTGACTCTTGGCCCCTCAGACTAGGTCTATAAATACAGTCTATAATGAGCCCTTGCCAATGCCAGGAGTTGTGCAGTCCCGCCAGGGCACACGGAACAGCTGGCCTTGGCATGGTAATTGCCAGTGGGAAGGGCAGAGGGGGTTGGAACTAGATGATCTTTTAGGGCCCTTTCAATCCAAACCATTCTATGAATCCATGTCGTGGGAGGACTCCATAGCTTCAGCTCTTGCACAGGGTGCTGGGGAGGAGAGGGATGATGAGGTGGGGGATTTGGAGCCCTGCAGGGTTGGTATGACTCCCACTGACTTCCGTGCTCTGCACACCTGCAGAAAGCTCTGGAACATGAAGCTGAAGGACCCCAACTCCAGGTAGGCTTGGTCCTGAGCAGGCTGGGCACCAAACACTGGTGGTGGGTGAGGGAGATTTTCTGGCACCCAAGCTGACACTGGGCTTTCTTGTCTTCCCTAACAGCCTGAAGACCCTTATCCAGAAGAACAGCTTCTGGGTCCACAGGGTACAATGCCAGGGTGCTGAGCCCCACCTGGGCTGGTGCCCCATACAAGTGGCCCCACTGGGCCCCAACCAGCATGCCTGCCCCCATGGCATGCATGCCATTGTCAGCTGCCTTCCTGGTCTTGCCTCCCAGAAGGGCAAGGGCAAGGACAGGAGCAAGACCTCCCCAGGAAAGGTAAGACCTAATATGGCCCTGCACCCAGTCCTACTGATGGAGGCTCCTGGAGTAGGGCAGCATCCAGCCTCCCTGTTTGCACCCATGTCCGTGGTGCAGGTGGGTGCCTGTGTCTTGACCAGATGCTCTCTATGCCCAGGCGCTCCCTGTACGGCTGCGAGCAGGCACCCATGCTGGTGAGGGCCGGGTGGAGGTGCTGCGCCATGGGCAGTGGGGCACCGTGTGTGACAAGCAATGGGACCTGGCTGCAGCCAGTGTGGTGTGCCGGCAGCTGGGCTATGGGACGGCAAAACAGGCCCTGGTGGGAGCCCAGATGGGCCAAGGTAAGAGGAGAGCAGCACGGCAGAGACCTGGGGCACCAAGGGTCTTGGAAGTGTTCGATGGTTAAAGTCCTTGGTTTAGTGGGTGCTGCTGGAGCGTTCTGGGGTGTCCAGGCACCTCCAGCCTGTGCTGGGATAGGGCTTCCTTTTCTCCTGCCATTGGCAGTCCTGTTCCTATGGAGAGTGCCTAGATCAGGAGAAGGAGGTTGTGAGTCCTCCCTGCTCCAGAATGGGCATGGAGCAGGGAGTACTGATTCTCTCTTGGCTTCAGGCCTGGGGCCCATCCACATGAGCGAGGTACGGTGCACCGGCCACGAGCGCTCCCTGGGGGAGTGCCACTTTCGGGATGCTGAGCAGAGCGGGTGCCGGCACGAGGCTGATGCTGCTGTCCGCTGTCACATGCCTCATATGGACTTCCAGAGCCAGGTGAGCCCCTGCCCCATTGCCTAGCCCCTGTCTCCCAAGATCTGTGCCTGGCATGGGTGGTCAGAGCAGCCTGTGTGGGACAAAGAGCAGCATGCTGATTGGGGCCTGCAGGATGAGTCTTTGGCAAACGTGGTTTTATAGGGAGGACAGGAGGAAGAGGAATGTAGGGGAGGTGTTCAGCTAGATGCATAGGGCTGCAGCACCGGGATGAAGGATGGGGATCTGCCCAAAACTTCAGCTCATCTCTTCTCTCCCTGCAGGTGCGTCTGGCTGGGGGCCGCAGCCCTGAGGAGGGTGTGGTGGAGGTGCTGGTGCCAGTGCAGGGGCAGCTGCAGTGGGGTGCGGTGTGCGGAGCACAGTGGGGGCTGAACGAGGCCATGGTCGCTTGCAGGCAACTGGGGCTGGGCTTTGCCAGCCATGCCCTCCAGGTGAGTGGGATTCTAGATTAGGACCTAGTATCCAACATGTCATGGGCATGAGGTAGCTGGGTAGTCTTGGATGGAACAGCCATGGGGGCAAGCCCTGTTGGCAGTGCTGGAGCAGAGGAGCTGGCAAGAGAAGTGGGGTGGGTACTGACAGAGAGTGTGAGTGCTGGTCAAAACCATGTGCTTTTTCTCTGCCCAGGAGACGTGGTACTGGGCAGGCAACCCTGATGCCACCCAGGTGGTGATGAGTGGGGTGCGTTGTGCCGGCACTGAGCTGGCTCTTCAGCAGTGCCAGCGCCATGGCCCTGTCCACTGCCCCAGCGGTGGGGGACGCTTCTCAGCAGGGGTCACATGCACTGCTTGTGAGTACTGGTAGTCCACAAGGTACTTTGGGAGGGGCACTCCCAGCCTCCTGGCACAGAAAGTGGAGAGGATGGCTATGTGGGCCTTCTCCAGCCCCAGTGATCCCTTCCATGCCAGATGCCCCAGACCTGGTGATGAATGCCCAGCTGGTGCAGGAGACAGCCTACCTAGAGGACCGGCCACTGGAGCTGCTCTACTGTGCTCATGAGGAACGCTGCCTCTCTGGCTCTGCTGACCACATGCACTGGCCCTACGGCTACCGCCGCCTCCTGCGCTTCTCCTCCCAGATCCACAACCTGGGCAGAGCTGATTTCCGGCCCAGGATGGGGCGCCATGCCTGGATCTGGCACCAGTGCCACCGGTGAGTGGCAGAGGCTGGCAGGGGGCTGACACCTCCCTAGGCCAGACAGGGCATAGTGGCACCCATCCCACAGAGGCTGGCCCGCCTTGGGTAATTGGCAGCATACATTCTAGCACTGTCATTATGGCTTTATTTGGCTTCAAGGCTGTAATTTGTTCAGAGCCTCTGGGTGCTGCCTGGTCCCTGGGGCTGGCCATGTGCTCCTTGGCCAGATGCCAGCCTTATGCCCAGGCCCTGTCTCTGCAGACACTTCCACAGCATTGAGGTATTCACTCACTATGACCTGCTAACACTTAATGGCTCCAAGGTGGCCGAAGGGCACAAGGCCAGCTTTTGCCTAGAGGACACCAACTGCCCTGAGGGTAAGTGCCAGGTGCAGAGCTGCCAGTAACTTCCCTGTCCTGTTCCCAAGGTGGGACACTGTCCGTGCCCTCCCTCATCTCCTCTCCCTCATGCAGGGCTGCAGCGACGCTTTGCCTGTGCCAACTTTGGAGAGCAGGGAGTGAGTGTGGGGTGCTGGGACACCTACCGGCATGACATTGACTGCCAGTGGATTGACATCACTGATGTACCACCAGGCAGATACACCTTCCAGGTATGAGAATGGAGGGGTAGAGGGCACACTGAGCCATCAGAGCTCAGCTGCCTTCCATGGACACCATCAGCACTCCTCACCCTGTACACTGGAATGCTGCTCTGCACCCCACAGTGTGTGCCGTGGCCCTCCCTGCGCAAAGTACAGCTGTGCTCTGGGGGAGGAGGACAACAGTCCCCCAGCCCTGCCCTTCATTTTCTCCAGGTGGTTGTGAACCCAAAACATGAGGTGGCTGAGTCAGACTTCTCCAACAACGTGATGAGGTGCCAGTGCAAGTATGATGGGCAGCGCATCTGGATGCATGACTGCCACACAAGTATGGAGGGCTGGGAGNGAGCTGGAGCGCCGGGAGCGCCTGGCCAACAACCTCGTGTGACGCCTCCAGCATCAGCACGGTCCCAGCAGCGCTGTAAGGCAGCACAGTTCCCTCGCCCCATTCCCTGCACCCCAGCAGCACCGGACTGAGCTCAGGGACTTGGAGATTCTTTTATTTATTGATGCTGCCACAGAGGGTGGCAACGAGCACCAGGGCCATTGGGGAGCACCCAGGGATGCCCAGCCCTGCATGGCGAGCAGGATCTGTGAAAGGGGTCCAGGTACTTCAGGAGCCTCTGCATCCTTGGCTCCAGTGTCCCCCGGGACAACTACCTCACCCTGCCTACCTGGCCCCCACCCCAGCGGGCTCAGGACAGGCCTTGGCCACTGCCACCCATCCTGTCCTCAATAAAGGTGCTGTGTGATGGGAGAGGGATGCTGTGCTATGGAAAAGGAGGTACCTCCTTATCAACCCCATCATATCCTGCTCCTTCCTGTGTGTTCTTCCCCACTAGGACCACAAAGCCACTCCCCAGCTAGGAATACCCTAGTCTAGGCAATGTCTCCCTGGCCAGACAGTGTTTCCTCTGCCACCCGGAGCCACAAGCTCCCTGGCTGGCTGCCTGTGGCTGGTGTCGAGCAGCTTTGGTTCACCAACAGCAGTCCCTACAAGCCAGGGCACCCTGGCCCCGAACTGGCTGACCCCACGTGCACAAAGGGACCAGGCCAGTTCTGTGGCAGTACAGGCCAGCAGCCAGCCCACTGACCACTGCATGTGCAACCACCATGCTGGGCTTTCCTAGGCTGTCCTGGAAGCTTCTCAATCCCAGAAGCAGGGATGGGGCTGCTCTGCCCCACAAAGCCCTTGCTCCTGGGCACAAAGTGAGGACACCACACCCTTTCTATGTTTCTTTCCTCCTGTGGTTTCTACTACATTAAAAAAAAAAAAAAAAAAAAAAAAAAAGNTCCACATTGCCCAGCCCTCAGTGAGCCAGCACCATGCACTGTCACCCCTCTCCTTGCATACCCTGTTAGGGATTTGCAAACACCCACCTCAGCCTTGCACAGCCAGGACAGGCTGGGTTGTACCCACACGTGACGGTCCCCACACGTGGTGGGATGGGTGTGACAGGCTGGAGTGGGCCAAGGCCAGGAGCCATGATGAGGTGCATGCCGGCAGAAGCTTACTACACTGTGGTCAGGGTTCAAGCAAAGCCATATGGTGGGTAAGATGCTTTCCACATAAGAGCATTTTCTTGCCTTCAAATTTCCACCGGCTGAGCTACGAGTGGCCAGAATTGGCAGCCAAGACATCTCCCACCTGGCAGAGCTGCTGGCGCAGGCAGCCACCACTGCGGGGTCGTGACCGGCTCCACCGTCGCCAAGCTGGGGGACAGCCAGGGGACACGAGGCAGCTCCACGAGCCTCTTAGCACAGACTGGGGTGAGGCAGGAATGACTGAAAACACACAGACCTCTGGCAGAAGAGGTGGAAAACCACCATCCCTTCACAGAGCCCCCCAAACTGTGACCCCAAGAGTCTGGAAGGAGTACAGGGAGGAGAGCTGGGGCACCCGGCGAGTTTTTTGGGTGTTAAGAGATGATGCGAAACAGAAGAGCCAAAGGCAAGTCTGAGTTGCCTGCCTGACCAGGGCAGGACAGGAAGCTCCCAGCTCGACAGGGCTGGCCTCGCAGCCACATCACAGCCCTGTGCAGGGCCAGGAACGTGGCCCTGCCCGTGCACCAACAAGGGCCCTGCTGTTCAGGGCTGCAGCTGCTCTGCAGAAATAAACAGGGTCCCTGCCAGCACATTCCTGCCTGATGCCTCCTGCCTGTGCCCCCCACCCACCCACGGGGGACACCCACCACCTGGGAGGGGCAGACATCCCCATGGTAGCAGTAGGCGCATGCAGCAGCCCCCAGCTTATAAGACTCCCCTGCACATAGTAGCACAGAGAACCATAGCCAAGCCAGGTACATTAAAATATGTGGTATTTATTAGCAAAATAAAGGACAGAAACTCTCACTTGTAAGGGCATCAGGTGGCCAGGGCCACCCCACACAGACCCATGTGCTTACTGCTGAGGTCCCTCTGTGTCCTGTTGGCTGCTCCTGTTGCAGTGGGGGTCCTGCCTGACAGTGACAGCATCCAATTGCACATGTCCTGCTCAGCCCTTTAAACCAGAGCACTCCACTGCTTTGTGGTGCAGGATCTGTCCCAGCTCTTGGATGCAGTGTCCTGCCTGCCCACGGAAAGCACCACAGCAGAGGTCTCAGTGGGGCTGAAGGTGCAGCCTCTCAGCTCAGTCTCGGCCCTCCCAGGCATCCTCCCGCTGCTTGTTCTCCAGGCGCTTCCTCTCTACAGAGACAAGAGGGTCAATCCCATATCCTTATCACCCCATGGCCACCTACTTTCCATAGAGGTAGACAGATCCCACCCTGATGCAGTCCCCTCTTACCTAGCAACATGTATGAAAGAGCATTCACGAGGAGGGTCCCCCCACACCACAGTACTCCAGAGCACCCAAATCTCACCTCGGGCTTCTTGCAGCTTCCTCCGCTCGGCATCTCGCTGGGCTGGCGTCTGGTTGCTGCGTACCCCCAGGGCGCCAATCACCAGCCGCCTGGCCAGGGCAGCTGATGTTTCAGGGCGCTCCTTGGCCGGCTGCAGGTAGTCTGGGTGAGCAGAGATGGGGAACATAAGCAGAGGCATCCCAGGAGAGATGGGACAGCCGGTAAGGCTCTGCACTACTTAAGTGCTGTGGAGCTATTCTGGCTGCTCCATTCCTCCCCAGTCATGGGGATGAAGATGCTGCAGCACAAATACCACATCGCAAAGCAGCACGGGGCAGCATCACTTACCAGCATATGCCCTGGCTTTGGCTTTAGAGGCACGGGTACCCTGGGAAAGAGGGCGTGTCTTCACCATCAGGTGCTTGGTGCTGAGGGCATCAGATGCTGCAGGGAGAGAGCAGTGGTGACTGCATGTGGGGCCAGCTCCATGCCCAGAATTCCGCCACAGGAGAGACAGAGATGCCTCCCCTCTGCCTATCCCCAGCCAAACTGGGAGCAGTACCTGTTATGGGGCTGGAGAAGATGCCCAGGGCATGTGTATCATCCACCCACTTAATATCAAAGCCTTTTTTCCTGCCGGAGAGAGGGAAGCACAGTAAGGCATCAGCACCAGGTAGGCAGGGATCCAGAGCAGAGTCCATGTGGGGGACTCCAGCACTGGGCACACAGTCTTGCCAGTATACTCACTGATAGTTGCAGAAAACACGCATCAAGTCCTCGGTGCGGAAATCCGAGGGGAAATCATAGATCTCAATGACATGGGGCAGCTCAGCATCACTGAGGTCTGGTGCAGTGGGCTCAGCCCTGTAGTAGTCGAAGCGGGGTGACTGCTGACTCTCATGGTGTTTGTAACCCCCTGAGAGCTGCAGGGGTAGAAGAGGGACAGCACTGAGCAACCTGTGTCTGTCCATCCCACACCAACTATCCATGGCAAGCGTTGTGACATGGTCTGGCCCCTGCACCCTCTCCAACACTGCAGATGGATCCATTACATTGAGATATTGACTGGGCTCCCCACACCACACACTGGCTTTTCCCATCACCTCTTCACTTGCTGTGCTCTGTGATCCCACCAGGGATGTGGTAGGAAAGGCACCAGTGAGACAGCACACCTTTCCTGCCACGTACTGATCCAAAATAATACACTTGGGGAACAACAAGCAGCATGACAGCAAGGCCAGGAGGAAAGACTTGACATCTGCTTACAATGCAGGAGCACCAGACCCGGCATGCTCTGACTGCAATACATGCACCAGAGCAGCCTGTTGGCACCTCAGATGCCAAGATGGAAAAGCCAATACTTCCATGAGGAGCAGGTTCTGGTGGTTAATCACCTGCGCTGCTAAAAAAATTATGCCTTATTCCTCATTTGAATTTGTCTGGCTTTGGGTTTCCAGTCAGTAGTTCTTGTTCTGTCTCTCCACTGAATTAAATAGCCCTCAGTCCCCAGTCCTCACTTGTGGCACTTGCTCACATAATCAAGTCCCTTCTCAATCTTCTTCTCGATAAGCTAAACAGGTTGTGCACGCTTAGTATCTCACAGTGGGGCATTCCTCCAGCCCTAAAAGATGATGGCTGTTGTGTGGTCTCATTTCCTCTCCTGTTTTTCTCCCACTGTCATGACATAAGGGTGCAACCACCCCCTGCTCCTCTCTGCCACGCAGCATCAGTACAGGTGGGTACCACTAGCTGCAGCTCTGCTTTTCCAACTGCACCGTGTGGGCAGCTGAAGGGATTCACAGCCCTGCTCCAGCCAAGATGCTGGGCCAAGCACTGCCTGAAGCTGCCGGCAGCTCCACAGTAGGCCCTAGGCGTAGGGCTGGCATGGTGCCGGGCAGCAGGTATATAACTCAGCCAGGTCCCCAGCTCGATCCTCCAAGTGCTCATAGCAGAGCACACCACGGCTGGAAGGTTAGAGACCATAAATCCCAGCCAGCTCAGTCAATAAAAAGCGCTCATTCCGACAATTTTATGGAGAAGATGGATTCACGGTAGGTGAGGGGGTGCTACCAGGGCGGCTGGGTACTAGTGGAGGGTAGAGCTGAGTTATGGAGTTCACAGGACAGACTAGCAGTACTAGCAGAGTCACCTGCCATGCCATCATCACCCACTAACCAAGCACATCCCTATGGGGCAGCACACTCATCCAGCACCTCCCCATCCACTCAGGGCAGGCAAAGGAGCCACCCTCAGGCAGGATGAAGCCCTGCGGTGCCGCTTGAGGGAGCAGAGCATCGGGTAATGCCAGGCGCCAGAAGGATGATTAGAGAGCTGGAGTGCAGAGTACCGGAGTGGTCCTTGACCTTCACAAATCACCGAGTGTGGCGGGGCGGCAAGGACAGCAGCCGTCTGGCAGGTGGGCTCAGTTGCGTGGCAGGCACAGCTCAACAGGTCCTCCCATGCTGCCAGCCTGGGCACACAGGGTGCCCATAGCCTCCCAGGCATAAGGGAGGGTACAGAGTGGGAGATGGGAAGAGTCTGTTGACACATAGTGGAGGCAGGAAATGAAGCCTGTGCATCATGCCTCACTGTTCTCTAAAGCTGCACCCTTGCTGGAGCACATTAGAAGGATCTGTGGCCACTCATCCACCCACCCCCCTGATTGTTTGCCGAGAGGGTACCTCCACAGCTGGAGGGAAGGTGTGTGACAGCACTCACAAACCACTGCCCCCAGCACACACACACCATTGCCCCCCAGCACACACATACCATGGCCCCCAGCCCCCACACGCCATGCCATCACCCCCAGCATGCACACATCATGGGCCCTGGCACACCATGCTCGCTGATGGAAAGTCCAGCAACCCTGCAAAGAAATGGTTGCAGTGTTTAATTATCCTCTGTGTTCAAACTGATTTCTACTCTGAATTTGCCCACTTTCAGCTTCCAGCCAATGGATCTCACTATGGTGTTTTCTCCTGATAGATTAAGGAGCCGTTCCCTATCAGAAATCTCTCCTCCACACAGAACGTCATAAATCTTGCTCTTTTCTGGCTATCTGCAGTGCATAAGGATTCAGTTGTGCAGATGAACACTACTAATTTTCTGGTCCTTTTTGTTAATTAACAAAAGTTTCAACTTCTCAAGACCTGGGTTCCCTCCAAACAGCCTCATCTGCCTGCTGAGAGCTCAATGGGCTCAACATGGGAACCAGTAGGGGGGTGAAGATAGCAATTTTAATTGATAAATCCCTCTTTAATTTCCTATTTAACCATTTTAAGAAGCTCCCCAGAGTGCTCAAACTTTACTCAGAGCTTGTGCATGAAGGAGCTAATATGGATGCTTCAGAGGTGTTCAGTTAGCACCACAGTGGCACATGGCACAACCAGGCTGCACCATAACATGGGCTCTCCCTGATCTGCTTCCCCAGTATGGCCAGGTAGCTGCTCCACTACGCCTGAGGACTAAACTGTGCCCCCTTTCCGGTGCACAGAAAGGCAGCACCATGTAAAGCAGCTGTTGTCAAGAGCAGCAGTTGCTGCCCTCGTCACACTGGTGCTCAATCCAACTTCCCAGATGGAGAGTGGGGGACCATAGCCGCGGGGAGCACAGCCAGTTAGGGACAGAGTACCCTAAACTCTTCCACACCACCCTTTGAGCAGCCCCAGAGGTAAGCATTGTGTGCCCCACACCCTGTCCCAGATCCATGACAGGCTTGACAAGGTCACACCAGCCTTAGCACAGCCAAAAGGACAAGGTGCCCCTCAGTAAGGATGCTTGAGTTAATCTCATCCCTTCCCAGAGGCCACTAACGAAACCTATCCACCACTTCACACCCTGCTTCCAGCCTGAGGTGGACAAACACTAACTGGAACAATATTAGTACTGTTTGTTACCTTGAGCACATTAATGTTGTTTGGAAAATACCAGTTTTGACACTACTGATTTAAAATGCAATAAGGGACACCCAGCCTCACTGTAGAAGCTGAGCTTTCCATGGGTCCAGGTGCTAAGTTGCTAATTGTAGCAAATCCAGCCACACACATGCAGCAGGGGATGGAGATCACAGTTGATTAGGGAGTTGTAGTTCTGAGGAAACGCCACTGCTACTTCAGTGGGAGCCCATACGCCTCAGCCCATTTCTTTATCACCAGACTCAGTTTCACCAGCAGGTTTTGCTGGTGCATTTCATGTACTGTAGGCAGATCTCCCCAAGCCTTTACCAGCACTGCAGGACAGTACCCAGCTTGGGGATAAGACGGAGGTCCCAGGTATTTTGGCACTGCAGGTAGCTCATGTCCATGAGAATGACTGCAATTGACAGCAGGCAGCACAACCAGATGCAGACAGATGCAGCCCCAGAGGACACCGGGACAGCCAACCCTCACAGACCCTGTGCCCACATTCCAGCAGGCAGCAGCCATCGTCCCCACAAACCCTCTCAGGCCCTGCTCACCAGACATACCTCTTCCAGCAAATGTGGGTCCAGGCAGTCCCCATCGTCATTGAACAGGGCATCCCAGCTCTCGGCTCCTGGGCTGGCCTGACTCAAGGACCCAGCACTGGTCTTTTCTGCCTTTGGGGAGCTGCTGCGGAGACCTCCCTCTTCTTCCTCAGCCTTCTGGCCACACGAGTGCTGCTGTGGTGAGTCCATGTTCCTGTCTGCCTGGGCTAGCTCCTCTGCCCAGGCCATGGGTGAGAGCCCCTCTACACCATGGCACAGCAGCTCCAGGCCCAATGGGTGCTCATGGCTCTCTGTGAGTGCACCCTCCCACATGCTACTCACCAGCTCCTCACCAGCACCAAGCGAGCTACTCTCAGTCCTGGTGGTGCCATCTATGCAGGCAGAGGTTCTGTCCATTCCCTCTGCAGAAGGCACCGGGGTACCCTCCCCACTGGGATGCCCAGCACCAGCACTACTCTCCTCCTTGCTAGGTGGGAGCTGGGATGAGCTGGCAACATCCTGCTTTAGGGTGCTCTCCCCTGGAATCACTGTTGCTTGGCCTGTGCCACCACTAGAGAACCTGGGTTCACAGCTGGCTGCTCCTGGTGTATCCAAGGCACTCTCTCTGGCAAGTTCAGCCATGCCTTTCCATCCCTCCTCTAGCAACCCACCAGCACAGCTCTTGCTCTGTCCTGCCAGGAGATACCTCTCAAGCCTCCTCTTCTCCTCCTGAGCTTTTGGACATGCAACCTCCTGTGGCAGACCAGGCACACTGCCCTGGTTGCCCAGCTCTGCCAGCTGCAGGACACCCTCTCCTGGGAACTGGGAGAGGTCCCCAGCTGGATCCAGGGTGCCGTCCTCTAAATGCTCTGACATGCCACTCAGCCCTGTCCGAGATGCTGGGACTGGGCTAGCAGGGGGTGTTGGGCTTGCAAAGCTACCCCTAGGCTCAGCAGTAGCCTCTGTAGTCCCAGAGTGGACACGTGGTGGAGATGGAGGCTCAGTCCTCATCATCTGGTGGCTATGGCTGAACTCCCCAAGTCCTTCATCCTGGGATGCGTTGTTCTGCCCATCCAAGGGCTGGACAACAGCTGGATTTAGGCATGGCTTACAAACACTGGGTGATACCCTGAGGTCCTCTGGTACCACAGAGAAGCTGCCTGTTGGTCTTTGGCAGTGCCCAGAAGAGGCCGCCTGTGGCTCCTTTGTGGTGGCGTCCACCTTGCTCTCCTTTCTTGCCACTCTGCCCATTTGTGTCCTGGCATGGGGGCTTCGCTTCTGTCTCTCGCCGCTGCCCTGGCTGGTGTACTGCACCAGGAGGTGGTTCTTGAGCTCTTGGTGGTGTCCAACCAGCACGTCACCTGCCACTTGCGCTGCTCTCTCCCGTCGTGCTTTGGGCACGTAGAGGGCCATGTCAGGTTTCCTGTGGCGTGGCTGGCTGCCACTTGCCTCCTGCTGCATGATGCCACTGTTGCCTGCCAAGGAGAGACAGTGTCACTGCCCAGCCTGCATCCCAACAGCTCTTCAGCTGGGCACGTGGTGGACAGCCCCTGCCTGGGTTGATGAGCCAGGGTCCCAGCCTGGCACCCACCCTTACCCCCATGGCAGCTAGCACACAATGATGGATAGTGGAACTCCAGCACTGTCCCTGTGGTAGCAGTTCTGCAGATGGGCTTTGGAATCCAGAGCACCCACGGCCGTACAGCCTTTGGTGGGATGTATTGGGCTGGGAGGAAGCAGCATTCCCACCAGCATCACTGCAGTGTCTGTTGCGTTACAGCAGCTGCTGTCTGAGATCCCCAGCCCAAGGCACTAGTGGTGGGATTCAAAGCAGGACACAGACCACTTGCAGTATCTGTGCACTAAAAACCATGGAGAAACCCACAGCAACGATGGAACACCAGAAACTAAACCCCAGCCAGGGAACACCTCAACACAGGACCATGGCTGCCACTCAGGCACACCGCAGCACCACTCATTTGCTGCCCCATCCCGACAGAGATTTATTTTTCATCATCTTTGGCAGCAGCAGGGATGCTGCACAATGCCAAGCCCCCCTGCCCCTATAAATATGCATCAGGCAGGGTTTATGGAGACGGATGGCGTGGGGGGCT
Source organism: Eubucco bourcierii (assembly GCA_013396675.1). NCBI lineage: Eukaryota > Metazoa > Chordata > Aves > Piciformes > Ramphastidae > Eubucco > Eubucco bourcierii. Next base: position 108,981 of record VWZE01016001.1, read on the forward strand.
GAGCTGTGGTTGAGGGGAAGGCAGAGTGGGGCTGGGCTGGGGCCCCATGATTAATCACTGCCCACTCTGTTCAGGGGGATTCATCACAGGCCGCTGTCAGGTAAATCACTGGAAAAACACCTCTTCAGTAATTAATGTGAAGTGACGGATGGACAGCCCCCAGGCCCATTAATCTGGACCATCAGCGCCGGCTGAGATTATGAATGTCAGGATGCATAAACTGCCGGCGGATCAATAGGGCCAGGAACCCATCCAAGGCTCTCATTTCCGAGGCACCTCCGGTACATTAGCCTCCCTTCCACACAGCCCCCGACTAAGGCGCGAACACTCCCCATGGCCCTTCACTGACAGCCGGCAGTGGTGCTGGGAAGGCGAGGGGAGGCCAACCGCTGGCTGGAAAAGTGGCCAGGGCTGCCCGTGCCACACAACATCATCTTCCTTCCTGATGGATGGACAGACGTCTGCCTCGCTGTGATGGATGGGTCTCTCATGGCTCTCTGGAAACCATTTGCAAGCCCAGAAAGGGCATTGCTCCCCAGCATTGCTGTGGTATCCATGCCTGCAGCTTGTGCCACATGCACTCCTGCCAACCTTTGCGGCATGAGGCACAGGTACGGGCACCATAGTGATGCTGGACACTGTCCCGGGGCTGCTTGAGCCATTTTTCTGTCTCTGCAGCTCTTGCCATTTCCCCCCCCATCTTTGATACACTAATTTTGCTGGCAGAACAATCCCCTTCATCTTTATCGACCGTAAGAAAAGAACGTATCCTACAAACCCTCCAAGGTCTGGATTAGTCATTTTTCAACACAGAGGCATTATACATTTTCTCACCGAGCAGCAGCCCAGAAGCTGGATAGGAGGGGGCACTGGGAGCCCCACTCTGGCACCACCATTTCCAACCAACCGTATGCACCAAAGCACATTCTGTAAAAGTACTTTTTCCAGCCAAGCCCAGAGTGTCAGCCTATGGGACATCATCAAACAGCTCTGGAAGGTGAAGAATCACTGACTGATCCCCCCAAGTTCTGCTTCCCTAGAATTTCCGTCGTGGACACCAGCCAGGGGTAGCATCACTCCATACATATCCCAAGTCACCTCCAAGAAGAGCCTTCATACACAGGATTTATGGGCTCCTCAAAAGCTTGTTGTTCACCTTGCTTCACCCTCCAAAGCAGATGGTACAGCATTAACCAGACGGCTGGTGCTAGGAGCATCCTCTCCCCACACAGTTTTGCCTCTGCCTGCTGCACACTGGTGGGGAACAGCAGCTTCCCACAGCCCAAGACGCAGCACAACAAGGTGGTGGCTGGCCCACACTGGCAGGGATGATGCAGCACTTGTTTTTCTCCCCACAGAGTTGAAAAGCTCCTGCCCCCAGCCTATTACACACTTCATCGAAGCCATGGCCATGCGTCGGCACCAACTGATTTCATGCTCCAGGAGGCAGAGCAACAGTCCTGGCTTTGGGTCTCATTCACACTACACTGGGCAGGGCAATCCTACCACTTCGAGGCTCCAGGACCAACCACAGCCCACAAAGCTAGGCAGCTATGAGCAGTACATCGCTAGATCCGCCCATGCCACCCTGGGTGCTGTCCTGCTTTTCAGACTCAGATAGCAAAACAGCTCAGCGTAGCAGGACCAAAGGTAGACTTGGTATGGGCATGCCACTGTATTACAGTAAAAGTGACTCTGGTAGCACTGCCCAGAGGCCTGGCAGATAATGCCCATCAGCCCAGCATGACACAGACTGGTATGGCCAGGGAGATGCTGCAGCAGCAGCAAGGAGGTGGTCAGAGCTCCCCACAGCACAGACTCCCCTCACACCATTCCCAGAAACACGCTGCTCATGGGGAGATTGCATTCACAGCAAAAGTTTGTGAGGTCTCAAAGCAGCTGTCCAGGCAATGTGCTAACCTAGCAAACATCTGTAGCACAGATAGCAACATTTTCTCCCTGATTTCTCTCCCTCCTGTCCAGGGAAGGACTTCACAAACAAGACAAGGTTGATCCCATCAGACCCTACTTCACCCTGCACAGTGCATAACCAAATCCCACCATCTCTCAATCCCTGCCCAGCATGTGAGGACACTTCCAGTACAGCTCCAATGACAAAGCCAGAGCTTCCACTGCCTTCTCCAACTGCAGGCAGAGATGCCGGCCACAGTCCCATGCAGCAAAGCTGGTGATGAGCATGGATGCTGAGCTGCAGGGCTCACATGGAGCATGCCAGTTCCCAGAAAAGTTTTGGTGCCACCCAGTGCCCTCCCAGCAGGCTGCCGCATTTCCTGGCAGGGAGTTGTATTTTTAGCCTTCGAGGTTTCTAATTCCACTCAATCCATATGCCTGTCGATAGAGCAGATAACCTTAAAGCCTTCACAGTGAAAGGGGAAGGCAGCAGGGGACCAGGAGCCCTGGGGGACTGCACGCAGCCTTGCCATGCAGTTCGCGCACCCACAATGTCACTCTTTACAGCCTGCTGCAGATTGGGCTCTTTGGAAGGGAATAAAGCCCATACAAACAAGACTAATAAAAATGTGGGCACAAGGAGAAGCTAAACAGCTCCGCTGGGGAACCCACCACTCACAGGACTCATCCTATGCCAGGCACGTGCCATGGCACACTCACCAACTGCACAGCACTAGCGCTCAGCAGACCACGTAAGGATTTTCACAGGTTTTGGCTACCCTGCACCTCTCCTGCTCTCAGCAGAGCTAAAATCCAGCCTCCTCCAGATCACGCACCAAGGAAGAACCCTGGGGACCTGTTGGGGAGGGGCAGAACAATGGTAAGAACTCAAAAGTCGCTGGCACAAGGCAAAGCACTTCAAGGAGCCAAGAGCCACATCACATCTGACACCTGCCTTCAGCCCTGCAGGCTTTAAGACGTCCCTGTCCCCTGTTGCCAGAAGAAAGAAGCTCTCCAGCAGCCAGAGCAAACACTGGCTATGTGAGGAGGCAGCGAAGGCATCAAAGGCGCTGAGAAAAGAGAGAGATTTCATTCACGCATTTCATTTGCGATGCTCTTAGGAGATACCTGACACAGATCTCCTTATCTTTTGAATAAAGGGGAAGAAAAAGGGGAAATGTTTCAGATAGCAGGAGGAGTTGTAAGTCGATAGTGTCCACTCGCAGTTGCAGAAGGGGAAAAGGGAGAACAAACCAGCAGGAGTTAACATTTGAAGCACTGAGGGGAATACAAAGGACTTCGCAAATACACCCAGGCAGAATCAGCACAAAAGTGAAAAGGTCTATTAATAAACAAGCAGGGAGAGAAAATTAATGATGGCTCAAAAATAAAGATGACTCAAAAGAGCAAAATTACTGTTTTTAACAAGAAAAATGCAAATGAGGCAGAGGCCTCACAAAAACAGCTGCAGGGAAAGCAAACCCAACATGTCCACACATCAACAGAGTCACCTGGCTAGTGTGGCCTGCTGACACATGGGCAGCACCAGGAAGAACCCGGGGCCCAGGTGATGATTTTCTGGGAAAAAAAAGGACACTATATCTGTAGCCAGGCTAGCCTGTCCCTAGCACAGAACATAACACTCAGAAGAAGGAGTGCGAACATCTACCATGACGGGCTCATGGATGGAGGACATTAGATTGCCCAGTGGGAGTTATTTTGGAAGAACTGCTGACCAGAGCTTTTGGACAAGGCAAGCAACACATAACTCAGATGAACTTCAGAGTATTGGGTTGTCTCCCAAACTTTAACTTCAATAAAGAATTGCAATTGAATTCACTGATGATACCAAGCAGAGAGGTCTTGCAAACACTGGCCAGAGCAGACACTCAAAGGATCCAAGAAACGTAGGCCGAAAGCACACAAGACCCAGTCTAGGAAAAATTACAGTAAAATAACCCAAAACAGGTATTTGGCACCCAGGAGCAGGTTGGAAAGCAAGGCCCAGAGGTCCACATTACATTCAGACCAGAAAGCACGTGACCCAGATGGCCACCCCAAAATATGCAAGAGGCAGAAGTTGGTCACTGGCATCGTTCCATGGCCCACCCTGCAGCTGCAGCAGCCTCGCACTGGGTAGCATGCAGAGTCCTGCACACAGCGTGAAGGATGGGACAACGAGGGCATGAGGTACTGGTGAAAAACCCAGCATGCAGCACCCGGGAACGCCGAGCACATGTTTTAGGAGCCATGGGAGCCTGGTGCAGTGAGAGCCTGGAGATGCCATAGAACTCTCTCCCTCCTTTTGGGCATGGGCCCTGACTCGGTAAGTTAGGGAAAGCTACATGGAGCCTGCAAGGTGCCAGGTTACCCAGGTGTTCTGGAGGCCGCACGTCAAGGGAGACGGGAACAGGCTTGGGAGAGGGCCTGGGGTAGGAGTCAGGGATGGGACACCGGCATAGGGGACAAGGCAGTC
>VWZE01016001.1:124901-143602 GCA_013396675.1 Eubucco bourcierii
CAGCCAGACACCCCCCACCCCCCCCCCCCACTGCTGGTGCTCCACGTGCCTAGGAACCGACGACAGGGTCATCTCGGACCCTCACCCCTCCTGCTGCCGCCTACCATCCCTGGCGGGCTCAGTGCCCAGGGTGATGCCGTCGGCACCCCCGGTAATATTCCCCACAAATCCCCCCCGCAGCATCCCCAATGGGGACAGTAAATCAGCGCGGCGCAGCCCCACCCCCGCGCTCGCCATTGGCAGCAGCGTCCCCCACCGCCCTCATTGGCGCTGCCGCCGCTGCCCGGCTCTACATAAGCAGCCGCTCGGCCGGGCCGGCCCTATCGGCAGTCGGGCAGCGGCGGAGGCGCAGGAGAGCGGTGCAGCGAAGCGAGGCGGCGGTGCGGGATGCGCTCCCGCCGCCGCGGGGGTGCCGGGCAACCCCCTTGGCCCGTGAGTAGCGGGGAGGTTTTCTGATTCTTGAACTTTACCGGGACGGGGAGGGGACGGGGGTGTGCCTTGTAACTCTGGCACGGGCACCAGCCCGGAGAGAAGTTGGTGGCAGAGCGGCACCTCAGGCCTGCCCCTGCTAAGTGCAGGGGGTGATGGGGTAGCAAAGCTCCCGCCTTGGGTGGATGAGGGGTGGGATGGATGCATGCTGGGCAGGAGGGCACCGGACTCATGAGGATGGAGTGGTGATGGTGGTGTGGACTGAGACTAAGAAAGCTTTGGGAGGAACATCAGAGCGATGAGAACCAAGGAAGAGCTCCTCTTTTTGGGGTACTTGTGCTTGCTCTTGGCTGATCCTGTGGAGGGGTTGGAAACTGCAGAGACAGGGGTCCAGCTGTGCATCTGCATGTGTGGGAATGAGGCTGGTAGTGTGTTGATGGGTCTGAGCCTAGGAAAGACCTGCTGTGTCTTTGGGCTGAGCTTAGAGGCTAGGGTGACTGTTCATCTCCACACTGCATTAGCTGCTGCTGGCTGAGCCCCAGCGTGTCAGGTCTGGTACAGAGAAACCTTGCATGGGAGGGGACAGGGACAGGCCAGGCAGTGCCTGGGGGCTTTGGGCCCACTAGAAGTAACCCTGATGTGATGCATGTACAGGCCAGGGTCTGCAGGAGGAGCATGGGAGGAACAGCACTGAGCCCACAGCAGCAGCAAGCAGCTGGGACAGTAGGACTGGGGCTCTCAGGCTCTGGTTGGAGTAGTGGCACTGCAGGGGTTGGACTGATTCAGGCTAAGCTGGTGTGGAGGGGACACTGCTGGCATCTGCGGGAAGTTCAGTGGATGCAGGAGAGGGTCTGCAAGATGTCTTCTGCTCATCCTCTACCCTGATTGTATAGCCATGGCTGGCTATGGTAGAAACAGGAATATGAAGTAACCAAGAAACATGCAGCATGATGTCATGGAGCACAGTGATGTCATCATGTTGTTACTGGTCTGAGGTGCCTTTGGGGCATGACGAGGGCCCTTCTGTGCAGTGTTAGGCAATGTCATGGCGGACTTGGCGGTGACTGCGGCCTGGGATGGGATGTTGCTGCAGTGGTGGAGCATGACATCACTGGGGTACATGGTGTACAGCAATGTCATGGTGGCATGTGGGATAGGGTAGCTGCACAGAGAGATAGCTCCCACCTTCCTTTTGATGTAGGGCAAGGGTTGGGGATGTGGATGTGAGTACATGTGAATGCTGAAGACCGCAACTCACCACCTTTGAGGAGTCTGAGGCACAATCCTGTGCCTATCACACAGCTCACTTCCTCATCCCACTCTCTCTGCCAGCTACAGCCATGTGTGGGGACAGATGAGTCCCACATGCTGCATCTCTGCCATGGGGCCAGCACCCTGTCCTTGTGCTGCCTGATTGCATCTTCCGTGGGTGCCGTGCGCCTGCTTCGCTCCCATCCTCCCACTGCCTCTACCCTGCCTGACACCTTGGGTTTGGGTCACCAGGCTTAGCCTTGCTGAACAGGCACCCTGGGATGGTAACAACTCCTGGGGTGACTTTGCCACCAGAAGCCACAACATGAACTGGGACTTGGCCCTTCTGGAACACAGCAGTCTGAGCTCTGCCCTGCATGCAAGCAAGATCCTATGACCTCAGACCACAGATGGAGCTTCATGCTGGGGTCTTGTATCAGTTGCATGTTGGGAACTGTAAGGTCTTTCCTGTCTGCCATGCAGAGCCTGAGCCTTCCTCCCCCTTCCAAAAACGGTCTGGCTCTGGGCCGTGCATCTCTTCCCATGACACCAAACACCGGAACTGCTGGGAAAAGCCTTTAGTCTCAAATCAGGACCATTGTTTCCTCCTGGAAAGGCTCCATCCAGCCTGGAGGGATTCCTACTGCAGCTGGATGAGGGGGGCACCTGGGAAACAAGGCAAGCTGTGGGGAGTGGAAACAGGAGAGGGGTGCAGATCAGGAAGAACCCTGGCTGTGGCCTGAGGACAACAACCTATGGCTTGGCTGTGGCTGGGGGTGAGGAGGCACTGCTCTGCATAGGCAGGGTGCTAATGTGGCAGTCCTGCACCCATTATCTCCCTATATGGGTGGCTCTTCTCTAGTCTTGCTTTGAACCCAGTGAAGGCTTCCCCTCTCTTACTGCCTAGCACTGCAGAGTGACACCCAAGCTCAACCCTGTGAAACTGTCCCCACTGTATGTACCTTGCATGGGGCATCTTCATCTGCTACTGGAGACCCTCTCAGCAGGGTGATGGGTACATCTCCTCAAGTCTGGGTGGGTGGTGGGGAGCATGGTTCTGCACCTAGGTCTGTGTGAGCAGAACTGGACACACATTCATCCTTGCAGCTGGACCGGGGAAATGCATAGGAGTGGAGAGGGAAGAGGAGTGGGATTGGTGCAGCAGGATACAGGGCTCTGGGTGTGCTGGGCAGTGGGGTTCAAGGTTTCCTCTGCAACTGGAGAACAGCCTTTTTCTCTCCAGCCAAGTGAGCCTGAAAGTGATTTGGTTGTGACAGAGGAATCCTCCTTGCCGAAAGACCCATTCCCATCCCTAGGGGACACAGCAGCAGACTGTTCCCCACAACCTGGTGGGTCTGCCAGGATCTAAGCCCCAGGCACCTTCCTCTCTCCAAGCCAGGCATACGTGATACCATGCAGCTGCCAAGAGCTTCCTTTGCTTGCTGGCAGGGTCCACAGCATGGAGACCATCTGGCACCAGGGTCATTCACCTCTGTCCCCCTACCAGCACTGGGAGAGCTGTTCCTGGCTGGAGAGGCGACCCTGCCCAGGCAGATGGCACAACCACATGGAGCCAATGTCCTCCACTTTGGCAATGGAGTGCCCCAGCTATCCTTTCAGTCTGCAAGAGTGGGACAGGCTGGTTTGCTCCCAGCTGAAGCACTGGCTTGTGGGTTCATGCCCACAGACTGGGAATGCACAGCTTGCTACTGAGCTCTTCCCCTCTGTAGGAAATTGTCTGGCCGGGGATGAGGGCTAGTTATCCTGAGTGCTACCTTGCTTGTCACCTGCTACAGCCAGGTTAGAGCCAGCTCCAAAATCTCCGCAGCCTTGCCAGCAGTACTGGCAGATGCTGTCCTCCGCAGTCCAGGTTAATTGAGCCTCTCCTTCCAGACTCCCATTCCTCCCAGCATCTCTTTTCCACAGACGCATCCTTGTGCAGAAACCTTCCTCAGCCAGCCTGGGAGGATCATGTTCTGTGGATACCCTGGGAGAAACAGTGCCAGCAGGGTGGGGAAATTGAGGCACACAGGACTCACCTGGCAGAGTATCCCCATGTTTTCTCTATGGCCTTTCCCAGCTCTGGAAGGCAAACTGGACACAGGACAAGTTCCCCAGCCCAGCGATGGCCTGCTTCCTCTAGCCTTGTCAAGGGAACAGTGATTGACACTGTGACTTGCCAGAATCTTGGCTGCCAGTGGCCTCTTGGGAAAGGGTGAGCTGAGGTTGAACCCCATATTCATCAGCACCCCACAGCCCTCCTGCCACCTTCTCAGTCCCTCCCATAGGACGAGTTCCTAAAGTCCCCCCACTCCTATTCAACCCTGGCTACCAACTCACTGGGGTACAATCCTGTCCCAAGAAAGCCCCGGGAATGAGCTACCTCCAGGAGGGATCTGTGCACTGGGATGCCAGAGCTGTGGCAGTGCCCAAGGTTTGAGGGGCTGGTGAAGTGGCACAAGCTGGGGTGGATGATAAGGGAAAAGGGATGTCTGCTGTGCAAGTCTGGTGGGGCTGCTCAGGGACTGCAGGGCGAGGTCTTGTCTTGGAGCTGATAGGGTGCAGGTCTCTCCCAGGTGCCTAGGATGATGGTGCTGTGCCTGTTGTCTCTGGCCTGGCTCAGCGAGGGCTTCCAGCGCAGTGAGCCCATGTTCACAGCTGTCACCCACCGCCTCCTCCCACCTGACTACGACAGCAACCCCACACAGCTCAACTATGGTGTGGCCATCACTGACCTGGATGCTGATGGTGACTTTGAGATTGTGGTGGCAGGGTAAGTGGTGCACCCTGTGTCTCGGTTACAGCAGGACCTAGTGACCCTGCAGGGCCAGATATTCCTTGCTCTTCCCTGGACATGTGGCCATCTGGGACGTTATGCACAAGGGTGGTGGGGTGAGAGTCTGTATGCATCCCCTCATGTCTGTGCACCTGCATAGTGTGTTGACACCATCATGAGGCCATGCTAGTGCCCCATCCCAGCCCCAAGGCCAGATCCTGCCTCTACAAGGCAGTGGCAGCTGCCCAGAAGCCAGGGTCCACCCTGCAGTGCAGAGCCAGCATGTCCCCAAGCCAGCTCAGCTCCGCTGACAGGACTCGGTGCTCTCCAGAGATTTGGTTAATTGGCTGGAGGTTTTTTATAGCCCTTTATTGGAGTGATGGCTCGGAAGGGCTGGCAGGAGCTGGGGAGGCAGGGAGCCGTGTGCTGTGTTGCAGCACCTGAGCGGAGCTGGACACAGAGCAGCTGCTGCCAGCAAGTCCAAGGCCAGCCAGTGACAGTGGAGACCATGGTGTGGGCTCTGTATGTGTTTATTGGCGTGGCTGGGCTCAGTGTGTCTGCATACACATAGCTGTGCTCACTCCCAAAGGAGGTTTCCACACACAGCTGTGCTCACTTGAAGGGGACCTCTCACTCCCACAGAGCCTGTGCAGGAAAGGGGCAGGGCTATAGGAGTCAGGACACCATGGTGGACAGCAGAGTCCAGCCCCACCACCTGTCCTTTTGGGGCAGCAAATCATGTGCAGCAACAGGGACCCCCAAAGCAGCCCAGGACACCACTCCCAGCTGTGCTAAGCCAAGCAACCAGTCATGGTTTTGTAAGTGGCCCCAGTGGCTGTTGTATAACTTGTTTACTGGTGCCTGGGACAGGAGCAGGCAGGGAGCCTGTGGGGTGGAGCATGCCAAGAGGATTTGTCTTGCATGTTGGTTTCCTTGCTCTGGAAAAGGGTTGCAAGCAGAGACCTGTACCTGCCCTGCTGGGCCACCCATCCCCTGCCTTGACATTGCCCTGATGTACCCAGACCAGGTAGACATGAGATGCCTGAGGTGTGAGTCCAGCCTGAGCATTCTCCAATGGCGCTGGAAGCCAACCCTGTGTTTGTGTGCTGAGGGCAAACCAGGGTCCTTGGTTTCCATGGGCCATGCAGGTCCCATGGTGGGGGAAGAACCTAGCATCACATTCAGCGTTCCTCTGGAGATAGGCTGGGGGCTTTCATCCTGTCCCCAAGCCCCAGGGAGCCATCATTCCTGCTCCTGCCCACAGGTACAATGGCCCCAACCTCGTGCTCAGGTATGACAAGGCGCGGGGGCGGCTGGTGAACATGGCAGAGGACGAGCCCAACTCTCCGTACTACGCGCTGCGGGACCGGCAGGGGAATGCCATCGGCGTGACAGCCTGCGACATTGACGGGGATGGCCGCGAGGAGGTCTACTTCCTCAACACCAACAATGCCTTCTCCGGTGAGTCTGCTGGCGGCCATGCCCTGGCGCCTTGGGTGTGGGGGGAGCTCCCGGCACAGCCGCCCGTGACCTTTGGCGTGTGAGGGATGTGTGCGGGCTGGAGTTAATTTCTCAGTTGAGTGGCTCCATTGATTGATAGCAGTGCGGGTGGGACGCTGAGCTCAGCCAGCCGCCGAGTCAGCACTTCCAGCTGCCCACTGCCCTCCCAGCAGCGCCCTGAGTGGGACAGCAGCTTCTCCACCCGCCCTGGGGCAGCCCCGCTACAGGAATCCTGTGATACAAATCCCAGATGTGCACCTCTGTGCTGTGGCTCCCCCGTGCCCGCTGCACCAAGCCGTATCTAATCCTGCCCTGTCTGTTGCGGGGAAGGGACCGGAGTGCCCCAGCCCATCACTGAGCATCCTCGGAGCTCCCTGTATCAGTGCTCTAACTCAGTTCTACCCCATGTTCCTGTTCCACAGCCCTGACCTCCAGGCAGCAGATCTGTCTTCCTGATGCTCCTAATTACCCAGGCTGGTGGTGCCCACTGGCACACCTGTCCCTAAATCAGGCACTGCCATCAGCACTGTCACGGGTAGTGCAGCTCACTGCCTGTGCCTGGCACTGATTACTTTTTTACCTTCCTGGTGGTGATCTACAGGACTGTGGCCCTCTAGGACACATTTTACCTTAATGAGTTGCTTCTTCTGCATGTCTCCTCGTGGCCCTTAAGGGTCATGAGGGCTCTTGCAGTGGCAGCTTGGCCCAACAGCAGAGATTTGGGATGCTTCAGGAAAAAGGGTGCCTCTTCCACAGCCTTTCCTTGCTCCAGGGCACTGGCCTTGGGTGGAGGTGGGATGCTGCTGCCCCCTGAACTATGCCCCCTGCCGCAGGTATGGCCACCTACACGGACAAGCTCTTCAAGTTCCGTAATGGGCGCTGGGAGGACCTCCTGAGTGACGAGGTGAACCGGGAGGTGGCTAGCCGCTTTGCCGGGCGCTCTGTCGCCTGCGTGGACCGGATGGTGAGCAGGCAGAGCACAGAACATCTCTGTTCCCTTTCCACCCCCGTGCCTCTTCAGCCCTCCTCTATGGTCTCCCATGGGACCTCCCTTCTTGCCTGGGTACCAGCCCCATTCCACCCCCTGCTGGGGACAGAGTTGCCCCTCAATAGCTTGTGACTGTCAGGGCTGGCAGCAGCTCCAGCCATAGGGACTGTGGGCTCCTGTCCACATGTTTGCTGCCAGCTGATAAACATGCCTGTCAAGGTGATTTATGTTCCTGTCATCTGCTCTTTCTTCTTCCTCCTCCTTCAGTGGTTTGCTTCCCAAAGATTATCACAAAATCAGGGTCCAGCTGTTGCATGGGACAAGGAGGGTGGTGGGGTGGAGAAGGACCTGGTGCACCAGGGATACTGAGGGGAGGAGTGGGGTGCCTATGCTGGCACCATGAGCCCGGGGACCACAAAGACCCTGGAGACAACAGGCACGTCATGTATCCTGGGGTGCTTTTCACCAGGAGCTTTGCAGAGCTCTTGATCAGCACATGGTAGTGGTGCCTCATCCCACGAGAGCATTCAACCTCATGGCAATGATCCTGTGGTCCCTGTGGAGATGGGTTTTAGGTAGGTGGGTTCTAAGAAGATGGTACTGGCCACAGGGCTCCGGCAGGTACTCCATCTACATTGCCAACTACGCCAGCGGCAACGTGGGGCCCCATGCCCTGATTGAGATGGATGTGGCTGCCAGCGACCCTGCCCGCGGCATTGTGGTGCTGGTGGACGTGGCCGTCCAGGCTGGTGTCAGCAAGTACACAGGTACTCGGCTGCTGTGAGCCGGAGGGAATAGGGCACTGCTGGGCATGGCTAGCGCGGGACCTCGTTGCGGGCAGGGCAGTGCAGGCAGTGGACCGTGCCACTCGTTCTGTTGCCTGACTGCCCCATCTAGTGGCAGCCCCATGGCCCCTGGAAGGGACTGGGGCCATGGAGAAGCCCACCCGGCAGCCTCGCTGTGCCCACTATCATCTTGGTTGATCCCTCTAGAGCCTGCAGCATCTGTAGGGCAGGCAGTGGGGCACGGGGGTGTGGGCACACGAGCAAGGCAGCAGGGAGCATGCCAGACTGTGCCCTGTGCTCCCCCACCACAGCGGGGACCACTGCCGTGTCCTGCCTCCCCAGCGGGAAATTGTCACTAATTAGGAGTGTTGTCACCATGGCGATGGTGGTGATTGGGGTTGGGAGTAACTCAAGCGGCTGCCAGGACCAATTAGTTCCTGATGAGAGAGATGGAAGGCAGGAGAAGTGGGCGAGGAGGGGTCTGCGTGGGTCCTGGGAGCACTGGGTGGGCAGTACCGAGGGGACATAGAGAGCATGACATCCTTGGGGCAGGGCACCAGCTGTTCCTCACTCCTGGCTACTGTCCCCAGGGGGCCGTGGAGTGGCCGTGGGCCCCATCCTGAGTGATAGTGCCTCTGACATATTCTGTGGTAATGAGAACAGCCCCAATTTCCTCTTCCACAACTCGGGGGATGGGACATACCGGGACGTGGCAGCTACTGTGGGTGAGTAGGGGGAGCTGGTGGCAGCACTGAGGGACCTCAAAGCAGGGGACTCTGCCTGCCCCTGCCTGTGTGAACTGGGTAAGTACAGGGTGGAGGGACTGCCCTGCTAACCCAGAGCCCAGCTGACTAACTGCGGCTCTCTAAGGTGCACCGGGAAATCAGTCAGTGCAGGGATGCAGTCCTGCATGGGGAGGACCCATCTGGGGACTATGGGACACATCCCAAGAGGCATGCCAGGGAGATGGAGGTGGGGAGGAGGTCCTGTCTCCCCCCCCTCCCTTTGTGGCTCCCCAGGGCTGGATGACCCTTACCAGCATGGACGTGGTGTGGCACTGGCTGACTTTAACCGCGATGGCCGGGTGGACATCGTCTACGGCAACTGGAATGGGCCACACCGCCTTTACCTGCAGAGTGGGGCCCGTGGGCGCATCCGATTCCGGGTGAGGGCTGCAACTGGGCCCCCCCCAAACAGCTTTACCACTGAGCTTCCTTGGCCGCTGGGGAGGACAGCTTCACCCTGATTTGGCTTTGAGCTCCAATTCCCCACAAAGAGGGGACCTAAAGCACCAAAGCAGGAGCCAGTGTTTTGGTCCCTGTGCATTTTGTCACCTCATGTAAATCCCTTGCACAGGATGTCGCCAGCCCCAAGTTCTCCATGCCATCCCCCGTCCGCACTGTCATTGCAGCTGACTTTGACAATGACCAGGAGCTGGAAGTTTTCTTCAACAACATTGCTTATCGTGGCTCCTCTGCCAACCGTCTCTTCCGGTAGGAGCCCAGCAGGTACCAAATGGCTGGGGTAGCCTGCACCCTAGTCTAGGTTTTGAGCAGCCCTCATGGCACAGCCAGACTCGGGAAGCTCCTTTCCAGCAATGTCACTGCTTGGGCTCAGCTCATAGAAGGTGCCGTGACTGAGCTCTTCCCGTTGTCATTACTGGCTGCTGCAGTCGTGCCTACAGCAACCCCCAAGGTCCCCGACACTGCTGATTAGCAGCCACATGGAAGCTTGTATGTGGCTTCTGTTAACTGTGAGGGTCAATTCCTCATTACTGCTGTGTAGTACCTCCTTGCCTGACACGTGGGATGGTGGGAGCTGGTTGCCCACCAGTGCTGTTACCACAAGTGGGTGGAGAGCAGTGGCATGACTGGGCACCCCTGGTGGGGATCTTGCACCCCTGAGGGATGCCGTAGTGTTTGAAGATGATGTTCCTGCTCTGCTGTTCAGGCCCACAAGAGCCAGACTAGTGACATCCCTGTCACTTCTGCACAGAGTGGCCACATGAGATACTAACAGGCAGGGGCCAGTCCCGTCTCCCCTCAGCCCTGCATAAGCCCTGGAACCGTCACTTCTCTGCATGCTGCTGTGGGAGTGGACAGGCACTTCTGGGAAGGTGCTGGGGCCTGCAGGGGCTGACGCTAATCCTCTGTGTTGTGCTTGGCAGGCTCATCCGCAGGGAGCACTCAGACCCCATCATGGAAGAACTGAATCCAGGGGATGCACTGGAGCCTGAGGGACGGGGCACAGGTGGGTCTCCCCAACCGTGGCGGTGGGGTGCCATGCTGGGGCTGTTGCACAGCACTGCCTGACACCCTTTATGCCTAGGGAAACTACTTGGCTAGCTGAGTCACCTGCCCGCTCCCCACCAGCATCCTAGAGATCACATCACCCAAGACTGACCCCACACCTCCATCATACTCAGCTAGTGATGCCATCTCCAGTTGTTTCCCAGGGCTTTGCTCTTGAGCTCCTTTCTGGGTGCCCACTAGACAAAGTCAGACTTGCATTTGGGATGAGGCCAGGCAACCTTCTGGGTCACATAGCCCCCAGGCATGACTTGCCCTGCAAGCTGACCCACCTGCTTGTAGGGTGCCACTCATGCAGAGACCCTTACTCTTGCACTGGGCTCACCACACCTCTATCGCTCCTGCATTGCCTGAAGTGTTGCTGCCACCTGTGGGAGCCCACACCAGCAGGAGGGTGCAGTGCTGGGAGATGTGGGCCCAGGCCCTAGGCGTGATCCTGTCCTTGCAGGGGGTGCAGTGACGGATTTTGATGGCGATGGGATGCTGGACCTCATCCTGTCCCATGGGGAGTCCATGGCACAGCCAATCTCCATCTTCAAGGGCACTCAGGTGACTCAAAAAGGGAGTCCTCATGTGATGTCCCTGTCCCTTTCACCTCTCCTTGCTCAGGCTCCCTACTCCCTCCTCCTCTGCAGGGAACCAGAAATAACTGGCTGCGTGTCATTCCCCGCACTCGCTTTGGGGCCTTCGCACGGGGGGCCAAAGTGGTGCTGTTCACACGGCGCAGTGGGGCTCACCTGCGCATCATAGATGGTGGATCAGGGTACCTCTGCGAGATGGAGCCTGTGGCACACTTTGGACTGGGTGAGCTGGGGACAGCAAGGGGATACCTGTACCCCGACCTCCCTCCCCCTCAGCAGGGGCTACCTCTGCTGCCACAGCGCCCTGCTGCAGAGTAGTCATCCAGATCTATCACCTTAGGCGTGATGGGCTTAAATGGAGGCTGTGGGCAGAGTGCCCAACCACTGCAGCCCTGCTGCAAGGGGCAGCTGCCCCCTTCCTCACCCCCAACCTGCTGCTTTGCCCAGGCACCAGGATGTTTCCTGCCCTGGTTCAACATGGCTAACAAACAAGTCTGCTGGGGCATCCCTGCCCAGTGACAGGACATCCCATTGCCCCCATGTGCACCACTTAGGGTACATCTCTGGGTTGACATGAACTGTTGGCATCAGGCACCTGAGGCCTAGCAAAGGGAGGCTTTGTCCTTCCATCACTACCACCCTCCCTGGCCTACTTTCAGCCCCTGTCCATCTGGGAGAACCCCTCCTCTGACAGGCTGCCCGCCTGCAGGGCATGATGAAGCCAGCAGCCTGGAGGTGACCTGGCCGGATGGCCGCGTTGTGGCACGAGCTGTGGCCAGCAGTGAGACTAATTCTGTCCTGGAGGTCCCCTACCCTCTGGACACGGAGGAGCCACTTGTTTCTGTCCCACTGGAGGTGAGGGCCAGGTGTGGGTGCAGGGCAGGAGGAGCAGAAATGGAGGGCTGGGCTCTGCTGGCTCTGTGGCTGCCCAGGGCTGAATGCTCCCTATCCTTGTGGTCTCTGCTTCTCCCCAACACAGTGCGGGCAGGGATTCTCCCAGCACGAGAATGGACGCTGTGTAGGTGAGTGGCTGCTGGGGACTTGGATGTGCAGCATGTTGCAGCGTGGCCCTGTGAAGGGCACAAGGCCAGCACCCTGCTATGAGGAGGAGGGCAGCAGGATATGCATGCGGGGCTTTAGTGCAAGGCATGGCTGCCAGCCTGGCACATGGTGTGCAAATGAGGTCTGCAGCACAGGTCTAGGGAGGGACTGCAGTATCATGGGGAGTGGAAAGAGTGGTACACCAAGGGCAGGAGGCATGGCTGGTGTGTGGCAGGTGCTGTATTGGGTCCAAGAGGAATGGAGGAGCAGCAGAGATGCACCAGGGTGGCCATGGTGGTGTGTGAGCATCCTGGGCAGAAGGGTGGCTTGTTTATGGCTGTCTTTGGGGGCATCATCTAACATGTGTTTGGAGGGAACCAGGGGGACCGTGGCCAGCTGCTACAAGCTCCCAGCACAACTGCCTTACACTGAAGCCCCTCTGCTTGTAGACACAGATGAGTGCACCAAGTTTCCCTTTGTCTGTCCTCGGGACAAGCCTGTTTGCATCAACACCTATGGCGGATACCGCTGCCGCAGCAACAAGCGCTGCAGCCGGGGCTTTGAACCCAATGAGGATGGCACAGCTTGTGTGGGTGAGTGATAACAGGGTCCTGCTGGCCCCATTCTAGCACAGGCTGGCCCAGATGGTGGGCAGCAACCCCAAAGCACTGCCCTAGGATGCTACTGCACCCCTGACAAAGGCCCAGATGCACCCCGTAACTTCCCAATTGGTTGCTTAGCCACCTCCACCTTCACTCCATAGCTGTTTGTCCTGTGTCCATCCCCCCTGCACTCTGAGCCACCACTGACTTCCCCCTCTCTCTTTCTCTCTCTTGCTCCTTTTCTGTGCAGCTCAAGTGGCCTTTTTTGGGGGATACCCCTCTGCTGGAAGCTGGCCCAGGCCCCCTCACAGTGCCCTCCTCTCTCTAGTTCTCGGACTCTGGCTTTGCCTCTATGCACTTTAACCCCTTCCTGTAACATGCCAGAGCAGCCTTGGCAGAAGGACCGGCCAGCCTATGCCTGTCTCTCTTTTTCTTTCTCTCTTTCTCTCCATGTTAAACTGCTCTGGAAGTGCTGGCTGTGCCCCACTGGGGCAGCCTGCGGTGGGATGGGCTTGGAACCCTGCTGCCTCTTGCATCATATCTGGGAAAACAGCCCCGGGGAAGAACCCCTTCGCCGGCTTCTCCTGCTCCTGCCACACCAGGACCTCCTGGGCAGTTGCTTGCTCCGTCGCCTTGATACTGTACCATGTGCCTGCTGGTTTGGCCTGCGACGTGTGTGCTTTGCCTGTCCCCTCCTCAGTGATGGGGACTCCCCTCCCCAGTCCTGGCAGAGGAGGGTCACTCCAGCTCTGCAGGAGTAGGACCCTCTTAGTCTGTTTTTTAACATGTTGACCCTACTGTTTGGAGTCAGACCCCGCTCAGTCTTCCAGACCCTCTCCTGAAGAACCTCCCACAATAAACTATATCCTGTCTATTAGCCCAGCCTGCTGAGCTGTGCAGGTCAGGGCTGTGTTCTCACCCCACCCTGGGACTGCCTTGGAAGGAGAATAGAGAATGGGGAGAACCCCTAGTGTCCCCCAGTTCTCCTTGTTCAGGGGTCAGGAGCTAGCTGGAATATGCACGGTGGCCCTAGGTGTCTCTGTCCCTGCTCATTCCTGCTTCCAGCCCTGGAAACACAAACAGATGTCCAGCACCACACTGACTGGGCCATGCTGTCTTCCCCCTGCACGTTGTAACCCTGTGTTGCTCTCTTCTCCACCACCAGACATTGATGAGTGTGTCCAGGGCTTGCACAACTGCAGCCAGCTCTGCACCAACACCCCTGGGACACACACCTGCCACTGTCGCCAAGGTTTCACCCCCCTTGATCCCACTGCCACACAGTGCCTGGGTGAGTACCTGCAGCAGTGGGGCTGGCAACCTGCATTCCCCAGCCACCCACCACTGCTAGGTGCATCCATGATGCCCTGGGAGCAGCAATGCTGTTTCCTGGGGCACCCTGTTGAACTCACAGCCCCGGTCCTGGCCAACCCAAAAAATAAGGGTCAGGATGGACAGACTGTGGGTCTGCAGGTGTTGCAGTGAGAGAGGCATCTGTCACTCAGCAGCCATGCACTGGAGATGCTTTCATGTCCCAGCTTCACCCAGCCTCAGAATGCCACCTTGCCCCTTCCCAGATAGTTCCTGTACCCTTGGCACAAGTCTGACCCTCTCCCCTTCTTTTCCAGACATAGATGAGTGCCAGGCACAGCCTGGCCCCTGTGACCATATCTGCCACAACAGCCACGGTTCCTTCCACTGCCACTGCTACCAAGGTTTCTCCCTGGGTGCAGGTGGACACTGTCAGCGCAACTAGCCTGCCCAGCACAGCTGGCTGCCCCCTTTTGCTCCCAACCCTCTGCCAGTTGTGCCCAGTGCCAACTGAATAAACCCTTTCCCGCACTGGTTTACCTCTGGGCCCACATCCATAGCTCAATTCCCCCCACTTATTTTTCCTTTTTCCACCCTTCTTCTGGGGTTTAATCCACAGTGAGGTGCTAGGGGCTACTCAGTCCCAGCCCAGCCTGGCTTTGTGCCCTCCAGCACCACCTCCCTGCCCAATCTGACACAGGAGTATGAGGGGCAGGCAACAGGGGATAAAGTGTGGGGTTTATTGAAGAAAGTCTCCATGCAGTGGGTGGTTCAGCAAGAACAGTGGTGCCAGGTACCGTGCACATGTGCCATGACCAAGCTAAAGGATGTCCTCTCTCCAGGTCCCTGGGAGAGTAATGCCAGCTCAGTTCAGCCCTGCACCTGGGCAGGGACTCTTCTAGAGGTGCTGGGTGCCACAGGGACCCTTCTATCCTGCATCTGCATCTACCCTGCATCTGACTCTAGCCCATGAACTTTGCAGCTAGGCCCAGGTGTTCCTCAGAGTCCCCACCACAGATCAGGCTAAAAGGGGAGTGCTGTTGGTGATAGCATGCAGGACACATGAGCAGGAGGAGATGGGGGGCCTGGTGGAGCTGCTCCAGAAAGCAGCCTCTCTGAACTGGGGTAGAGCAGGCTTCTGGGACAGTGGGGATCCTGGTTCACCCCTACCACAGATCAGTCTCCACTGTGATGGGCTATCCATGAGTCTGGGGCATGCATTACAAGGGCAGGGGCCTGCCCACCACTGTATGTCCCTGCCCTGGGCATGGCGCTTGGGCTGAGGAGCTTTTTGGGTCTGGCAGGGATGGTACCAGGTCAGGCAGAAGCAAGTATCCAGTGTCATGGGCAGTGGAAAAGAATGGTGCCAGTGAGGATGCTGCTGCAAATTGTGTGAGGGTATTTAGCCAGGGCTGGGAGCAGCAACAGGCAACATGTGGAGCAGGGCTGGGGTGAATGCATGGCAACATCATGCAGATGAAGCAGTACCAGGGCTCTGCCAGGCACCATTAGTAGTGCATACAGAGCAGCTGAGCCCACCCTGCAGGGCAACCCAGAAAGGAGGTGCAGCTGGCAGTGCCTGTGGGCATGGGGATGTGTGCACTCCGCCCCTTAGCATTTCTTAGGGCTTTGCCAGTCCCACTGCTCCCCAGTGTGTGGCATGCAAGGTACTTCCAGCTGGGGTTGCCTGCAGCAGGGCAGGCTCCTTTATTTGTGGTAGAGGCAGCAGTGCCAAGCACCCAGAGGGCTGCAGGAGTCCCTTGGCACCGATTTGGTTCAATGGGAAGCACCTAGGATGCACTAGCACATGCCCACAGTGGGTCTGAGTAGGGGCAGTGCCACTGCAGGGGGCACAGAGCAGAGAGGGGTGGGTAGCCCTGCTGGGGCCATGCCTCCAGCCTCCTTCTCCCACCCACCCTGGGCTCAGAAGCGGGTGCTCTGGTAGTGCAGCCTGCGGAGCTCAGACAGGCCACTGTCCCGGCAGTATGAGTCCCTGCAGGGACTCTCTGCCAGTCACCGGCTCCCTGCCCCGCCGCCACCGCTGCTGCTGCTGGAGCTGCCGCTGCTGGAGCTGCCGCTGCTGCACCGGTCTTCGTAGATTGAGATCTCAATCTGGGCTCTGTTAAGGATCATTGATGAGATGAGCTCGTCCAATTACCTGACACCTGCTCCCAGTATCCCTTCACCCTTGTCATCCCCTCAGCATCCCAATGCCCAGAGGATACAACTCTCATGCCACGCTCCAGGGGGTCAGTAAGCAGCAGCCCTCGTGGTGCATAGATCTTCTCATTCTGCTCTTGGATATACTTGGAAATCTTCTTCAGGACCTGCTGGCACATAGAGGGAC
The DNA here is from genome assembly GCA_013396675.1 of Eubucco bourcierii. Lineage (NCBI taxonomy): Eukaryota > Metazoa > Chordata > Aves > Piciformes > Ramphastidae > Eubucco > Eubucco bourcierii. The sequence continues at coordinate 140,822 of VWZE01016001.1, forward strand.
ACTCAGGGCCTTCTAGTACTGTTACCTACTCCCTGTGCTGTCCCTGTGCCCACCACCAGATCTGCAGCTATGCCCATCCCTGAGCCCTTCTCTGGATCTCAGCACCTTCTCATAGTGTGTCTCCATGCAAAGGAAGATGAAATAGGCAGTGGCACAGGCCAAGCACCCCTCCAGGTATGAGCTGCCTCCAATCTTCTCTGCCTCAGCATAGAAGCCATTCAGGGTTTTCACAGTTTCCTCGAAGAGCTGCCGCTCAATCTACGGCAGAAATCAGCGTGAAGAGAAGTCCGACTAGAGGATGACCCCCTGCACTGCCCTGTTCCCATCCCTGAGAAGAACTTTGGGAGCACTTATCCCTCTCTTCCCTGCCCAGCTAATGCCTCAGGTTCCCCAGTCGCTGCCTGCCTCTTACCCAAGCCAAAACCTGCTGACCTTGCAGCCTAGCATCAGTCTCCTAATCCCCAGGAGCACTAGAGCTCTTGCAGATTAAGCAAGGTGGCAGCTAGTGTATGCACCCAGCAGCATCAGCACAGAGGCCTCATGCCTTTAGGCTCCCTTCCGCCCCTGAACACCCATAGTACACCAATGTAGGGCATTCCCCCGCCCTGTCCACCTTCCACACTCCATACCCGGCTCTCCAGCTCCGGAGGGAACTTTGTCTGGAACTGGCACGTGGTCCCATCACTATAGTCCCGCTGCACAAAGACCTTCGTGGCCAGAGATGCGCTGCGTCGCAGCTCCTGTAGGCTGTGCACCTGGGTAACAGCAGGATGAGTTGGGGAAGGGCTCCAGCCAAGGTGTGCCAGGCATTCCTGTTGGGGGCGGGGGGCCTGGAGAGCAGTGCTGTTCCACCAGTATCAGGGGTTACAGTCTTGCACAATTCTGAGTAGGGAGGCCCCAGTGTGGGCTGTGTCATACTATGAGCACAGCTCAGCAATGGAGGTGCAGGGCAAGGGGAGGGTCACAGAATGTTAGGGATTGGAAGGGACCTCCAGAGATCATTGAATATAACCTCTCTACCAAAGCAGGATCACCATGTTGCACATGAATGCATCCAGGTGAGTCTTGAAAGCCTCCAGAGAAGGAGACTCTACAAACTCTCTGGGCAGCCTGTTCTCGGGCTCCATCATCCCTACTGTAAAGAAGCTTCTCCTTACACTGAGGTGGAACCTCCTGTGTTCCAACTTCGGCCCATCATTCCACTGGGTATCACCAAAAAGAGACCATCATTAACACCCACCCATCAGATATTTATGAATGTTAATAAGATCCCCTTTCAGCCTTTGCAAGACTAAAGACCACCACTCTTCATAGCAGAGATGTTCAAGTCCCCCAGTCATTCTCATAGCTCTCTGTTGGACTCTCTCCAGTAGATCCCTGTCTCTCTTGAACTGGGGAGCCTGAAACTGGACAGCAGTCCAGGTGTGGTCTCACTAAGGCAGAGTAGAGGGGAAGGAGGACCTCCCTAGGCCTACTGGATGCACTTTTCTTGATGTACCCCAGGATGCCATTTGCCCTCTTGGACACAAGAGCACATTGCTGTCTCAACAGGATAGCAGCAAAGGGGCAAGGAGAGGGTGCATGGGTCAATGCATGTGCTCCTTGCTCTGGCCTGCTGCCTGGCTTGCCTCCACTGGCTGCTGCACATGTGAGTGCCTGTCCCCTGGTGGGCTATGGCCCCGTGAGGGGACAGGTCCTTGTCCCCAGTAGTGCCCCACTCAGCACACAGCCACTCCAGCAGCTTCCAGGTGAGAGGAGGGGAGAAAGCTGAGCAGGAGCCCAGGCTGCAGCAGGGCTGCAGTGGCAGCACACTGGGCAGCAGACTGCATTGGGGCAGGTGCAAAAAAGAGATCCAGCACCAGGGGCAGGCACTCAGCTCAGCCCAGCCCCGCCCCACCAGCCCGAGTGCCACACAGTGGGCAAGCCCTGTGGGGTGTGGGCTGTGTGGCAGCCGTTGGGGTCTTAGAGGGCACAGGTTGTGTCAAGGGCAGCTGTCAGATCCCTCCCTGTGCTGCCCTTGAATGACAAAGGGCCACTGCCTGCTGCGTGCCCTACGGGCCCGCTGCCCCCATCCCGAGTCCCACCCACAGCACCGGAGAAAAGGACTCCCAGCCCCACAGGCACCGCTCCTCCCGGGGCACCCCACTCCAGACCCATGCTACTCCCTCCAACAAAGGCACCTTGCACCACTGCTGCACCTGCCTGGTTCACCAGGCGCCCCACATGCCTTTCTGTGCACGCAGACCACGCGTCCTTCCCAGCCCCCAAGCCTCCACACCAGCGCTCTCCAGTGCACCTCACGAGAACCTCCGCCCCACGCCTCCCCCCGTGGAATCCATTTCCCCGTGCCCCGCCAGCCGATGGGGATGTAAGGGCAAAGCGGGGCAGCTCTGTCGCAGCCCGGCGTCGAGAGGGTCCCCGATGTCGGGGTGGCCCCTGTCGAGCCGCCGCCGCGCACCCACCTCCGTGGCCATGGCGCGGGCTGCGCCCGGGCCGGGCCGGGCCGGGCTGAGCTGGGCCGGGAGCGGCGCGGGCGGAACGGGCGCTGTCAGTGNCACGGCCCGCCCCGAGGCGGCGGCGTTGGGCGCCCGTCGGTACCGGCACCGAGCGCCTGGAGGACGCGGTCCCGACTGCTGGAGACGGCAGTACCCGAGATCTGGCTGTTCCGGGCGTGGCCCCGGCGGTCGGGTTGCAAGGGGAGATGGCTACTGCTGCAGGTCCCCCGGGGTCTTCCTGGCACTGCGGCTACCAGGGCCCGGCTGCCGAGGGATTGCGGCAGGG